>CM060306.1:15550548-15553048 GCA_030674185.1 Monoplex corrugatus | reverse complement strand
ACAAGAGAACAGAAAGAGACAGAGAGACAGAGACTGAGAGAGATAGAGAGAGAGAGCGAGAGAGAGAGAGAGAGAGAGAGATAGAGAGCGAGAGAGACAGACAGAGAGAGAGAGAGACAGACAGAGAGAGAGAGACAGACAGACAGAGAGAGAGAGACACAGAGAGAGAGAGAGAGCGAGATTGTTATTGTTGTTTTTGTTCAAAGGCCAGCCGACTGCGTAAAGCCATGACAGGGCTGTAACCCTTTCAAAACATACACAATACTTGAACAGGTATAAAAACAAACAAACAAACAAAACAAAAAAACAGAAGAAAATTAAGCACACATATCAATGCATTCTCGCACATAATCCAAAGACATGCCCCGGCGCTGACCACTCCGTCTAATTTATCACATAGGGGATTTAAAAAATAAAACTTGAATACAAATTGAAACTTAACTAAGGACACTAAGATATACATAACAACGGGTCTAACTTACCTAAAACTGCTTCCGCATATCTCATTTCCCTAGAGCCAAAAATGCATTTAATGCGTGTACCAAGTAATCAATCCTAAGAGAAAGTACGTAAGACTTTATCGAACACATACAGGTGAATGGACCAGCAAGGCAGAAAATGATAGGAAGAAATGACAGAAAGCAAAGGAACAAGGCAGAAACAAGGAGAGTGACAGAAAAGAAGAAATTTCTAGCACAGAATTTCCAGAAGGTCGGGATACTGTTTCTACTGAAAGAGCCACCGGCATCCCTTAGGGGTTTATAAAAGCTTTGATTACTTACACATTTACAACGACTGTGGGAAAGGTCAAATTTGTTCAGTTAAACACAACTGAGAAAATCGAATTAAAGTTCTTGCTTCCCACGAGAAAATCCAGGTTTTCAAAAAATATATTTCAAGGTCATTGTGATCTTTAAGAAGTTTCAGCTGACATGCATTAATGCTGATGGAGACTGTCATCGCAGAGAAAATCTATTTTGAATATTTTCAAAAATGTTTTGCTGTTACCACATATTCCTCGAAATCTGCTAATTTCAGGCTCTTTTCTTTTGATTCGTATGGCCTTGACCTTGGAATCTATCCTTCCGTTCTTATCACTTCCACATGTCCTCAACAGTATACTAGCTTGATCAAATTTTAACAAAGATCCCATAAAGAGCTGAGAACGTGGTGTCCATA
Source organism: Monoplex corrugatus (assembly GCA_030674185.1). Classification (NCBI taxonomy): domain Eukaryota; kingdom Metazoa; phylum Mollusca; class Gastropoda; order Littorinimorpha; family Ranellidae; genus Monoplex; species Monoplex corrugatus. The sequence goes on along the minus strand of CM060306.1, from coordinate 15,551,869 downwards.
CGTTTCACACTCACACACACACACACACACACACACACACACACACACACACACACACACACACACACACACACACACACACACACACACATACACACACACACACACACATACACACACACACCCTCCGGTCTATATGAAATAATCTCCCTTTAAAAGAAAAAAAATCCCAATAAAGAAAATGAAATGGCTAATGATTTCAAAAATAACAAAAACAAAACAAACAATAATAACAAAAAAAGGATGGTCCTGCATTCCTAACAATTTGCCTTTTTATGGTCAAGTCATTCTAAAAAAATCACCTCTTTATGCAAATATTCTTACAGAAAATGTACTTCTCAAGGCTACTGTGACTTTGAAGAAGCTTCAGTTGAACTAAACCTTGACGTGTCATCGAGGACAATGGCAGACGACTGCGACAGTAAAACAGTTCCAGATGTTATCAGAAGTTCCTGAGAAAAATACTGTTCACACACTTTTTTTTGAAAAGTGCCCTAGGTACCATGACCTTGGTACCTTTTCTTCCAGACTTACGTTTTCCCGAATCGTGAATAGTCTACATGTTTGACCAAACCCTAAGCATTGAAAAGATATAGAAAAGTGGAAGGGTGTTTCGAATAATGTCATGTCTACTTTCACAGACAGCCCTTCTAAAACAACGCATCTGACAGGTGGTGAGTATGTGCTCTAAGGCATAGTCAAGGTCCAGGTCTGGCATTGGTATGCCAGGGTGGGGATGAGAACGGAACTAATGAGCTTGGTTTTTGTTCAAGGGGAATGTTGGAGTGTTTCAGGAATGGGTCAAGTTGATAACTTATTTTGTTTGCGTTTTGAAATGTGGCTTCAGTCTCTCTGTTGAATCTTACGTCTTTTGTGAAAATGCTGACCGAGGTATTTGATTTTAATTACTTGTTAGAATTTAGGGTCACTGATGTTGATGGTAGATTGCCTGATGTTCTGATGATCCTCATCGACTTAGTTTTGCTGAAGAGTTACAATATCTGGTATAATTTGTTTATTATGTTGTGACATATATGGATCAATCTCTTGGACCCTAACAACGACATTGGAGAAGAAGATTGATGGAGCATACACACGAATGCTGCGTGCAGCCCTGAACAAATCCTGGAGAGAACATCTAACTAATAAAGAGTTATATGGCAAGATCCCACCAATCAGTAAATCAATACGTCAACAAAGATTGCGCTTCGCGGACACTGCTGGCAGAGCAAAGAAGAACTGGTGGGGGATGTTCTACTATGGAGACCCAGCCACGGCAAACAAAGACCAGGACGTCCAAAGAAGACCTTCATCGATGACA
>CM060306.1:15538048-15543048 GCA_030674185.1 Monoplex corrugatus | reverse complement strand
TTTTTTCTTTCTGTCTGTCTTTCTTTCTGTCTGTCTGTCTTTTTTCTTTTTTCTTCTCTCTTTCTTTCTCTCTTTTTCTTCTTCTTTCTTCTTCTCCTTTTTGTAGAAGTAAGAAATAAAGTATACTACAGAGAGATAGAAAAGTATTACTCCAACTTGCGGGCTGATTGCCTGATCAACTGACACATACGAGGAACCTTGTGTATTGTGTTCGAAAGGGCTGCCGAATGATAGTTAATGCCTGCACCCATATAGAAAATTCACATCAAACTCAAATTTAGAAATTCTTTCGTACGTCAGCAATAAAATGGCATACATTTGTAAAAATGGATTCAATGAAAGAGCACATTGAGTTCGCAGTAAAATGGGGATAAAAAAAAAGTTCACGCGGATGTGGAAGCACTTTGTCAATGCGTAAACCTGGCATACTTACTTTGAAGATACCTACAAACCAGGGCGACTTGTGATAGTCAGGAACAAAAAAAACAAAAAACAAAAAACAAAAACAAAAAACAAAACAACAAACAAAAAACAACCCCCCCCCCCAAAAAAAAAAAAAAAAAAACTCCAAACAACAACAACAACAACAACACCCCCCCCAAAAAAACAACCCCATAAACAACAATAACAACAACGACAAAAACACGTTGCTTTTGTGAAGTTTGGTGGAAAGACTGTATTCTGTCAGTGGTCAGCAAGACCTGTAATCTCCTTTCGGAATAATTATGTACATACGTTCTGCGAATGACTGGCCAGAAAATGTTGGGAATAGATGTGTATGTTTGAATATTTGCTTATTGTTTAATTCCCATTACTCTTATGGTTTGTGGTGAAGTTGCTAGGATACATGATCACATGATGATAAGAAGAAGATAGCCATGATGTTCGTTACCAGTTGGTAGTTTGAGCAGCTAGGAGGAGGAGGAGATGTTGATGATAAGTACCAGGCCCTTGTCAATTCATATAATACCCACTTCACGCCAAAACCCCACACTGATTTTGAAACTTTGAAATTTCGACGGTGCTGTCAAAATGTGGTGAAAGAAATGATGCTTTTTACACTTGACTACGATTATTTGCTGCAAAATGCCAGTTGGCAGACGACGGTCAGGAAATCAGAGTATAGATTACTCAAGAGTGCACGTCATCAGGACTACGTAGGCGTGCACTTCCGTGATGAAAAATTAACTTTGACGTAATATTTGGACACTGCTCATTTGCTTGAATATCTGACAAACAAGTTAGTTTAGTTTAGTTTAGTTTAGTAATAGGGACATAACACATTAGCCGTTAGGCTATTTCAAGTCCTATCATTTTTCTTTTTCTTTTCTTACACTCGTAGTCAAGGTTTGTCGTACGCCCAGTTTTTTTGATGATTCATTCGTCATATTCGTATTTAAGTTCAATGTAATGTTTCCAATGGCCAAGCTGGTTTTTAAACGAGTTTGTGTTTTGTGCTCTTTTAATTTCGTTTGGTAATTTATTCCATACATGTGCAATTCTATTTGTAAAATAAAACTTTCTAATGTTAGTCTTGCAATATTCTATAAATATTTTTCAGTATTATTTCTTGTTTTGTCATAATTTGTCAGTTTGAAAAATTCTGTTCTATCTACGTCATCTATATTGTTAAAAATCTTGAAACTTTGGATCAAATCTCCCCTCATTCTCAAGAAAAAGGTGAAGTAATGCTACAACTCACTTTCTGACCTCACAAAATTGCCTTACACAATCATCGAGAACGAACAGTCAAAAATCACGTCAGCATCAGCAACAATGAGGACAGCAGCATGCATCAGCTTCACCAAGGTTCTGTTCCACCGAAGACAACATATGATTGTCAACTCTTCACAGGATAGGAAAATGTGCAGGTGGTGTGAAGGACAGGCAGCATCCTCGGGACAGGTACCTGGCTATAGAGATGACTTGTAGATTTTGTTCTAAGACGGACATTTCGCGAAGTGTGCAGATCAGGCTAGCCCAAGTCTCATTGTCGTCGTCATCCAGCCTCAGCAACTGTGATGAAAGTCCAGTGTTCTGATGAACGATCTACTTCTGATGAGGACTACATCTTTGGATTAGATGGCGGTACAAGACGCCATGCATCAGCCTCGAATTGCCAGGTAGGACTGTGCCTTTTTTTAATTTCATTGACACGGGAGCGTCAGTTATTGTGATTGATGTCCAACGCATGTTGGACTGCAACGTTACAAATGTTTGATTTTTGGAGTGACCGGTGCTGCCGAAAATTTCCAGAATCATATTCACTGAAGACATTTCTGACATTCCTAGAATTTTGAACTCAGTGGTGACATTTTGGTTTATGGCAAAACACAAGAAGAACATGACAAAACACTGAAGAAAGGTTTTGCTCGTTTGAAGGAGAAGAATTTGATACTCAACAAAGCCAAATGTGAATTCAACAAGAACATTATTGAATTCTATGGTTTCATATCTCAATATGATGGCATTTGGCCTGATTTCAGAAAGGTTGAAGCTGTTTGTGGGGCTACAGCCCCTGGCAACGTGAAAGAAATCAGAAGTTTTCTTGGCCTCACCAACTACATATTTCGCTTTATACCCAACTATACCTAGATAACCAACTCTTTACGAGATCTAACTTGTAAGAATGCAGAACGCGCTTGGTCTTATGATAAAAAAACGTATTCGATGAACTGAAATATAAACTTATGAGTTCCACAGTCATGAGTCACTACAATCGTGACGGCAGCAACTGAACTTACTGTAGATATTAGCTATTTGATGGAACTTACTGTAGATATTATTTTGGACTTATTTGATAGGAACTTACTGTAGATATTAGCTATTTGATGGAACTTACTGGACAGATATATTAGTCTATTTGATGGAACTTACTGTAGATGTTAGCTATTTGATGGAACTTACTGTAGATATTAGCTATTTGATGGAACTTACTGTAGATATTAGCTATTTGATGAACTTACTGTAGATATTAGCTATTTGATGGAACTTACTGTAGATATTAGCTATTTGATGGAACTTACTGTAGATATTAGCTATTTGATGGAACTTACTGTAGATATTAGCTATTTGATGGAACTTACTGTAGATATTAGCTATTTGATGGAAATTACTGATGAATATTAGCTATTTGATGGAACTTACTGTAGATATTAGCTATTTGATCTAGACGCAGTATTCACTTAACGAGACAACAAAAGCAACCAATACACTGAAGCCTATGCCAGCTGTGCTTTAAATGATGTGGAGTCACAGTATTCACAGATAGAGAGTGAAGTTTTTGTGGTTGTCTGGGCTTGTGAACACTCTTATTTGTATTTGGGGGCATCACTTCGCAGTGGCCACAGATCGCAAGCCTCTTCAAGGGATTTTCAACAGTGCAACCTCGCGCATGTCTACACGCACTGAACGATGGAACCTTCATCAACAAGTTTTTGACTTTACACTGCTTTATGAGCCAGGAGACGGCAACTCAGCTGATGTTTTGAGTCAACATCCTGTGGAGAAAGCTGAAAACAAAACAAAACAAAACAAAACAAAACATAAAAAAACAGCTCGCTGATGAATAATTATGTGAATTTTCTTGTTAATCACTCAAATCACTCAATACTTAAAGCCATGACAGTTGAAGAAATCACCAGTGTGACAAAAGATGACCCTACATTGCAAGCAGTGGAGAAAGCATTGAAGAACGGTCAGTATGACCTTCACTGTAACTCATCTGTTGATGTCTCATCCTTTCAATTTTTCAAGACTGTCAAGGATGAACTTTCTCTGTGTTAGGATTTTGACATCATTCTTCATTGCAACAACATTGTCGTTCAAAGATCACTTCAACAGCGTACAGTTGACATTGGGCATGAAGGTCACCAAGGAACAATAAAAACTGAACGTCTGCTGAAAGAAAAAGTATAGTTCCCATCCATTGACTGCCTTGTTGAAAATGCAGTCAAGTTCTGTCTTGCATGTCTTTCCGCAATCCCTGAACATGTGACTGAACCATTGAAAACGACTGATTTGTCTGCCCATTCATGGTCTGAAATCTGTCTTGACTTCACCAGCCCTCTTCCTTCAAAAGAGAGCCCAGATATTCTTACCAGTCGTCCATTTGAGCATGCAGAAGCAACAATGTATTGCATTGTTCATTTTGTTTAAATTTGACTACACAAGCTGTTTTTTCAGTGTTGGTTTAGCTATCGTAAATAATCACCTTCAACGCACAGAATATCACAGATACCCCATTTGTTCACAGGATAAAAAACCAGCAGGTTGACTATTCGATGAATAATCATCTGGATCAGATGGCCCAGAAAAGCCTGTGTGATATGACTACAAGTGATGAAACTTGAATGTCAGCATCAGTTGTGAGGTGTCTGCTGATGCAAAGAAACCAGCTTTTTTGCTGCCAGATTTTCGAACAAGAGGAAATTTTAAACAATTTGTCAATACCTGTCACTCTGTCATCGCCAATATTTTGCCTGACAAGTCCACACTCACTGTTCATTGCTATGTGGAACAAACAAAACACGAAAATAGAATAAGGATGTGTAATTAATATAACAAAATAAGACAGGCGCAAATGTGGGAATTGTTCCTCACAAAATGATGGAAGTCCGTCCATGGGACCCAGGCATTTGTCACTAGTAAAACACTACAACCACATGACCACACTAGTCTTCACAAAGCCAAGGTCTCCACGACTCCCTTGATTTGGCAAGGCACACGGTTTACACACACACACACTGCACGCACACGAAAACTCTCACATCGCGCACGCAGCAATCTTACGTATGATATGTATTCGGCTCACGAAGAGAAAGGAAACTGACAACCGCTCACTTAATCTTTCAGAAGTTGTTGGACATCGACTGGAAGGACCTACGAACGTTGTATCATCCACTCCGTCAAAAGTCATTAGATAGTGCCAGCATGCATGACGCCACATCAACCATCTATTATTCTACAAACAGGACCGACGAACAAGTCAAGTCATTTCA
>CM060306.1:15525548-15533048 GCA_030674185.1 Monoplex corrugatus | reverse complement strand
TTCAGTCTTCCTAACACACAAAAATTCGACACCCTTCGAAAAAGAAAGGGGAAAAACTTCACATTCTTGTCACACGTAAAATAGTCAGTTACTTGATAATCAGTTACTGTAGCTTAATTATTAACCGCTTCAGAGTTTGTTCATATCACGTTTACTTATTTCACACATGTGAATTAATTTGATTATTATTATTGTTTTTAGATAAATATCAGCAAGTTTAACTTTAAAGTTAGTATCCAAAAGATAAATGGAAGAAGAGAGCTGCGAATAAGGTTCTTTATACAGAATATTGGTTTTTGGAATGTAAGTTAGCAATAGTCTTAGTGCGTTTTGTTTTGACATAACTGCGCAATTTAGTATTAATGTCATTAAAAACCGCGAAGAAAAACTTAAGAATAAGTTAGAAAATAACCTTAAAAAGTCATTAAAAATCATATTGTAACAGTTTGTATTTACGATAAAAGCAATGTATGTTTTCGGGTAAAAAAAAGCCTAAATGAATTTTTCCCTTTTGTCCTTTTCATGCGTGCGACTAGAGAAAGAAAAGAAAATTCAGACGATTGGTTGTTATTATGTAGGGCCTGGAAGGAGACGAGAGTGGGTGGGGTAAGACGAAAAAAATAATAAACGTAACATTACAGCAATATGTTTTCTCTGTGCGAATGAGTAGAAAAAAATTATAGAGCTTGAACGTTTGAATGCAGTCTCCCAAAAGATTTTTTTTTCAAATTTCGACAGATGATATGCGTGTTTCAAATCGATTGCTGTTGTTGTTGTTTTCTTAAATAATCAAATGTCACCGAAAAAAAAGTCAGTATAAAAACAGGTCATATTGTAGACAGGTTTTCTGCTTGATTGACCGGTTTCGCCATATCTTGTTGTTTCTTTTCCTTTGTCGATTTCTTTCCATGTTTCTTTGTTTCTTTGCTTTCTTTGCTGAAAATGGACAAATCTATCGTTATCCACTTAAACAAACAGAGGTGGCGCCGCTTTGTGACGACAAACCCAACAACCCAAAATGTGCAACGCCGAATCAAGATATAAATATCGAGCACTCTATTTCAACAATGACTGATGTGTAATTTTGTACACGGCCATGCCAATTTCACTGTTGTCACTTTTTCTTTGGCTTCCATACCACCTTCTCCACATCCCTATTCCACCCATCCGTCACCCAATCATACATCTTTATCACCCTCCCTTTTCCCTGTAGTGGTGGGACGAAAACGTAAAACCTGTGTCCCTTTCTGTCTGTGTGTGTGTCTCTCTCTGTCTGTCTGTCTCTCTGTGTGTGTGTGTGTGTGTGTGTGTGTGGTGTGTGTGTGTGTGTGTGTGTGTGTGTGTGTGTGTGTGTGTGTGTCTCTTTCTGTCTTTGTCTCTCTCTCTCTGTCTCTCTCTGTCTCTCTGTCTCTGTCTCTGTCTCTGCTTCTTCCCTTCTCTCTCTTTGTCTCTCTCTGTCCTCTGTCTGTCTCTGTGTCTCTCTTCTCTATGTTCTCTGTCTCTATGTCTGTCTGTCTGTCTGTCTGTCTGTCTCTCTCTTGACAAGTATGTAGATTAGCAACAGCAAATTCAAAAAATGCCTCCAGCCAAGAACTACATTTGGAAAATAAAGTGTCATTCTCTCTCTCCCTTCTCTGTCTCTCTCTGTTTCTCTCTCTGTGTCTCTGTCTGTCTGTCTGTCTCTCCTTTCTTAAATAAAAAAAATTATATCCGTTAAAAATAAAAGAAATTGTTTCATATTACCGAAAAAATGTGCGCGTGTGTGGTTATGTGTTATGCGTGTCTGACAGTCGTCAGTTACCAAATATATTTCAAAAATGAATTTTTCCCCCCGTTCTTTCTGGATAGATCTCTCCATGATTTGCTGTCACAAATGCATACTTTGGAAACAAGTTGTCAAGCGTTCACTCTGACCCCATAAAATACAATCAACAAAATAAAATAAAATGAAATAAATAAATAACAGTAATAATAATATACAAAATAATAAATATCAGATAAAATAAAATAAGATAACTGACTAACTATCTAAATAACTAACTAAACTAAATAAACTAAACTAAACTAAACTAAATAAACTAAACTAAACTAAACTAACTAAACAAGAAACTAAATTAATCTAAACTAAATAACATAAATAAACTAAACTAAATAAACAAACTAAAACAAATAAATAAATAAAAACTAAAACTAAACTAAACTAAACTAAACTAAACTAAACTAAACTAAACTAAACTAAACTAAACTAAACTAAACTAAACTAAACTAAACTAAACTAAACTAAACTAAACTAAACTAAACTAAACTAAACTAAACTAAACTAAACTAAACACAAAATGAAATAAAATTAAATAAAATGAATACAAAATTTTAAAAAAAATGAAAAAGAACAAAAATCTAAAATCAGCACTTTCAGACAAATGTGTGTAAACAGCACCTTCTCTGGAACTTCTGGCAACATTCAATGTCTGCTTTCATTCTTGTGACAGTCTACAACTGTCCTCGATGCATGTAAAACTTTTGTTTCAACTGAAATTCCTTCAGGCTCAAGGGTTTTCTGTAATTGTTGTATTTCTTTTCATAAAAAAGGAGATTGTCAGAATGTTTTGATCACCTCATCTTCTTCTTCTTCTCGCCCTCTGTGTGATGTATTTAGTCGTTTATCACTATGTTTACAGTAATTGTTGAATGAAAGCAAGTTTGGGTCTAAAGTTATGAGAGATTTTTTTCCCCTTCGTCTTCTTCTTTCTATACATATTCTTTATATTATTAATCGTCCTCTTCCTTTATGTTGTAAATAGCTCAACCATGTGGTGGAGGTGACCGGTAAGTGTAGGAAAATTAGTATTATGAAATAACCATCTTTTCGATAAAAAAAAGGACGTCTGGGAAAGGTTGCCGGTGTATCTCCAGTTTCGTAGTAGGATGACTGTCCCTAACCCAGCGGGTCTCTGGTAGCAGATGGCGGATGGTGGATGGTGGATGGCTATCAGATATGGAGTTTAGCAGCAAAATAACTCAGGTCTCAACTGGACATACAAGCAAACCAAGACCGGTTGGTGATGGATGATTCCTATCCAAAACGGGCAAGGACGGATCTGGGTAAGGACTCACACCTAGAAAGTATTCCATACGTCCATCCATAGTATTCTTTGCTTCTGTGGTAGATCTTTGGGCCATGAACTGAAGTTGGGGTAACCCTGCAGAAAATCTAGAGGGCTGGTGCAGAGGTACCAGGCCTGCAGACGTTCTGTAACAAACCACAGTGTCATGCACTGTCATCATCATCATCAGGTGCCCTGCCGCATGGCGTTGGCGACCATGGACTTCCAACCATCTCTATCTCTCGTTGCCCCCAGCATCTCCCCCACCCTCCTCATCCCCAGCCACTCTGCAAGTCCGTAAAGCATTCTCTCCCTGGGTCTACCTGGTGCTCTCTTTCCCTCCAGCTTTCCCGTTGTGACCAGGTGTTCCAAATCCCCCTTCCTCATAAAATGGCCTATAAATGTTGCTTGTCTTTTCCTAATCTTCCTTATGAGTGATCTACTTGTGTCTGCCTCCATCAAGACTGTCTCGTTTGTTTTCTTTGCTGTCCATGGAACTCTCAACATTCTTCTGAGAAATCACATCTCGGCTGCCTCGATCTGTCTGGCTTTGCTTGCTGACTTGTCATGCACTGTATGTAACGCAAGTGTCTACATATTGTAGAAAAACGATGCCAGAACCTGTCACTGAGAGAGGTGAGTGCGTACATATTGTTATCGTTATTGTTATTTTTGTTTAAAGCCCAGCCGACTGCGTACAGCCATATCAGGGTTATAACCGTTTCAAAACATACACTTCACTTAACTCCTTATTGTTCGTGGGTGACCTCCTTATTGTTCGTGGGGGGCCTCCTTATTTTCGTGGGGGGCCTCCTTATTGTTCTGGGGGGCCTCCTTATTGTTCGTGGGGGATCGATAAGGCGGGGAATATGGTTATAGAGAGAAGATATCACGTAGACCTGTCGCTATGGGTTGCTTTTATTATCTCTGCTGCCCCGGTTTTCTGTTGGCTGTAAATATTGAGGAAAAAATGTTACAATTAAGACAACAGAAAGGTTCGGAGGGGAGAGGTACGTAAGGGGGTGGAATAAAAATTGTAAGAAGACAGAAGCAAGATGTTCAAGACATTGTAACAATCTCTCTCTTTTTTTTTGTGTGAAAAATTTTGAGAAGATAATCCGTTTTGTGGCCTACTTCTCCAAGTCGATATGACCTCGAAGAAGCTTCATTTGAAATGACACTTTACGTGCATCGAGAACATGGTACACTGTCACAACTGTAAAAATAATTTTAATTGTTTTCAGACGTTCCTGAAAAAAGTACACACACACACTTTCTTCATGAAGTGCTGATTTTAGGCGCTGTTTTTGGCCCTGTGGTCGTGTTCGGCATCTTAAAATTCCGAACTTATTGTGCTCAGCTGTCCACAACTTTGACCAAGATTTAATCAAAATCCACTGATAAAAAGCCGAAAGAAACCTTCTTCACACATTTTTGTCACACATGCACGTGCGCGCGCGCACACACCACACACACACATCACACACACACACACACATACACACACGCATACACACACACACACACAAAACAAATACACACAACACACACACACACACACACACACACACACCCACACACACACACACAACACACACACACACACACACTCACACACACCCCCACTCCACTCACACACACAAAACACACACAACAACAACACAACAACAAACAACACAACAAACAAGTACGCACTCTGCAAATTCTGACCTAGAAATTTACTCTTTTCTGTCACTCGCTGCCTTATTCATTTGCTTTCTGTCATTTCTTCCTATCATTTTCTGCCTTGCTGGTCCATTCACCTGTAAGTGTTCGATGAAGTCTTAGCGACTTTCTCTTTGGATTGATAATTGGGACATGTCTTAAGTGCATTTTTGGTTCTATGAAATGAGATATGCGAAGGAATTTTAGGTAATTTAGGCCCGTTATTATATAATGTTTTAGTGTCCTTAGTTATGGTTAATCTGAATTTAGATATGTTTTTTTTAAATCCCCTGTGCAGCAAATTGGACGGATGGTCAATCTCCACAGGCATTGCCTTAGATTATGTGCGCAAAAGCATTGATATGTGTACTTTAATTTTTTTTTTTTTTCCTGTTTGAAGTGAAGTGTATGTTTTGAAACGGTTATAGCCCTGATATGGCTTCTACACAGTCGGCTGGGCTTTAAACAAAAATAACAATAACAATAACAATAACAATAGCAATAACAATAACAACACAATAACAATATCAACAACAACAACAAAACAACAACAATAACAACAACAACAACAACAAACAAAACAAAACAAACAACAAACAATAACAACAACAATAACAATAACAATAACAACAACAATAACAATAACAACAACAAAACAATACAATAACAATACAATAACAATAACAATAACAACAACAATACAACAAACAACAACAACAATAACAATACAATAACAATACATAACATAACAATAACAATAACACAACAACAAAACAATAACAATAACAATATGTACGCACTCACCTCTCTCCGGTCGACATGAAAAAAATCTCCTACTCTCACCCCCCCCCCCCCACTTTTTTCTTGGCTGAGAAAAATACAGAAAAAGAAAAGAATAAAGAGGCAATTGTGCTATTTTATAACTTTACTGATCCCATTTTATTGTCAAGCAAAATGTCAGATAAACCTATCACATCAAAGGCAAACTCCTTGTTGCTAATCTACGGTGATGGTAAAATTGCTGGAATTTCTATTATAATGTGATCTTCCCCTAATGCGTGTACATGTAAAGTCTTTTCTTCTGCTTTCGCTTTCAGGCAAATGTTTATTCTCAAGTTTTATATCGTATGCCTGCACGTGTGTGTTTGTATGCGTGTATGTGTGTGTGTATTTGTGTGGGTGTTTGTGTGTTGTGTGTGTGTGTGTGTGGTGTGCGTGTGTGTGGTGTGTGTGTGTGTGTGTGTGTGTGAGTGTGTGTGTGTGTGTGTGTGTGTGTGTGTTTCATCAGCAGACATGTACACGCGATACACAATCTGCACAGACACACATGTCATTTACATGTAACCAAGATTATTCCAGTGATGGGCTGATAAAATACCAGACAAAAATATAGACTAGATAAAACATAGTCTACGTGGCCTCAGGACCTGGCCAGTTCATGGGTCTACCTAACATATGTTTTGCCTAGTCTATATTTTATACTGGAATTTTATCAGCCTATCACTGGAACAGAGAGAAAGAGAGAGAGAGAGAGAGAGAGAGAGAGAGAAAGAGAAGAGAGAGAGAGAAAGAGAGAGAGCGGAGAGAGAGAGCGAGAGAGAGAGAACGAGCGAGCGAGAGAGAGCGGAGAGAGAGAGAGAGAGAGAGAGAGAGAACGAGCGAGCGGAGAGAGAGCGGAGAGAGAGAGAGAGAGAGAAAGAGAGAGAGAGAGAGCGAGCGAGAGAGAGAGAGAGAGAGAGAGAAGAGAAAGAGAGAGAGAGAGAGAGTTCAGGTTTTGTACTTCTCTCAGTCCATATGACCTTGAAGAAGCGTCAGATGAAAAAAAAACCAAAAAAACTTTACTTGTAAACACTGTCAGAAAGTAGAAAGTGCTGTTCATACACATTCTCCTCCAAAGTACCGATTCCGGTCACTGGCTTGGTCTATGTTACTTTGGCCTATCCATTCATTAACTTCCAGATTTGTGCATTGGCGATTCCTCAACGATCTACACCTTTGACCGAAATTTGATTAAAAGCCAGCCTGAAACAGTTGAGCAAATCTTGCTGGTGTATCTTTGTCACAGAAAAACAGAAACATAGAAAATAGACGGACAGATGGACGGATGGACGGATACACGTTCCACACACACGTACACACTCACACCACACACACACACACACACACACACACACACACACACACACACACACACACACACACACACACACACACACCACACACACACACCACACACACTCCACACACACATATACACTCACTCACACACACGCACACACACACACTTACACACATGCACGCGTGCGTGCACAGATACGCACACATACATACAGAGAGATTCTCAGACATAGGCAGAGACAGACAGACAGACAGACAGACAAAGAGACAGACAGACAGACAGCAACACATACACACACTCACACGGATACGCACAAAGACACACATACACACACATTTTGTCCCATAAAGACAGACAAACAAACACACATACATAGAGTAAACCCATTTCCTCTTTCTTTCTCACGTACACACATACACACGTGCGCGCGCGCACGCATATGTATATATATATAAATATATATATATATATATATATATATATATATGCACACACACACACAAAGAAACACACATACATACACACATCCTCCATCCGATGAAGACATAGAAATACACTCACATATACTCAAAA
>CM060306.1:15515548-15523048 GCA_030674185.1 Monoplex corrugatus | reverse complement strand
GTGTACGCTACGTTTCAAAACTCTGAAATTTCTCTGGTGTAATATCCCCTTTCCCTTCTCTTGCGTGTAAACGTGAAGATACTTAGTGTCTTCTTTGGGTTCTTTGTTGGTGAGCAATTCGCCATGCAGCATTGCAAAACGGCAAAAACAACGATGACAACAACAAACAACAACAACATACATCATCATCAACATCATCATCATCAACAACACAACAACAACACACACACACACAACAACAACAACAACAACAACAACAACAACAACAACAACAACATCATCATCATCATCATCATCATCATCATCATCATCAACACACAATCACACAACAACAACAACAACAACAACAACAACAACAACAACAACAACAACACAGCAGCAAGCACGCAACAACAGCAAGCAGCAGCAGCAGCAGCAGCAGCAACAACAATTATCATCATCATCGTTATCGCAATCATCCTCATCAGCATCATCATCGTCGTAGTCGTCATCATCATCATCACCATCATCATCATCTTCATCATAATTTTTGCACATTGCTATTCTCCAGACTCAATTGGTCTTATTGTGCATTAAACATTTTACAAGACACAGTGTGTGATACATACAGAAATACTAATACATCAACACACACACACACTCTGAATATACACATTGATAAATATACAAGAGTGAACATGCGGTGACAGTGTCTAAACTGTACATGCGCATATGACAATCTATGAGGCCAGAGAAATTAGAGCACCTAGTCAACACATAAATTCTGGAGGGGTAAAGAGCACCAGGTAGACCACGGAGAAAATGTTTGATGGACTTGCAGAGTGGATGAAGATAGAGAGAGAGAGTGGGAGATGTAGCCTGCTTGCAGCGACAAAGAATAGATTGATGTGAAGGGCCATGATCGCCAGCACAAGGCGGCAGGCACATAGTGATGATGATGATGACATACACATATCTTTATGATCAAAAATTTATATATAGGCTACCTGAATGATTGCACGATGCTACATGATCGGTAAGTAGAAGAACATATTAGCGGATAATCAACTACGATTTCAACAACTGAAAGCCTGGGTGAACAGGTAAGAGTTAGTTACACAAGCTGATTATAACGTTTTGCACTTGCCAGCGTGCGTGTGTGAATGTGTGTGTACCAAACACTGCGATCTTCTATTTCTAACCATTTCTATAAAAAAATGTCTTTCTCTATGTTAAACATCTTCTTCTATGCCATGGTTTTTAGATAAACCCAGTTGTACTGCGCAGCTCATGTTTACCGCTTTGTTTTCCAGAAGACAGTGTTCAATATTCTCTTCTCACGAAAGCATTCAGATGGCCACAGAAATCTGACACATTCATTCGGTTTGTTTGTTTACGTTGTACAATGAATATTATGTTACAACAGAATATCTTCTTCATTTCTATGTCTAACAAGGTATCTATGACAAAAAGTACATAGATACCTGCAATTTTCCACAACATCTGAACAAGTTTTAAGAGGGGATAAATGTCACAAGAAACTTCGGCAGTAAGGACAAAAAAACAAGAAATAAGAAACAAAATCCAATTCAGTTGAATAAAGCAAACCAGTTCAGGATATTACGCAAGGTTATATACACTATAGCCAAGCTAACAATTGAAAAGTTTCGAATGCTCTCAAATAACACATCTGCCACCGTTTCTTGTTGTTTATCGGTTTTGCTAGACACGCACTAAAAGCATGTAAATGTGAAAATGGACAAGTTTTTGAGCTCTTTCCTAGCATTTTGTTAAGAAAAAAAAAATGTTGCTTAAATTCTTATTTTCCGTGTCTTGTTTTCTCGTGCGATTCCTCCTGAAATACAATTCCATTTTACTCCAGAAAAAAATTTTTGCATGTGCAGACACATGTTCATTGTGTGAAAAAACGCAAAGCTCGTGTGAGAGCTCTTTCCTGTTTTTTCACTTCAATTACAGATTTTGACTTTTGAATCTCATGTCTTAGTGATTATCATTCTGAAGTTCAATCCAGTTTTACTACATCAAGATAAACCTGTACTGAAGACCTTGCCAGCGCGTAGGATTAACCTTCTGACATCCTCACCCTATTCATCAACACTGCAAAATTTTAATAATCCTTTGACTCTCTCACCCTATCACCACTTCCTAGGACTATTTCAAGAGGGGATTCATCGCTCTCAGGAAGCTCCATACGCGCTCCATCCAAAACTTTGCTAGCAATTATCTAAATTTAAGCCCCCTATCAAGACAGTAATCGATCTGTCGGGGAGCCAGACTTGACTGAGCCCCTGTCTTACTTCACCCCATGGGAAAGGAGATTGCCGTTATATCATTCCAATGACAAGCCTATGAACGATCAACTCCAATAACAACCCCTATGACAATCAACTCCAATGACAACCCCTATGAACGATCAACTCCAATGACAAAGCCTATGAACATCAACTCCAATGACAAACCCCTATGAACAATCAACACCAATGACAACCCTATGAACGATCAACTCCAATGACAAACCCCTATGAACAATCAACTCCAATGACAACCCTATGAACAATCAACTCCAATGAAACCCTATGAACAATCAACTCCAATGACAAACCCTTATGAACAAACAACTCCAATGACAACCCTATGAACAATCAACTCCAATAACACCCCTATGAACAATCAACTCCAATGACAACCCTATGAACAATCAATTCCAATGATAAACCCTATGAACAATCAACTCCAATGACAACCCTATGAACAATCAACTCCAATGACAATCCCTATGAACGATCAACTCCAATGACAAACCCCTATGAACAATCAACTCCAATGACAAACCTATGAACAATCAACTCCAATGACAACCCCTATGAACAATCAACTCCAATGACAAACCCTATGAACAATCAACTCCAATGACAACCCCTATGAACAATCAACTCCAATGACAAACCCTATGAACAATCAACTCCAATGACAAACCTATGAACAATCAACTCCAATGACAACCCTATGAACAATCAACTCCAATGACAAACCCCTATGAACAATCAACTCCAATGACAACCCCTATGAACAATCAACTCCAATGACAAACCCTATGAACAATCAACTCCAATGACAAACCCTATGAACAATCAACTCCAATGACACACCCTATGAACAATCAACTCCAATGACAAACCTATGAACAATCAACTCCAATGACACCCCTATGAACAATCAACTCCAATGACAAACCCTATGAACAATCAACTCCAATGACAACCCCTATGAACAATCAACTCCAATGACAACCCCTATGAACAATCAACTCAATGACAACCTATAACAATCAACTCAATGACAACCCCTATGAACAATCAACTCCAATGACAACCCCTATGAACAATCAACTCCAATGACAACCCCTATGAACAATCAACTCCATGACAACCCTATGAACATCAACTCAATGACAACCCTTTGAACAATCAACTCCAATGACATACATTGAACGATAAACTCCAATGACAAAGCCTATGAACAATCAACTCAGTGACGACCCTATTACAATGAACTCCAATGACAACTCCTGATGAACAATCAACTCCAATGACAAACCCTATGAACAATCAACTCCAATGACAACCCTATGAACATCAACTGCAATGACAAACCCTATGAACGATCAACTCCAATGACAAACCCTATGAACAATCAACTCCAATGACAGCCCCTATGAACAATCAACTCCAATGACTAACCCTATGAACGATCAACTCAATGACACCCCTATGAATAATCAACTCAATGACAACCCCTATGAACAATCAACTCCAATGACAACCCCTATGAACGAATCAACTCCAATGACAACCCTATGAACAATCAACTCAATGACAACCCCTATGAACAATCAACTCCAATGACAACCCTATGAACAATCAACTCAATGACAACCCCTATGAACAATCAACTCCAATGACAACCCTATGAACAATCAACTCCATGACAACCCTTATGAACAATCAGCTCCAATGACAATCCCTGTGAACAATCAACTCCAGTGAAAACCCCTATGAACAATCAACTCCAATGACAACCCCTATGAACAATCAACTCCAATGACAACCCCTATGAACAATCAACTCCAGTGAAAACCCTATGAACAATCAACTCCAATGAAAACCTCTATGAACAATCAACTCCAATGAAAACCCTATGAACAATCAATTCCAATGACAACCACTATGAACAATCAACTCCAATGACAACCCTATGAAAGATCAACTCCAATGACAACCCTATGAACAATCAACTCCAATGACAACCCCTATGAACAATGAACTCCAGTGACAACCCCTATGAACAATCCACTCCAGTGACAAACCCTATGAACAATCAACGTCACAGCTCCGGACGAGAAGTTACCCCGAGCATGAAAGTGGCAGACGAAATGGAAACTGAAATTAAGAGGCCTACTATACTATAATAGCAGGAGCAATGAACACAAACAGACTCTAAAGAAACTTAACTCGGAATTTTTTGCCCCTTCCCTCTTTCGCATTGCTTCAGTGGCATTACTTCTCCCCATCCCCACCCCACAAATGTCTCATTTTGATTTTCCAAAACACAACCAAACCAAATTCACTGTTTCTCTGCGGCAGTTTCGTCTAAAAGCACAGGGGAGAAAAGTGGTATAATGGTTCGCCTGCCCATTTTCTCCTCATTTTGACCGGAAAATCCAACTGAACGTCTAGTCCTTCGGAAGGAGACGAAAAACGAGTCGGACCCGTATGCCCTTTGCTGCTCACGCTAAAGATCCCACGGCAGTTGAAAATCGTGAAGAGTAGGGCATTACCCGGCTGCCTCAGTAAAAATCATTGCAGAGATAAGTTGATTTCCCAGGTCCCACCCCTTGAAAACCAATTAGCCTCCGTGCCTTTCTGAAATCTTGGTTAAAAAACTGTGAATACATATATAAATTTGAAGTGAGGGAGAGGGGATGGGCGCCGCCCACGTGGTGCTGGCCCGGGAAAAGTGAAGGTCTCTGCCACCTCACTCCCCTACGACCACAGGGTTAAGGAACTATCTAGGTAGGACCTCAAGACCAGGCAAGCTGATGGGTTTATGTGCAGGCTTAAGGCTTGTGCCATGATCATTCTAGATCTTCTCCATCACATGGCACCTGTGACATTAGCGCATATGGAATTCATTCCGTGCCCGGAGACGTCATCTTGAGAATTTAAAACTAAATTAAAACTAATAGCACATATGTGAATAGACGTTAACAGAAATAACGAACGAACTCTTAAGAAAGTGTCCGCAGTGTTGTCATGAACCACGATAATCACGATGGTATTTATGTCTACAGAGTTTCGCGAACCACGATAATCATGATGGTATTTATGTCTACAGGCGAACCACGATAATCATGATGGTATTTATGTCTACAGAGTTTTGCGAACCACGATAATCATGATGGTATTTATGTCTACAGAGTTTTGCGAACCATGATAATCATGATGGTATTTATGTCTACAGACGAACCACGATAATCATGATGGTATTTATGTCTACAGGCGAACCACGATAATCATGATGGTATTTATGTCTACAGAGTTTTGCGAACCATGATAATCATGATGGTATTTATGTCTACAGGCGAACCACGATAATCATGATGGTATTTATGTCTACAGAGTTTCACGAACCACGATAATCATGATGGTATTTATGTCTACAGGCGAACCACGATAATCATGATGGTATATATGTCTACAGGCGAACCACGATAATCATGATGGTATTTATGTCTACAGGCGAACCACGATAATCATGATGGTATATATGTCTACAGGCGAACCACGATAATCATGATGGTATTTATGTCTACAGGCGAACCACGATAATCATGATGGTATATATGTCTACAGACGAACCACGATAATCATGATGGTATTTATGTCTACTGGCGAACCACGATAATCATGATGGTATTTATGTCTACAGGCGAACCACGATAATCACGATGGTATTTATGTCTACAGAGACTCGAGAACCACGATAATCATGATGGTATTTTTGTCTACAGGCGAACCATGATAATCATGATGGTACTTATGTCTACAGGCGAACCACGATAATCACGATGGTATTTATGTCTACAGGCGAACCACGATAATCACGATGGTATTTATGTCTACAGAGTCTCGTCAACTGGAAACTGATATCGTGTGGCAGGACTGTATTCTTCGCTTCCTTCCATTTCATATCCTGGCGTCAATCAGGCCTGTGAGACAGACATCTTCGCTGTTGATGAAGACGAAATTTAAAGCAACATTTTCAGTGAAACGTTCGTGAAGAGATGATACTGGACTGTCTTCCCTACTGAGCTCAAAGCACGCTAAGTTCCGGTGAGAAGCCCATCGGACTCAAAAAACAGTCGCACAATAATTTGGACTGATTGTTGTTGTAACGCTCAATAATGTATAAGTTAGTCTTTTATATTTTTTCATTAAAATGCTTATTCAATATTTTTGTAATAATCTGAACAAACACACAACGGCCTACGCATCATTTATCATGATGAAAGAGACGTAAAAATTATGTGTTCGTTGTGATCCTATTACATAAACAGATTCATGAATGAATTTTATCATAAATAAGATGCTTGATGCCTTTATTTTTTCCCGTGGATAATGAGATTGCCTTCATTATTCTCCTGTGGATAATGAGACTGTTATTATATATACATGTAATATTGGCCACTTCGCCATGACGACCGCTGCTTAGGTGATATATTGATGGCACATAATCCCTAGATATCTCACTTTCCTTATAAAACTAGAATATGTTCAAATCAATAATAAAGGAAAAAGCGCGGCTGTCTCGCTAGTTTTATATGTACCACAATTAATTATGTCCTTCGAATGATGTGGGCAGTTTTTTCTTTAAGTGAATAGATGCAGACGACACGAGTATTAGATATGTGTGTGTGTGTGTGTGTGTGTGTGTGCGTGCGCGCGTTGTGTGTGTGTATGTGTGTGTGTCCACGTTTGCCTGCGTGCGTGTGTAGATATATATATATATATATATATATATATATATATATGTGTGTGTGTGTGTGTGTGTGTGTGTGTGTGTGTGTCTGTAACAGAGGTTTAACACTGTACAGAGATAATAAATTTCAAGGTGGCCGAACTTTTGCCAACGTGTGTGAGTGTGTGTGTGTGTGCGTGTGTGTATGTATGTATGTATGTATGTGTGTGTGTGTGTGTGTGTGTGTGTGTGTGTGTGTGTGTGTGTGTGTGTGTGTGTGTGTGTGTGTGTGTGTGTGTGTGTGTGTGTGTGGCTTTAACTGAAATTTAAAACCGCCGTAAATTTTCAAGGTAGCCACATTTACGCAAACGTGAGCGCACGCGTTTATGTGTGTGTGTGTGTGGTGTGTGTGTGTGTGTGTGTGTATGTGTGTGTGTGTGTGTGTGTGTGTGTGTGTGTGTGTGGTGTGTGTGTGTGTGTGTG
>CM060306.1:15510548-15513048 GCA_030674185.1 Monoplex corrugatus | reverse complement strand
TTCTGATAGTTTCTGCATTGTGCCAGCCGTAACACTATTCTGATAGTTTCTGTATTGTGCCAGCCGTAACATATATCTGATATGTTTCTGTATTGTGCCAGCCGTAACATTAATCTGATAGTTTCTGCATTGTGCCAGCCGTAACATTAATCTGATAGTTTCTGTATTGTGCCAGCCGTGACACTATTCTGATAGTTTCTGCATTGTGCCAGCCGTAACATATTCTGATAGTTTCTGCATTGTGCCAGCCGTAACACTATTCTGATAGTTTCTGCATTGTGCCAGCCGTAACATATTCTGATAGTTTCTGCATTGTGCCAGCCGTAACATATTCTGATAGTTTCTGCATTGTGCCAGCCGTGAACACTATTCTGATAGTTTCTGCATTGTGCCAGCCGTAACACTATTCTGATAGTTTCTGCATTGTCCCAAGCCGTGACACTATTCTGATAGTTTCTGCATTGTGCCATCCGTAACACTATTCTGATAGTTTCTGCATTGTGCCAGCCGTAACACTATTCTGATAGTTTCTACATTGTGCAAGCCGTGACACTATTCTGATAGTTTCTGCATTGTGCCAGCCGTGACACTATTCTGATAGTTTCTGCATTGTGCCAGCCGTGACACTATTCTGATAGTTTCTGCATTGTGATGTAACTGTCCATGGAACTGGAAAACTAGGAAGTGTTCAACAATTCGCTTACCTGGGATCCATCATCAGCAGTGTCGTCACTGTTGTGACAATCCACTGTTTGTCCTCGCTTCATGTCAAGGGTGGTCAGTTGGTTGGTTGTTTTCGCCTGACACTTTTTCAAAGTCACAGTGACCTTGAGAAGTACAAAATCTGGATAATCTGTAACATTTTCTATATAGAAAGGGGATTGTTGTTATGAAGGTGGTCGTGTTGTTGTTTTTACTTTTCAAGTCCATGCCTGAGATACTTCTGGAATTTTAACTTTTTATAAATGGTCTAAATACATTGTTTCATTTCTTTAGCAATAGTCATTTCATTTATTTATTTATTTATTTATTATTTCACTTATTTATTATCTAATTATTTATTTATTTGTTTCTTTATATTTATTGATCAGTTGTTTTTGTTTTTCTTTTTCTGGTTTGTTTCTTGTGTATGTTGATCTGTCCGTCAGTATGTGTGTGTGGTGTGTGTGTGTGTGTATGCGTGTGTGTGTGTGCGTGGCGCGCGCGCGCGCGCGCGTGTGTGTGTGTGTGTGTGTGCGTGCGTGCGCGTGCGTGTCCTTTGTGGCTGCTATTTTTCTTTCTAAGGTTCGTTTATTTGTGTTTTGTTTGCCTGTTCGTTGGTTGGTTGGTTGGTTCGTTTGTATGTTTGTTTGTTTCTTTCTTCACCAACCTGTCCCTGCGGTCAAGAAGACTAAACAATTGAACATCTACTGCAGTGATGTCGCCTCTGCTCTATCAAGTATAGCGACAGGAGGAGACAGGGCCAGTTGTTACTCCCTGATCCCCGGTGGGGAGAGGAAAAGAAAGAAAGAAAGAGAGAGAGAGAGAGAGAGAGAGAGAGAGAGAGACATAGTGATAGACAGAGAGACAGAAAGAGAGACAGAGATAGACAGAGAGACAGAGACAGACTGAGACAGAGTGAGAGAGATAGAGAGTCTGAGAGAACGAGAGACAGACAGACAGAGAGAAAGAGAGACAGAGACAGACAGAGAGACAGAGACAGACAGACAGATAGACTGAGACAGACAGAGACAGACTAAGACAGAGAGACAGACAGAGACAGACAGACATACAGAGATAGACAGAGACAGACTGAGACAGACAGAGAGACAGAGACAGAGAGATAGACAGAGACAGACAAAGAGAGAGAGAGAGAGAGAGAGGAGGGGAGAGAGAGAGTGAGAGAGAGAAGACAGACAGAGACAGACAGAGACATAGAGAAAGACAGAGACAGAGAGACACAAGAGACAGAAAGACACAGAGAGACAGACAGAGAGACTGAGACAGAGAGAGAAAGAGAGACAGAGAGAAGAGACAGCAGAGCAGACAGAGAGAAAGAGAGAGACAGACAGAGACAGACAGACAGAAGAGAGAGACAGGCAGAGAAACAGAGAAGAGAGACAGACGACAGACAGAACAGAACGACAGAGAGACAGAGACAGACATAAGACAGACAGAGACAGAGACAGAGAGACGGAAGAGACAGAGAAAGCAGAGAGAGAGAGAGAGAGAAGACAGAGAAAAGAGAGAAGTAGAAAGAGAGAGAGAGAGGAGAGACAGAGAGGAGAACGGAAAGAAGATAGAGAGAGATGAGCCTGAATGGAGAACGATGAGAGAGAAAGAAGGAAACATCCGATAACAGTGGTGTTGATTTCGTCTTGATTTCCTGAATCCTTGGCCTGGAGCAAATATAAGCAACACGCGACAGGGTTTGTTTGTTTGTTTGCTTGTTTGTTTATTTGTTTGTTTGTTTGTTTGCCTGCTTGTTCGTTCGTTTGTTTGTTTGTTTGTCCTGCCTTAT
>CM060306.1:15503048-15505548 GCA_030674185.1 Monoplex corrugatus | reverse complement strand
AGAATGGTGTCCAGCAAGGCGAACAGGGAGCAATGGACAACATGGAAAAGTAGATATCAGAAGAATCTCAGCTGGAAAGACGTATTCCATATGGCGCTTCTCAGAATCAGTTCCGTCTTCAGATCTGTGTATGATCTTCTGCATTCAAACGTAAATCTGGCGAAATGGGGGAAATCGGATAGTCCTGAGTGTCTCGCTCTGTCAGGGCAAACAAGGGAACATATCCTCAGCTCATGCAAAATAGCCCTGGTCCAAGGAGGAGGGTAAGAAGGAGATGGAGGTGTCAAAGTAGATGGAGTTAAATTTACCTGAGAGACTCAGAAAAGCGTGTGTGTGTGTGTGTGTGTGTGTGTGTGTGTGTGTGTGTGTGTGTGTGTGTGTGTGTGTGTGTGTGTGTGTGTGTGTGTATGTGTGTGTGTGTGTGTTTGTGTGTGTGTGTGTGTATTTGTGTGTGTGTGTTGTGTGTGTGTGTGTGTGTGTGTGTGTGTGTGTGTGTGTGTGTGTGTGTGTGTTTGTGTACATGCGTGCTTTTGAGTGTGTGCGTATGTTTTGTTTGAATCAGGAGAGACAGGTAAAAAAGACAGAGGATAGGAGTGTTTAACGTTACCAGTTAAAATATCAGAAGGTAAAACAGCACACTACGCAAAATCATCAAAATGAAATTAATCTCTGTATCAGGTGGCAGATCTGCAATTGAGATCAAGCCCGTAAATACAACTGTAAATATATACTCACGTGTCTTTTGTTTTCATTTGATTTTATTTTATTTATGTGTTCTGTGATGGGGATAGGGGTGGGGTGGGGTCGAGAGTGATTGAGTGCATGTGTTGTAGTAAAATGTTACCCGGTCCAGGTTAACGCCAGGATATATTGTTATGATAATAAGCGTAGACTACATACAGCCCTGTCACGCAATCTCAATTCTAGATGGAAGTCCAAGGCATAATCATAATTATCCTCAAATGTCCCCCCGTGGGATGCCGGGGACTCTTTCAGTATAAATAGTATCCCCACCTTCTGGAAATTCTGTGTTAGATATTGCCTCTTCTGTCAATCTCTTCATTTCTGCCTTGTTCCTTTGCTTTCTGTCATTTCTCCTATCATTTTCTGCCTTGCTGGTCCATTCGCCTGTATGTGTTCGATAAAGTCTTACGTATTTTTTCTTAGGATTGATAATTGGGTACATGTATTAAGTGCATTTTTGGCTCTCTGGAGGTGAGCTACTCGGAAGCAAATGAAGGTAATTTATGCCCATTTTTATGTTTTAGTGTCCTTAGGTATGCTTAAATTTGTACTCAGGTGTGGTTCTTAAATCTCCTGTGCGATAAATTGGACAGAGTGGTCAACGCTGGGGGCATGTCCGTAGATTATGTGCGGGAATGCATTGATATGTGTACTTGATTTTCTTTCTTTCTTTGTTTTTTTCCTGTGGAAGTTTTGTATATTTTGAAGCGGTCATAGCCCTGATGTGGCTCTACGCAGTCGGCTGGGCTTTAAAACAACAATAACAATAACAATCCTCAAATGTCATGAAATAGTCCAATATTACAGTATCGTCAAAATTGTCGCAGATTCTGCGGCTTTTGATGTCCTAAGCTCGCAAGTGATCTCAATTTGGTTTTCCTTTACCTTTTCCATACTTCAGGTGTATTCGAGTTGAAGTCTTTGGTGTCAGTATTTCGTGGCGGCTGTCGCTGAATCGCCACTGCGGTAGTCTCCTTTCCGGGGGGTATTCCGCTCGATCTGGCTCCAAGACTAAATGACTACTGTTAGTAGAGGGATTAAGTAGGCAGTGTCTTTGGTAAGTCGGATCAGAACAGCAGGATAGCACCGTTGAACTCCCACCATCAAAGTCACCCAGCAGTAGTGCAGTCTCAGCTCCCGTGGCTGTCTGGCATCTCTCGCTCCCGTGGCCTTCCTGCTACTGGTACTTCTGCTGAATTAACTTGGGGGCTGGTAGTGTATTTATCAGCTGGAATGACAGGCCTGAGATCAACGCCATTGAGGTGGCACAAAATTTTGGACAGATAGTAAAAGAGAAAAAGAAAGAAAGAAAAAAAAAACTAAATATCTTTTATAACGCTATCATGGGACCTGTGTCTCCTTAACCCTATGACTTCTGCACCCTGTCCACCAACTGCAAAAACTTAACCCTTTGACTCCTCACCCTTTCCACCAGCTTCCTGCATTACCATTTGACTCCCTCACTGCGAAAACTTAACCCTTTGACTCCCTCACCCTATCCACCAGCTTCCTGCATAACCCTTTCACTCCCTCGCCCTTTCCACCAGCTTTCTGCAAGAAGCTAGCGGATAGGGTGAGAGAAGTCAAAGGGTTAAGTTTTTGCTTTGCTAACGCGGTTGAAAACAGCAGGATGCTGATATACAGGGTGCGGGAGTCAAAGGGTTAATTTAGTTGCTTTGAGCACCATGTTGAACACGCTGGAGTCGTAGGTTCGATCCTTGGACAGGCCACAGATGTTTAGGGGCTGGTTAGCTAC
>CM060306.1:15493048-15495548 GCA_030674185.1 Monoplex corrugatus | reverse complement strand
TGTGTGTCTCTCTCTCTTTGTCCTCTGTCTGTCTGTCTTTCTCTCTCTCTCTGTGTCTATTTATCTCTCTGTCTGTCTGTATGTCTGTCTGTCTGTCTGTCTGTATCTGTCTGTCTGTCTGTCTGTCTCTCTCTCCAATAATGTTATCTTATCTCTTGTCGTCTTATGAGTGGCGCACCCTCACCCAGGCACTGCGGAACAACTGTAAAGGGAAACAAATGTGGTTGGTTTAAAATTACAAGCAACATGAAAGAATTGTCTCCACTTTAATGTTCAAATTCTTACACTTATCGAGTTCAATCCCGGGCCGCATCACACCCCACACACACACACACACACACACACACACACACACACACACACACACACACACACACACACACACACACACACACACACACACACACACACACACACACACACACACACAATATATATATATAGTAGAAAAAAGAAGAAGCCAATATTTTGTAGGATTGTATTGCCATTGAATTTTGTATGAAACTTTCTTGATGAAGGTACGACCTCTTAACCATTCTTTGTCGTCACACAACGCTAGTTAAAGGTTATTTATCAGGGGAGTGAGGGTTCAAGTTAAATTCGGACATGGGAAGTAATTTAAAAGACAAATACGATGAGGAGTAGTACTACCTTACTGCATATGATACAGAAAGTGGTTGCAATTTGACATAAAGGAAAACAAAATGAAGAAGTATCATATGGGAATAGAAGGAAGCAGATCAAGAAGAGTGGAGCTTGCGTGCTAAACGGCAGTTTTATGTATATTCTAAGGTTTTGATTATTAAGAATAATAAATTTGTGGTTTCTGTTTTTACCTTTTGAATGTGGATATAGG
Organism: Monoplex corrugatus; assembly: GCA_030674185.1. Classification (NCBI taxonomy): domain Eukaryota; kingdom Metazoa; phylum Mollusca; class Gastropoda; order Littorinimorpha; family Ranellidae; genus Monoplex; species Monoplex corrugatus. The sequence goes on along the minus strand of CM060306.1, from coordinate 15,494,692 downwards.
ACAACCTTGACACAGGTTAATAAGTTCAAATACCTGGGAACGGTCATTTCATCAGACGGCAGATGCACATCGGAAATAGCTGGCAGAATCGGTCAAGCCAAAACAGCATTCAAGAAGATGACAAGCATTCTTACCAACAAATGCCTATCAATTAACATCAGAATGAGAGTCCTTGAATGTTATATAGAACTACGGATGCGAGGCGTGGACAGTCAACACGCAAAGCCAGAGCAAGATTGAGGCAGCCGAGATGTGGTTTCTCAGAAGAATGTTGAGAGTTCCATGGACAGCAAAGAAAACAAACGAGACAGTCTTGATGGAGGCAGACACAAGTAGATCACCCATAAAGAAGATTAGGAAAAGACAAGCAACATTTATAGGCCATTTTATGAGGAAGGGGGATTTGGAGCACCTGGTCACAACAGGAAAGCTGGAGGGAAAGAGAGCACCGGGTAGACCCAGGGAGAGAATGCTGGACGGACTTGCAGAGTGGCTGGGGATGAGGAGGGTGGGGGAGATGCTGGGGGCAACGAGAGATAGAGATGGTTGGAAGTCCATGGTCGCCAACGTCATGCGGCAGGGCACCTGATGATGATGATGAAATGTGGATGAGGGAATCAGCTTACGGGGATTTGTTTTCGGATGCCATATGTCCAACGCTGGCTCTCTTTCTAGTACTGCGCCGTTATGCAGAGGTTACAATGATCGCACACAATTTTCTTAAGTGCAGTTATGACTATTCGCCAGACAAAAGACTTATAGGTGGGAATCTTACTTAGCTTTGTCTCCAATAGAGACTTTATATCTGACATTGCTTTTACTGCCCCTTTTTAGAATCAGACTCAGAATGCGTATTTAATATAACAAAAGAAGACATATACAGATTTACCACCTTGGTACACATGATATGGTATTTCAGTGTGGATCGCTTCCCTCTTTGTCTGTCTCTGTCTCTCGTATGTGTGTGTGTGTGTGTGTGTGTTGTGTGTGTGTGTGTGTGTGTGTGTGTGTGTGTGTGTGTGTGTGTGTGTGTGTGTGTGTGTGTGTGTTGCAGCCCGGGATTGAATTCGATAAGTGTACGAATTTGAACATTACAAGGGAGACAATTCTTTAATGTTGCTTGTAATTTTAAACCAGCCACGTTTGTTTCCCTTCACAGTTGTTCCGCAGTGCCTGGGTGAGGGTGCGCCACTCATAAGACGACGAGAGATAAGATACCATTATTGAAAAGAGAGAGAGAGAGAGAGAGAGAGAGAGAGAGAGAGAGAGAGAGAGAGAGAGAGAGAGGACAGACAGATATAGACAGACAGACTGACAGACAGAGAGATAAAGACACATAGAGAGAGAGAGAGAGAGAGAGAGAGAGAGAGAGAGAGAAAGACAGACAGAGAGAGGACAAAGAGAGAGACACACACACACACATAGAGAGAGAATGAGAGAGAGAGAGAGGAGAGAGAGAGAGAGGACAGACAGACAGACAGACATATAGACAGAGACAGAGAGAGGACAGAGAGAAAGAGAGAGAGAGAGAGAGGGAGAGAGACAGAGAGAGGGGGGGGGGAGAGAGACAGACAGGGAGAGGACAAAGAGAGAGAGAGAAAGAGAGGGAGACAGAGAGAGAGAGAGACAGACAGAGAGAGAGAG
>CM060306.1:15473048-15490548 GCA_030674185.1 Monoplex corrugatus | reverse complement strand
GGGGGAGAGATTCTTATTCCTTTCGTGTAACCATTGACTTATGTGTACATCTATAACCAAAGGTATTGTCACTGTACGTTTTCATATGTACGTATATTACAGTGTGTGTATTCTGATGTATGTGTATCATCATCATCATCATCACCAGGTGTCTTGCCATATGGCGTTGGCGATCATGGCCTTCCATCTGTTTCTATCTCTTGTTGCTCCAAGTATCTCTTCCACCCTCTTTGTCTTCAGCCACTCTGTAAGTCCGCACAATATCTTCTCCCTGGGTCTACCTGGTGCTCTTTCCCTCCAGCTTTCCCGTTGTGACCAGGTGCTCCAAATCCCCATTCCTCATAAAATGGCCTATAAATGTTGCCTGCCTTTTCCTAATCTTCCTTTTTATGAATGTTCTACTTGTTTCCGCCTCCATCAAGACTGTCTCGTTTGTTTTCTTTGCTGTCCATGGAACTTTTAACATTCTTCTTAGAAACCACATCTCGGCTGCCTCAATGTTGTTCTGACTTTGCTTGTTGACTGTCTACGGGCTCACAACCGTATAAAACTATTGGTTCTATATAACATTCAAGAATTCTCTTCCTGATGTTAATTGATCGACATTTGTGTGTGGTATATGTGTGATATACCAACACTTTTGTATTGCACTCGATGGTGGATCTGTCTGTCCTGATACCGCATTGGAACTTGGGATGGATGCAATCTGTTAGTGTATACATCCTCTTCAGGATCGCTCAGGAAAAGATCGTGTCGCAGTAGTTACTACAGTTGCTGCAATCTCCTGTATTCTTATACGGTGTCATGATATTTGCTTTTCGATTGTTTTAGGGAACTGACCCCTACTTCCTGAACAGACCCCTACTTCCTGAACTGACCCCTACTTCCTGAACAGACCCCTACTTCCTGAACAGACCCCTACTTCCTGAACAGACCCCTACTTCCTGAACAGACCCCTACTTCCTGAACAGACCCCTACTTCCTGAACAGACCGAGTAGCTTGTGGGCGATGGCTCAGAAGCACTGATTTTCAACACTAAATCACTTCAGCAGAGATGTGATCATATTCCTGGTACCTTGCCAAGCCAGAGTGAAATCCAAGACAAGTGTGACTGCCCACGTTCAAGCAAACAGAAACCAGAAAAAAAAACACGAAAAAAGAATCAGAACGCGTATTTAATACAACCAGACAAGACAGCCGCAAATTTTCGGCCAACTGGCCTTTGTCAAGAGTAGACGTAAAATCGCAAACGATCTTTGTTTGTTAGTTTGTGATCTTACGTCCACGCTGCTTGACAAAGGCCAGTTGGCTGAAAATTTGCGCCAGTCTTGTCTGGTTGTATTAAATACGCGTTCTGATTCTTTTTTTCATGTATTTTTCTGGTTGATGAGAGAATGAGTCAATGACTTTGCTGCGTCCATCCTCTGGTAGATCATACAAGGTGGTTTTCAATTTCAATTTCAATTTCTCAAGATGACGTCTCCTTGCTCGGAATGAATTCCATATGCACTAACGTCACAGGTGCCATGAAATGGAGAAGATCCAGAATGATCATGGCAAAGCCTTAAGCCTGCACATAAACCCACGAGCTGGCCAGGTCCTGAGGTCGTACCTAGACAGTTCCATAACCCTGGGATCGTAGGGGAGTAAGGTGGCAGAGACCTAAACTATTCCCGGGGCCAGCACCACAATGGCGGCGCCCATCCCCTCTCCCTCGCTTCAAATTCATATTCACAATCACATTTCCTTTTTTACTAAGACTTCAGAAAGGCAAGAAGGTTAATTGGTCTTGAAGGGGTGGGACCTGGGAAATCAACCGATCTCCCCGCTGTTTTATACCAAGGCAGCCGGGCAATGCCCTGCTCTTCATAGTTTTCAGCTGCCGTGGGATCTCTAGCGTGCGCAGCAAGAAGGCACACGGGTCCGGACTCGTTTTTCGTCCTCCTTCCGAAGGACGAGACGTTCAATTCGATTTTCCAGTCAAACCCTGGAAGCTCGAGCCAACCTATTGGCAGGCGAACGTCTGAAACATTTTGCCACTCTTCAATGATTACGTTTTCAGTGGAGTACAGGTTCTGGTAAAGGTCGGCCTACCTTTCCATGTGTTTAGTACGGTCATTGATGACTTCGCAATCCTTAGACTGCAGTGCTAATCTTACCAGCAGTGGGGTGAAATGATTTCTTCTTACCAGCAGTTGACGAAAGGCTTTCTTCTTACCAGCAGGGACGAAAGGCTCACTTCTTACCTGCAATGGGCAAAAGGCTTTCTTCTTACCAGCAGTGGACGAAAGGCATACTTCTTACCAGCAATGGACGAAAGGCTCACTTCTTGCCAGCAGTAGACGAAAGGCTCACTTTTCACTAGCAGTAGACGAAAGGCTCACTTCTTACCAGCAGTGGACGAAAGGTTTACTTCTTATCAGCAATGGACAAAAGGTTTACTTCTTACCAGCAATGGACAAAATGTTTACTTCTTACCAGCAATGGACAAAATGTTTACTTCTTACCAGCAATGGGCAAAAGGCTTACTTCTTACCAGCAATGGGCAAAAGGCTTACTTCTTACCAGCAATGGGCAAAAGGCTTACTTCTTACCAGCAATGGGCAAAAGGCTTACTTCTTACCAGCAATGGGCAAAAGGCTTACTTCTTACCAGCAATGGGCAAAAGGCTTACTTCTTACCAGCAATGGGCAAAAGGCTTACTTCTTACCAGCAATGGGCAAAAGGTTTACTTCTTACCAGCAATGGGCAAAAGGCTTACTTCTTACCAGCAATGGGCAAAAGGCTTACTTCTTACCAGCAATGGACAAAAGGTTTACTTCTTACCAGCAATGGGCAAAAGGCTTACTTCTTACCAGCAATGGGCAAAAGGCTTACTTCTTACCAGCAATGGACAAAAGGTTTACTTCATCTCTGTCATATAAGCCTGACTCGTTGCCACTGTCAGCACACGACTGGACGTTCTGACACAGGGCCTGCCTTTACTTGTTTGCGCACTGTCTGGCCATCCGTTAGGAGGGAGGGAGGGAGGGAGAAGGGAGATGGATGAAGAGACCAGGGTGATACGTTAGAGAGCCGAGAAAAGAATAGAGGTAAACAAATGACGAGAGAGAGAGAGAGGAGGTGAAGAGAAACAGAGAGAAAGAGAGGAAGAGAGAGAAAAAAGAGAGAAAGAGAGAGAGAGAGAGAGAGACAGACAGAGCGACAGAGAGACAGAGAGACAAAGAGACAGAGACAGACAAATACAGACTGAGTGACAGAGAGACAGAGACAGACAGACAGACAGACAGATAGGCAGACAAATAGAAATGGACAGAGACAGATATACAGAAACAGAGAGGGAGAGAGAGAGAGAGAGAGAGAGAGAGAGAGAGAGAGGAGAGAGAGAGAGAGAGAGAGAGAGAGAGAAGAGAGAGAGAGAGAGAGAGAGAGGGAGAGTGAGAGAGAGAGAGAGAAAGAGAGAGAGAGAGAGAGAGAAAGAGAGAGAGAGAGAGAGAGAGGGAGAGAGAGAGAGAGAGAGAGAGAGAGAGGCAGACAAACAGGAAGACAGAAAGAGAGAAAGAGATTGAAAGAGACTCTGACAGACAGATCGATAAGCATACAGACCGACGGACGGGACAGACAATCAGACAAGCGCTAGAAAGGTTGCTCAGTACATACACTGACAGTTCCAGTTAATCGTTAGCACGAACAAGCTTGATGGCTAACATGGAGTGGCAGGGACGTGTACAGTGGTATCAACTCACACAGTGCTTGCGGTTAACGAAAGAGATTATTCAGTTTCTCTTTCACTTTTCTCTTAATTAAGAAGGCATCTCCGCGCTAGGACTAAATTCCATATGCACTAACGCCACAGATATGTGGTGGGAAAGATCCAAAATGATCATGACATAAGCCCTGTTTCGCGCATAAGCTTTATGCGCTGGCAAGGTCTATAGTGAAAACAGTTTGTCTCTTGAGGTTTAATATAGTTACGATCTCTGTTCCTGGAAACGTTTTGCATGGTTTGTGGTTTTACTAACAGCAGGGTTTGTTCAAACACGTACCGTTTTACCAAAGGAAATAAGAGGGAAGCAGGGAGAATTTTAAATATCAATTAAGTAACATAACTCTTGAGAGTCACGGAGTTATCTCCCATGTAGAATTTCTCAAACCCAACACAGTTTGCGCTACGCATTCAGCTTAGCATAGACGCAGTCACAAAGCATAAAGTCGTAAGGTCAGAACATGCGTCTATGCTAGCTGAATGGGTAGCGCAAACTGTGTTGGGTTTGAGAAATTCTACATGGGAGATAACTCTGTGACTCTCAAGAGTTATGTTACTTAGTTGATACGTACTGTTTTGACATGAACATGTGCTAAACAGAAGTTTTTTTTTCTTGTTTTTTTCTTTGTTATTGATGCTAGTTATTGACACTGAGACGTTATTATCGTGTAACATAGCTTTGTTATTGATGCTAATTATTGACACTGAGGCATGATATTATCGTGTAACATAGCTTTGTTATTGATGCTAATTATTGACACTGAGACATGATATTATCGTGTGACATAGCTTTGTTGTTGATGCTAATTATTGACACTGAGATATGTTATTATCGTGTAACATAGCTTTGATATTGATGCTAATTATTGACACTGAGACATGTTATTATCGTGTAACATAGCTTTGTTATTGATGCTAATTGATGAAATTGAGATATGTTATTATCGTGTAACACAGATCTGTTATTGATGCTAATTATTGACACTGAGACATGATATTATCGTGTAACATAGCTTTGTTTTGATGCTAATTGATGACATTGATATTTGTTGTTATATTATCATGTCCCACGAGTATACCAGTGCTGCTGATTAATGATATGAAATAGTTTATTGTCCTGTCACAGAATTGTATATTAGTACTGATTAATAACCCTGAGATATGTTATCACCATGTCCCACAACAATGTTATTTGTGCTAATTAATGATACTGAGATATGTCAATATCATTTCACAGAACTATAGTATAAATGTTGTTAACGATACTGAGTCCCACCTGTTACATTTCACAAAGGAAAAACTCAATGTGAAAGTGCGAATGCCGATAAAAGAAGGTGACGTCAAAATGTGTCTGTAGGTTCAGCTCTCTCTGCTGTTCGCTCTTGAAGATTAGTTTGTGATTCTGTCGATAATGAATCGAGAATATTTGTTTTGGTTTATGCTAACACTGAAAATATATGTTTAAGTTTGATTTCATTGTATGGAAATGTGTAGAATGCTTCGGAACAATATAGAAATGACAAGAAAAATGTAGAATACCTTAGACCTTTCGAGAAGGTTCCGGAAATTGTAAACAATTTTAATCTGTACAGTGATTGGCTAGAACTACAGAATATTCTAGAAGGGAAGGTTCGAGAATGTGACTATGATTGGCTGAAAATCTAGGGAAAAGCCGAGAATATTCGGGAACTTTCCATGATATTATAAATAAAGCGTGACTGTGGGTAGAGAGAGAGAGAGAGAGCGATTGGAAGATTTGATGTGTAAGCCTGCTGTCAGAGATAGAGAAGTTGCTGTAGATTTGTGGAGCTGCTGCGTGTAGATTTGAGGGCTGAAGAAAAATAATTCTGCAAACCAGGAGTGGTGCATTGGATGTGTGAAGTTTTTACCCAGTTCCTGTTGTGTTTCATTCGTTCTTCAAATAAAGGATCATTTTCGTTTAACCTGGATTGATGTATCTTGTCTCTGAGAAGAACGATCGACTGCTAGATCTTCACGAACCTGCATAAACTGCAAGGCACTGCCAGTCACCTACTTACATGTTTACATGTGACACCACCCATTCCTACCCGGAGGGAATGCCAGGGGCTCTTTTAGTAAAAAAAATAGTATGTCCCTTCTGGAAATTCTGTGCTAGAAATTTCCTCTTTTCTTTCACTCTCTTTGTTTCCGACTTATTCCTTTGATTTCTTTTATTTCTTCCTATCATTTTTCGCCTTACACTGGCTACCGGTCAAAGCAAGAATTGAGTATAAAATCGACACACTCTGTTTTCCGTGTCCGAGTTTGAAGACAGTAAAACATCATATGTTTCAGAACTCTTCCTGTCATATACACCGTCCAAAGCTATCAGATCTCAAGAGGATGTTCTCTTAACTGTATCTCTATTCTCACTAATAACTTACAGAAAGAAATATTTCTCTGTATTTGGCCCAAAAGCATGGAACTCCCTCCCAGTATTACGAAATCCAAAACAAGTGCGACTGCCCGTGTTCAAGCAAACAGGAATCAGAAAAACACCAAAAAAGAATACGAACGCGTATTTAATACAACAAAACAAAACAGGCGCAAATTTTTGGCCAACTGGCCTTCGTCAAGCGTAAGATTACAAACAAACAAACAAACACCAGATACAAAAATTATGTGAAAAAGATTGAAACTTCCCTGATGCTTCGTCCAGTTGGAGAAAGTGAAAATTTGCGCCTGTCTTGTCTTGTTGTATTAAATACGCGGTCTCATTCTATTTTTGTGTTTTTCTGGTTCCCTCCCATTATGTTTAAGACAAAGCAGCTGTCTGCTTACTTTCAAACATCACCTCAAATCAGGTGTCTTTTAGAAGTATCTCCAGAGGTCGTACACTAGTGTTTGTGTCTCTACTAACTCCAGTGGTATTGAAACTTGTCAAATGTGTGAGAGTGACGTGTGTGTATGTGTGTATGCAAAGGGTGTGTGTGTATGTGTGTGTGCGTGCGTGTGTATGTGTGTGTGTTTGTTTGTGTGTGTGTGTGTTTGTTTGTGTGTGTGTTTGTGTGTGTGTGTTTGTGTGTGTGTTGTGTGTGTGTGTGTGTGTGTGTGTGTGTGTGTGTGTGTGTGTGTGTGTGTGTGTGTGTATGTGTGTGTGTGTGTGTGTGTGTGTGTGTGTGTGTGTGTGTGTGTGTGTGTGTGTGTGTGTGTGTAATTGTCTCTGATTAATTGAAACATTTTTTTTTGAGAATCATGTTTATCGTATATTGATTTATTGATGTATACACACATCCCAGATTTTGGTACTGCATTGTAATGTATTGGCATTGAAATGTTTACGCTGCATTGATGTATTCGTGTATGAATCTTATTGTTTACTTTGTTAAAATCGCAATGTTTATGCTGTTCGTAAAATGCAGCGAGCATTATCTTATATGTTTGTCCGCGCTTTGTAGTTGGAGTGTATTGTTATTAATATTCTTATTATTATTCTTATTACTATTATTATTATTATCTTTATCATTGCTATTATTACTATTATTATTCTTATAATAATAATAATAATAATTACAATATTTATATAGCGCAAAATCTCGATAAAAATCAAATCTAAGCGCTGAACATACACTTACGCACGCGCGCACACACACGCACACACACACGCACACATGGCTATAAATGGGGGAAAAGAATAAAAGCAATGGAAAATTATAGAGAGCATATTATATACAAATATATATTACAATGTGATTCCCCTCCGAGTGGAGACAGGCTACAGAGGGGGGATGAGTGAGGTCAGGATTTTATGCAGAGGAGAAAAGGTGAGTTTTGAGAGCGGACTTGAAGGAGACAAAAGTAGGTTGCTGACGGACAGAGAGAGGAAGTTTGTTCCAGGAAAGTGGACCAGAAATAGAGAAGGCTCGTGGACCATAGGTATTGAGCTTGGTGCGTGGAAAGCGAAAAGTCAGAGGATCGGAGGCAGAGCGGAGGGTACGTGAAGGAAGATAGATCTCAAGTAGGCTTGACAGGTAATCGGGGGCTGCGTTATTGAGGCTTTTGTAGCACATGGTGTCTAGTTTGTACTGTATGCGCTTTGATACAGGGAGCCAGTGAAGTTGTGCCAGGAGAGGAGATATGTGGTCAGCTTTTTTCTTTTTAGTACAAGGCGTGCAGCATTGTTTTGAATGCGCTGTAGGATGTGAATGGTGGAGGCAGGAAGACCAGACAGGAGTGAATTGCAATAGTCAATGCGAGACATTATGAAGGAGAGAACGAGTTTTGCAGTTGTTTCCACAGAGAGATACTTCCTGATCAAGCTTATACGATGGAGGTGATAGTAGCAAGATCTGGCAGTTTGAGAAACAAAGTTGTTCATGGAGAGGGTAGAGTCAATGCAGACACCAAGGTTTTTAGCTGAATCAGAAATTGGGACTGATGTGTTACATAATGAGAGAGAAAGAGGAGGCAGCTGAGAAAGTTTCTGACGGGTGCCAATGAGGATAGCTTCTGTCTTGTCGTCATTAAGCTGAAGTTTGTTGAACGTCATCCAGTTCTTAATGTCCGAGTAACACTCAGTGGTGCGAGTCAAGAGGCGCTGTATATTGTCTGGTAAGTCACTGTCTAGAAGTTGGGTGTCATCAGCATAGAAGTGGTGTTTTATAGAGTGGGAGTTGATGATGGTGGACAGGGGGGAGGTGTAAAGAGTGAAAAGAACAGGGCCAAGGACAGATCCTTGTGGAACACCACAGGTCAGGCATGCAGGTTGAGAGTAAGTGCCATTAATGAGAACAATTTGTTTTCTGTTTGACAGATATGAAGCGAAAAAGGAGAGAGCAATGTCAGAGATGCCAAAAGTATGATGAAGTCTAGAAAGGAGAATACCATGATCAATGGTATCAAAGGCTGCAGACAGATCAAGGAGTGTGAGGAGAGAGACTTTGCCAGTATCATTGTTCTTATTGTTATTATCATTATTGTTATTATATTATTATCATTATTATTGTTATTATTGTTATTGTTATTATTATTATCATTATAGTAGTAGTAGTAGAAGAAGTAGTAGTAGTAGTAGTAATAGTAGTAGTAGAAGAAGTAGTAGTAGTAATAGTAGAAGTAGTAGTAATAGTAGTAGTAGAAGAAGTAGTAATAGTAGTAGTAGTAGTAATAGTAGTAGTAGAAGAAGTAGTAATAGTAGTAGTAGAAGTAGTAGTAGAAGAAGTAGTAATAGTAGTAGTAGATGAAGTAGTAGTAGTAGTAGAAGAAGTAGTAGTAGAAGTAGTAGTAGTAGTAGTAGTAGAGAGTAGTAGTAGTAGTAGAAGAAGTAGTAGTAGTAGTAGAAGAAGTAGTAGTAGTAGTAGTAGTAGTAGTAGTAGTAGTAGTAGAAGAAGTAGTAGTAGTAGTAGAAGAAGTAGTAGTAGTAGTAGAAGAAGTAGTAGTAGTAGTAGTAGTAGAAGAAGTAGAAGTAGTAGTAGAAGAAGTAGTAGTAGAAGAAGTAGTAGTAGTAGTAGTAGAAGAAGTAGTAGTAGTAGTAGTAGTAGTAGAAGTAGTAGTAGAAGAAGTAGTAGTAGTAGTAGTAGAAGAGTAAATAGTAGTAGTAGTAGTAGTAAGAGTAGTTAGAAGTAGTAGTAGTAGTAGTAGTAGTAGTAGAAGAAGTAGTAGTAGTAGTAGTAGAAGAAATAGTAGTGAGTAGTAGTAGTAGAAGAAGTAGTAGTAGAAGTAAGTAGTAGTAGAAGTAGAAGAAGAAGATAGTAGTAGTAGAAGTAGTAGTAGTAGTAGTAGATAGTAGTAGTAGAAGTAGAGTAGTGTAGTAGTAGTAGAAGTAGTAGTAGTAGTGTAGTAGTAGTAGTAGTAGTAAGAAGTAGTAGTAGTGTAGTAGTAGTAGTAGTAGTAGTAAGTAGTAGTAGTAGTAGTAGTAGTAGTAGTAGTAGTAGTAGTAGTAGTAGAAGAAGTAGTAGTAGTAGTAGTAGTAGTAGTAGTAGTAGTAGTAGTAGTAGTAGTAGTAAGAAGTAGTAGTAGTAGTAGTAGTAGTAGTAGTAGTAGAAGTAGTAGTAGTAGTAGTAGAGTAGTAGTAGTGGTAGTAGTAGTAGAAGTAGAGTAGAGAAGTAGTAGTAGTAGTAGTAGTAGTAGTAGTAGTAGTAGTAGTAGTAGTAGAATAGTAGTAGTAGTTAGTAGTTAGTAGTAGTAAGTAGTAGTAGTAGTAGTAGTAGTAGTAGTAGTAGTAGTAGTAGTAGAAGTAGTAGTAGTAGAAGTAGTAGAGTAGTAGTAGTAGTAGTAGAAGTAGTAGTAGTAGAAGTAGTAGTAGTAGTAGTAGTAGTAGTAGTAGTAGAGTAGTAGTAGAAGTAGTAGTAGTAGTAGTAGTAGTAGTAGTAGTAGTAGTAGTAGTAGTAGTAGTAGTAGTAGTAGTAGTAGTAGTAGTATAGTAGTAGAAGAGTAGTAGTAGTAGTAGTAGTAGTAGAGTAGTAGTAGTTGTAGTAGTAGTAGTAGAAGTAGTATAGTAGTAAGTAGTAGTAGTTAGTAGTAGTAGTAGTAGTAGTAGTAGTTGTAGTAGTAGTAGTAGTAGTTCAGATGTACAGAGTAGTAGATAGATAGTGTAGAATAGTGTAGTAGAATAGTGTGAGTAGTGTAGTAGTAGTGTAGTAGTAGTAGTAGTAGTAGTAGTGTAGTAGTGTAGTAGTAGTAGTAGTAGTAGTAGTAGTGTAGTGTAGTAGTGTAGTAGTAGAAGTATAGTGTGTGTAGTAGTAGAGGTGTGTGAGTGTAGTAGTTGTAGTAGTATGAGTAGTAGTAGTAGTGTTGTAGTGTAGTTGTGTACAGTTAGTGAATGTAGTAGAGTGCAGTAGTAGCAGTGTCTGTAGAAGTGTGCGTGCGTGTGTGTGTGTGTGTGGTGTGTGTGTGTGTGTGTGTGTGTGTAGTTGTTATGTGTGTGTATTGTGTGTGTGTGTAGTTGTTGTGTGTGTGAATATGTGTGTGTAGTGTAGTAGTGTGGGTAGTGTGTGTTGTGTGTGTAGGTGTAGTGTGATGTGTGTTGTGTGTGTTGTGTGTGTGTAGTATGTGTGTGTATTGTGTGAGTGTGTGTGTGTGTCTGTGATGTGTGCGTGCGTGTGTGTGCGTGTGTGTGTGTGTGTGTGTGTGGTGTGAGGTGTGTGTGTGTGTGTGTTGTATTGTATTATGTTGTGTTGTGTATGTGTGTGTGATTATATGTCATGTGTGTGTTGTTGTGTGTGTATGGCGTGTTGTTGTGTGTGTGTTGTGTTGAATGTGTGGTTGAGTGTTTGTGTGTGTGTGTGTGTGTTTGTGTGTGTGTGTGGTGTGTATGTTGATTGTGTGGTGTGTGTTGTGTGTGTGTGTTTGGTCGAGCGTGTGTGTGTGTGTGTGTGCGTCGTGTGTGTGTGTGGTGATTGTCTTGATATTTTTTTTATTATTTTTATTTTTGATATCATATTTATGTTACATTGATTTGTTGGTGCATACATGTATCCAGATCTTTGTACTGCATTGTAACTAAAGTTTTACGCTGCATTGATGTATCTATATATATATATATATATATAAATTTATATATATATTATATATATATGTCTTATTGTTTACGCTTACTTTGTTAACATCGCAATATTTATGCTGTTTGTAAAATGCAACGAGTATTCTCTAATATGTATGTTTGTGCAATATATATAGAATTTTATTAATATCATTTTTCTTCTTCTTCCTCTTATCATCATCATCATCATCATCATCATCATCATCATCATCATCATCATCATCATCATCATCATCATCATCATCATCAATATCATTATCATTATCATATTTTTCATCAGAATGTACTCATCAAATGACTCAACTATTCACTCAGCAATTGTCTATAATAAACAGATGTGCGTACCCACTTTGCAATGAAGATTCTGAATATAAGCGCTCGCACGCGTGTGTGTGTGTGTGTGTGTGTGTGTGTGTGTGTGTGTGTGTGTGTGTGTGTGTGTGTGTGTGTGTGTGTGTGTGGTGTGTGTGTGTGGTGTGTGTGTGTGTGTGCGCGTGGTGTGTGTGTATGTGTGTGTGTGCGTGGTGTGTGTGTGTGTGCGTGTATGTGTGTGTGTGTGTGTGAGTGTGTGTGTGTGTGTATGTGTATGTGTGCGTGCGGGTTCATGTGTGCGTGTGTGTGTGTGTGTGTGTATGTGTGTGGGTGGTCATGTGTGTGTGTGTGTGTGTGTGTGTGGTTGAGCTGGGAGATTGGAAAAAAACAACAACTCCACCTTTTACCTATAATGTGTGAGGTACCCAGGCTGGAGGATCAAACCTAAACGTTGCCATTGCAAGTTCGATGTCTTTGCCGCTTGGCTACTGTGGCCGTTCCCTGCTGTGGCTGTGTTGTGCGATGTCTCATCAGTAAAGATCACACACACACCACACACACACACACACACACACACACACACACACACACACACACACACACACACACACACACACACACACACACACACACACTACGCGCGCGCGCGCACACACATACACACAAACACACACGGGCGAGCAATCGTGCTTGCACAGTCTTGATCAAGTCATTCTGATACTCTCCCTTGTTATGAGAAATTGCTGCAGAAAATATAGACTTGTTTGTTCGTGTTTGTTTGTTGGTTTGTTTGTTTGTTTGTTTGTGTGTGTGTTTGTAGTGTTTGTTTTACTTCTTTTCATTGTGATTGTGATTCTATAAACGCTTCAGCTGAAATAGAACCTGATGTGTTACGATGACAATGATGGGTCATAAGAACAATGAAAACATCCCCTCCCTTCGAAAGACATTTATCCCCTAAATCTTTTCAGTTTCCATAACATCAGATAATCCCCTAAATCTTTTCAGCTTCCATAACATCAGATAATCCCCTAAATCTTTTCAGTTTCCATAACATCAGATAATCCCCTAGATCTTTTCAGTTTCCATAACATCAGATAATCCCCTAAATCTTTTCAGTTTCCGTAACATCAGATAATCCCCTAAATCTTTTCAGTTTCCATAACATCAGATAATCCCCTAAATCTTTTCAGTTTCCATAACATCAGATAATCCCCTAAATCTTTTCAGTTTCCATAACATCAGATACTCCCCCTAAATCTTTTCAGCTTCCATAACATCAGATAATCCCCTAAATCTTTTCAGTTTCATAACATCAGATAATCCCCCTAAAATCTTTTCAGTTTCCATAACATTAGATAATCCCCTAAATCTTTTCAATTTCCGTAACATCAGATAATCCCCCTAAAATCTTTTCAGTTTCCATAACATCAGATAATCCCCTAAATCTTTTCAGCTTCCATAACATCAGATAATCCCCTAAATCTTTTCAGTTTCCATAACATCAGATAATCCCCTAAATCTTTTCAGTTTCCATAACATCAGATACTCCCCTAAATCTTTTCAGTTTCCATAACATCACATAATCCCCTAGATCTTTTCAGTTTCCATAACATCAGATAATCCCCTAAATCTTTTCAGTTTAATCCCCTAGATCTTTTCAGTTTCCATAACGTCAGATAATCCCCTAGATCTTTTCACTATTTCCTACCAAAAGTACATAGTTTTGTTTCTTATTATGAACCGTAACCTGTACAGTACCCCCACATGTAATATACTGATGAAAAGCTCTTTGGTGCACCTTTCAGATAATGACAGCGAAAATTAGACACAAACGGGGTCAAAACCACCAAATAAACAAATTTAAGGAAAATGTGTAGGAGAGCACACAAAAACTTTAGAGGCCGTTTTCTCAAAATGGCCGTCATACAACTTAATGACTTTGAACATGCATAACTACTACATTTTTTTGAGTACAATCTTTATTCAAGTACCAAAATAATCAGCAGAATGTACACTTTCCAGTGATACGTATATCTCAAAATGCCCAAAATGCCAGTTAAGACTGATTTCGTGGTGGGAGGTCACAAATTATAAGCACCTGTCATCTGTCACCATCATCGAGTTCGATGGTATTCGCAGCAGTAGACGTCACAACAACTCTTCTCCGTTTACTCCAGTCTTGGCTTTTCCGTGCTACTTCGTAGATCTTCAGATCGCTGATGTTGGTGATGTTGTTCATATAGGAGGTAGATGGTCTGCCTGGATTTCTTTTGGCCAAAAACTTCTTGTAAAATGACGATCAGCTGTGTGCTCCAACAACTTGGAACTCCCTGCCAGTGTCTTGAGGATCAATCAACTGTCTGCTGGAATCTCCAAAGGTGTCTTTCGAAAACATCTAGGCCTGCAAAACTGAAAAAGAAAATGTATGCTTATAACTTTAGTGGTAGGGGTCATGTTAATAGGCTAACCTATACGTGTCTGTGCATGCGTTTGCGTTTTGTGTGTGTGTGTGTGTGTGTGTGTGTGTGTGTGTGTGTGTGTGTGTGTGTGTGTATGTGTTTGTGCGTGCGTGTGCGTGTGTGTGTGCGTGTGCGTGTGTGTATGTGTATGCGCGCGTGTGCGTGTGCGTGTGCGTGTGTGTGTGTATGTGTGCGCGCGATCGCGCGTGTGGTGTGTGTGTGTGAGTGATGTTCGTTCGTTATTTCTTTTTACGTCTATTCACATATGTGCTTTTAGACGATGTGAGTGATGTGTATTCCTGTGTGTGTATGTGTGTGTTGTTGTGTGTGTGTGTGTGTGTGTGTGTGTGTGTGTGTGTGTGTATGTGTGGTGTGTGTGTGTGGTGTGTGTGTGTATGTATGTGTGTTGTGTGTGTGTGTGTGTGTGTGTGTGTGTTGTCATCAAGTTTGTGTTGGTGTTGCGGGGTTGCACGGTCGATGCATTTCAATATTCTTTCTTTGATTTCTGCTAGCAGTTGATGTTGGACTGTTAGCCTGTTTAAAACTACTTTCATTTGTTCTTTTATCTGTCCATGAGTTTTGACGCTAAAGTACAGTGGACACAGATTTTATGGCACAATTTCATCGAAAGTGCTGATTCGATCGATTCCTCTTTCAGAAGGGCCGTGTCAATTGTACAATCTGTGTCTCCCTGTCTTGTACCAATGGTAACTTAGTGCTGACGTGTGGGTTTTTTGGGGGGGGTGGAGGAGGGGGTGGAGTCCGTGTAACTTGGACTTTGAGCAGTGTCCCCCCAAAGGACGCATTTGAGAGTCCTAGACGATCCGCACCTTTGAACCATATTGTTAGAGATCCATCTGGAAGGAAGCTGATAAAAAAGTTTGCTAACACACTCCCGAAACCCCACCCCACCCTCACCCCCCACCTCCACTCCCACCCTCCCACACACACAAACAACAAAACCCACCCTGTCTCTCCTCCCTCCTGTTTGTCTGCCTGCCAGTCTGTTTGTCTGTCTGTCTGTCTGTCTGTTGTCTGTCTGTCTGTCTACCTGTCTCTCCTCCCTCCTGCTTGTCTGCCTGCCTGTCTGTCTCTGTCTGTCTGTCTGTCTGTCTACCTGTCTCTCCTCCCTCCTGTTTGTCTGCCTGCCTGCCTGTTTGTCTGTCTGTCTGTGCCTGTCTGTTGTCTGTCTGTCTGTGTACCCGTCTCTCCTCCCTCCTGCTTGTCTGCCTGCCTGTCTGTCTGTCTGTTTGTCTGTCTGTCTGTCTACCTGTCTCTCCTCCCTCATGCTTGTCTGCCTGCCTGTCTGTCCTGTCTGTTTGTCTGTCTGTCTGTCTACCTGTCTCTCCTTTCTCCTGTTTGTCTGCCTGCCTGTTTGTCTGTCTGTCTGTCTACCTGTCTCTCCTCCCTCTGTTTGTCTGCCTGTCTGTCTGTCTGTTTGTCTGTCTGTCTGTCTACCTGTCTCTCCTCCCTCCTGCTTGTCTGCCTGCCTGTCTGTCTCTGTCTGTTTGTCTGTCTGTCTGTCTACCTGTCTCTCCTTCCTCCTGTTTGTCTGCATGCCTGCCTGTTTGTCTGTCTGTCAGTCTGTCAGTCTGTCTGCCTGCCTGTCTGTTTCTGTCAGTCTGTCAGTCTGTCTGTCTGTCTGTTTCTCACTTACTCATTTCTTCTCTCACTCTCTTCCTCTTTCCATGTGTGTGTGTCTGTGTATGCATCTGGCTCGACTGTCTCTCTTCCATAGTTTCTTAGAACCACACTGCACAAAAGATATACTGATGCAGCGCTTTCAATCAGTCGATAACAAACAGGTCAAGCAATTAGGACCATGCAGATAACCTTTAATAATATATACTGACAATGGATGGTGCAGCTGTATATAATTCTTTATGCCCATGCAGTCAACATGGTTTCTTCTTTGCATACAGAAACCAAAACATGTATATACATTACTGGTCAATGGCTATGATAGAGGAAGGATAAGACAGAACGACAGTATACGTTTTGTCTTATTTAACACACACACACGCACAGAGAGAGAGAGAGAGAGAGAGAGAGAGAGAGAGAGAGAGAGGAGAGAGAGAGAGAGAGAAGGGAGAGACCACATAACACACATATACATACACATACGTACATACACACACAGAGACATGCACACATACAATCACTCATACACATTCACACTTTAATTCGCTAAAAACACACACACACACACACACACACACACACACACACACACACACACACACACACACACACACACAACACACACACACACACGCACACATAACCACACACACACCGCATGCACACACACACTTCACACACACACAACCGCACTGCACACACACACTCACACACACACACACACACACACACACACACTCACACACACACACACACCACACACACACACACACACACACACACACACACACAGCACACACAACACACACACACACACACCACACACACACACACCACACACACACACACACACACACACCACACACATGACACACACCAACGAACGCAAACACACTGAACACAGACACGCAGATACATCGCGCATACACACACATACACAACGACAGACAGACAAACACACACACACAACACAAACACCACATATACACATAGCAACAGGCAGCATGCACGCATGCACACACACTAAAAACTGAATGCAGTTACATGCAAAACACACACACACACATACAACCAAATGCCCACGCGCGCACACACACACAAACACAACACGCCACACACACACACACACACACACACACACACACACGCACACACACACACACACACACAACCACACCCACACACACACACACACACACACACACACGCACACACACAGAGGAGAACGCACACGAAAACTTGCACGCATACAAAATTTAAAATGTTTGGAACAGAAAACGTATCCTAGAAACAATGTAACGATAAATCAGATATGATAAATCTTAATGGTAATACAAAATATGCATGAACATCATACTTTATCACCGAACTCACAGAGACAACATGATCAGTCAAAATCAATTTCAGTCGGATGATTTTACATTTTAATCTAGAATGCAGTCATAATTCTGACATAGTGTGAAAATAACATAAAATAGTGTATGTGATATGTATGTATATATGCATACATATATGTATATGTATATATATATATTAATATATATATACATGTAATATGTACATATATATGTGTGTGTATGTATGTATATATGTACGTATGTATGTAGTATGTATAGTATGTATGTATGTATGTATGTATGTATGTATGTATGTATGATTATGTATGTATGTATGTATGTATGTAGTGTATGTATGTATGTAGATGTATGTATGTAGATTATGTATGTATGTATTGTATGTAGTATGTATGTATGTATGTGTGTATGTATGTATGTTATGTATGTATGTATGTATGTATGTATTGTTGTATGTATGTA
>CM060306.1:15450548-15468048 GCA_030674185.1 Monoplex corrugatus | reverse complement strand
TTCTGCACGTACATAACACTGCAGGAAACCTTAACAGAATGGTACAAACATAGAATCTGCACGTACATAACACTTCAGGAAACCTTAACAGAATGCTACAAACACAGATTCTGCACGTACATAACACTACAAGCAACCTTAACAGAACGGTACAAACACAGAATCTGCACGTACATAACACTACAAGCAACCTTAACAGAATGGTACAAACACAGATTCTGCACGTACATAACACTACAAGCAACCTTAACAGAATGGTACAAACACAGATTCTGCACGTACATAACACTACAAGCAACCTTAACAGAACAGTACAAACACAGAATCTGCACGTACATAACACTACAAGCAACCTTAACAGAATGGTACAAACACAGATTCTGCACGTACATAACACTACAAGCAACCTTAACAGAACGGTACAAACACAGAATCAGCACGTACATAACACTACAAGCAACCTTAACAGAACGGTACAAACACAGAATCTGCACGTTCATAACACTACAAGCAACCTTAACAGAACGGTACAAACACAGAATCTGCACGTACATAACACTACAAGCAACCTTAACAGAATGGTACAAACATAGAATCTGCACGTACATAACACTACAAGCAACCTTAACAGAACGGTACAAACACAGAATCTGCACGTACATAACACTACAGACAACCTTAACAGAACGGTACAAACACAGAATCTGCAAGTACATAACACTTCAGACAACCTTAACAGAACGGTACAAACACAGAATCTGCACGTACATAACACTACAAGCAACCTTAACAGAACGGTACAAACACAGAATCTGCACGTACATAACACTACAAGCAACCTTAACAGAATGGTACAAACACAGAATCTGCACGTACATAACACTTCAGACAACCTTAAGGGAACGGTACAAACACAGAATCTGCACGTACATAACACTACAAGCAACCTTAACAGAACGGTACAAACACAGAATCTGCAAGTACATAACACTACAAGCAACCTTAACAGAACGGTACAAACACAGAATCTGCACGTACATAACACTACAAGCAACCTTAACAGAACGGTACAAACACAGAATCTGCACGTACATAACACTACAAGCAACCTTAACAGAATGGTACAAACACAGAATCTGCACGTACATAACACTACAAGCAACCTTAACAGAACGGTACAAACACAGAATCTGCACGTACATAACACTTCAGGAAACCTTAACAGAATGCTACAAACACAGAATCTGCAAGTACATAACACTTCAGACAACCTTAACAGAACGGTACAAACACAGAATCTGCAAGTACATAACACTTCAGGAAACCTTAACAGAATGGTACAAACACAGATTCTGCAAGTACATAGCACTTTAGGAAACCTTAACAGAATGGTACAAACACATATTCTGCACGTACATAACACTACAAGCAACCTTAACAGAATGGTACAAACACAGATTCTGCACGTACATAACACTACAAGCAACCTTAACAGAACGGTACAAACACAGAATCTGCACGTACATAACACTACAAGCAACCATAACAGAATGGTACAAACACAGAATCTGCACGTACATAACACTACAAGCAACCTTAACAGAATGGTACAAACACAGAATCTGCACGTACATAACACTACAAGCAACCTTAACAGAATGGTACAAACACAGATTCTGCACGTACATAACACTACAAGCAACCTTATCAGAATGGTACAAACACAGATTCTGCACGTACATAACACTACAAGCAACCTTAACAGAACGGTACAAACACAGAATCTGCACGTACATAACACTACAAGCAACCTTAACAGAATGGTACAAACACAGATTCTGCACGTACATAACACTACAAGCAACCTTAACAGAACGGTACAAACACAGAATCTGCACGTACATAACACTACAAGCAACCTTAACAGAACGGTACAAACACAGAATCTGCACGTACATAACACTACAAGCAACCTTAACAGAACGGTACAAACACAGAATCTGCACGTACATAACACTATAAGCAACCTTAACAGAATGGTACAAACATAGAATCTGCACGTACATAACACTACAGACAACCTTAACAGAACGGTACAAACACAGAATCTGCAAGTACATAACACTTCAGACAACCTTAACAGAATGGTACAAACACAGAATCTGCAAGTACATAACACTACAAGCAACCTTAACAGAACGGTACAAACACAGAATCTGCACGTACATAACACTACAAGCAACCTTAACAGAATGGTACAAACACAGAATCTGCACGTACATAACACTACAAGCAACCTTAACAGAACGGTACAAACACAGAATCTGCACGTACATAACACTTCAACAACCTTAAGGGAACGGTACAAACACAGAATCTGCACGTACATAACACTACAAGCAACCTTAACAGAACGGTACAAACACAGAATCTGCACGTACATAACACTTTAAGAACCTTAACAGAACGGTACAAACACAGAATCTGCAAGTACATAACACTTCAGACAACCTTAACAGAACGGTACAAACACAGAATCTACACGTACATAACACTACAAGCAACCTTAACAGAACGGTACAAACACAGAATCTGCACGTACATAACACTACAAGCAACCTTAACAGAATGGTACAAACACAGAATCTGCACGTACATAACACTACAAGCAACCTTAACAGAACGGTACAAACACAGAATCTGCAAGTACATAACACTTCAGGAAACCTTAACAGAATGCTACAAACACAGAATCTGCAAGTACATAACACTTCAGACAACCTTAACAGAACGGTACAAACACAGAATCTGCAAGTACATAACACTTCAGGAAACCTTAACAGAATGGTACAAACACAGATTCTGCAAGTACATAGCACTTTAGGAAACCTTAACAGAACGGTACAAACACATATTCTGCACGTACATAACACTACAGGAAACCTTAACAGAACGGTACAAACACATATTCTGCACGTACATAACACTACAGGAAACCTTAACAGAACGGTACAAACACATATTCTGCACATACATAACACTTCAGGAAACCTTAACAAATGGTACAAACACATGTTCTGCACGTACATAACACTTCAGGAAACCTTAACAAAATGGTACAAACACATGTTCTGCACGTACATAACACTTCGGGAAACCTTGAATAATTGCACACACACAATATTCTGCACATATACAGTTTCAAACATAAAGCATGCAATTGAAAGGCAAAAAAATTCTCTTGTTTTTCCTGCTGTTTTGTGGTTTGACAAGTTATTGTGTTTTTGTGTTTTGGTTGCATTAGTTTACTTCTCTTTTCCTGCTGCTTGAATTCTATTCCACAGCACTTCCATCATCCCTTTTGTTTTCGTGTACCCATGAAAGTTCTTGAGGAACTGCACAGGAACTTCACATGCCATTCATTCTATAGAAAAAGGAGGGAAGATCAAGACGCTGTATGCTGCAAGCGTCCATATTGCAAAATGATGCAGTAAGATGTCCTTTTCATGAAGATCGTTCTGCACGACGTCTAAGCATCGATGACAACAAAGGAAGAGTCATATTCACAGTCAGCAGTGAATCACACATATCACATACCGGTACAGGAATTAAGACTGATTTTGTTTCCTTTCCAGGCATTTTTCTTTTATTAACCACTTTTAAATGTCGGCGTTTACTATAGCAACTAATAACACTTCTGTGTCATTCTCATGCTTTCATAACCACTTTCAACTCTAAGCATTAACCATAATAGCAAATAATATCTTCTGTGTAACACAGTCAGCAGGTTCTCTTATGTTTATTGCCATCATGAATCAGGGACTGCTTTCCTGCCTAGTCTTAAGTCGTGAGTAAGATAACAAATGTGTAACTCTTCTGAAGACTTAAATCATATCATGAAGCTTTCACACACTACATGTACTTGAGTCATCGGCATCAATGTTGCTCGAACTCGCCATCGGGAGAAACACTGTCTCATCTTCAGAGAATTATCTCCAAACATCACAGTTATCGTAGCAGTAAGTGTCAGTCTGAAAATCTGTCTGTCTGTCTGTCTGTCTGTCTGTCTCTCTCTCTCTCACTCGCTTTCTCTTTCTCTCTCTGTCTCCCTCTCTCAGTCTCTCCTTCTCTATCCCTCTCTCTCTTTCTCTCTCTCTGTGTCTCTCTGTCTCCCTCTCTCAATCTCTCCCTCTCTATCCCTCTCTCTCTTTCTCTGTCTCTCTGTCTCCCTCTCTCAGTCTCTCCCTCTCTATCCCTCTCTCTCTTTCTCTCTCTCTGTCTCTCCTTTCTCTCTCTCTGTCTCTTTTTTCACTCTCCCCGTCTCTTTCTTTTTCTTTCTTACTTAGTGTTTCTCAGTTTTCATCCTATATATCTCTCTATATCTCATTCACACACACACACACACACACACACACACACACACACACACACACACACACACACACACACACACACACACACACACACACACACACACACACACACACACACACACGAACACACACACACATACACACACACACACTCGCACACACACACTCGCACACACACACACACACACTTACACACACACACGCGAACTCACACACACACACACACACACACACTTACACACACTTACACACACACACACACACACACACACACACACACACACACACACACACACACACACACACACACACACACAAAACACACACACACACACACACATAAACACACACATAGACAATTGTCTCTTGTTCATCTCAAGACAAAACAGTCAGGTTTTGAACCCCGCACCTCCCTTGGTACAACATGGCAGGGTGCACCTTCTCCTCCAGTCCAGGGATGATTCTGATCATCTCCTCCACCCTCTCGTAACGTTTCAGGAAGAGAGTGATCCCCACCACAGCGGCCATCTCAGAGGCCAGGAAGCCTACCCCTGCCGTGAAGAAGGACCAGCCGTACCTGTAGGAGAACCCACCTTCCTCCTGCATGGTGCTGCTGCGGTATCCCACCTCGTCATTGACGGCTGAGATGTACAGGATCATGCCCACAGCTAGTGCCAGACCTGCCAAACACAATGACAATGACAATGAGAAAGACCTGTCATACAAAGACCTGTCAAACACAATGACAATGAGAACGACTTGCCAAACACAATGACAATGACCTGTCAAACACAATGACAATGACCTGTCATACAAAGACCTGTCAAACACAATGACAATGAGAAAGACCTGTCAAACACAATGACAATGACAATGACAAAGACCTGTCAAACACAATGACAATAACAAAGACCTGCCAAACACAATGAAAATGACAATGACAAAGACTGTCAAACACAATGACAATGACAATGACAAAGACCTGCCAAACACAATGACAATGACAAGGACCTGTCAAACACAATGACAATGACCTGTCAAACACAATGACAATGACAATGACAGAGACCTGCTAAACACAATGACAATGACAAAGTCCTGCCAAACACAATGACAATGAGAAAGACCTGCCAAACACAATGACAATAACATTGACCTGTCAAAACAATGACATAGACAATGACAAAGACCTGTCAAACACAATGACAATGACAAAGACCTGCCAAACACAATGACAATGACAAAGACCTGCCAAACACAATGACAATGACAAAGACCTGTCAAACACAATGACAATGACAAAGACCTGTCAAACACAATGACAATGACCTGTCAAACACAATGACAATGACAAAGACCTGCAAAACACAATGACAATGACAAAGACCTGCCAAACACAATGACAATGACAAAGACCTGTCAAACACAATGATAATGACAATGACAAAGACCTGCCAAACACAATGACAATGACAAGGACCTGTCAAACACAATGACAATGACCTGTCAAACACAATGACAATGACAATGACAGAGACCTGCTAAACACAATGACAATGACAAAGTCCTGCGAAACACAATGACAATGACAAAGACCTGCCAAACACAATGACAATGACATTGACCTGTCAAACACAATGACATAGACAATGACAAAGACCTGTCAAACACAAGGACAATGACAATGACAAAGACCTGTCAAATACAATGACAATGACAAAGACCTGCCAAACACAATGACAATGACAAAGACCTGTCAAACACAATGACAATGACAAAGACCTGTCAAACACAATGACAATGACAAAGACCTGCGAAACACAATGACAATGACAAAGACCTGTCAAACACAATGACAATGACCTGTCAAACACAATGACAATGACAAAGACCTGTCAAACAAAATGACAATGACAAAGACCTGCCAAACACAATGACAATGACAAAGACCTGTCAAACACAATGACAATGACAATGACAATGACAAAGATCTGCCAACCACAATGACAATGACAAAGACATGTCAAACACAATGACAATGACCTGTCAAACACAATGACAATGACAATGACAGAGACCTGCTAAACACAATGACAATGACAAAGTCCTGCCAAACACAATGACAATGAGAAAGACCTGCCAAACACAATGACAATGACATTGACCTGTCAAACACAATGACATAGACAATGACAAAGACCTGTCAAACACAATGACAATGACAATGACAAAGACCTGTCAAACACAATGACAATGACAAAGTCCTGCCAAACACAATGACAATGAGAAAGACCTGCCAAACACAATGACAATGTCATTGACCTGTCAAACACAATGACATAGACAATGACAAAGACCTGTCAAACACAATGACAATGACAATGACAAAGACCTGTCAAACACAATGACAATGACAAAGACCTGCCAAACACAATGACAATGACAAAGACCTGCCAAACACAATGACAATGACAAAGACCTGTCAAACACAATGACAATGACAAAGACCTGCCAAACACATGACAATGACCTGTCAAACACAATGACAATGACAAAGACCTGCGAAACACAATGACAATGACAAAGACCTGCCAAACACAATGACAATGACAAAGACCTGCCAAACACAATGACAATGACAATGACCTGTCAAACACAATGACAATGACAATGACAAAGACCTGTCAAACACAATGACAATGACAAAGACCTGTCAAACACAATGACAATGACAAAGACCTGCCAAACACAATGACAATGACAAAGACCTGTCTCACACAATGACAATGACAATGACCTGTCAAACACAATGACAGTGACAATGACCTGTCAAACACAATGACAATGACAAAGACCTGTCAAACACAATGACAGTAACAAAGACCTGTCAAACACAATGACAACGACAAAGACCTGTCAAACACAATGACAATGACAATGACAAAGACCTGTCAAACACAATGACAATGACCTGTCAAACACAATGACAATGACAAAGACATGTCAAACACAATGACAATGACAAAGACCTGTCAAACACAATGACAATGACAAAGACACGCCAAACACAATGACAATGACAAAGACCTGTCAAACAAAATGACAATGACAATGACAAAGACTTGCCAAACACAATGACAATGACAAAGACCTGTCAAACACAATGACAATGACAAAGACCTGTCAAACACAATGACAATGACAAAGACATGCCAAACACAATGACAATGACAAAGACATGCCAAACACAATAATGACAAAGACCTGTCAAACACAATGACAATGACCATGACAAAGACCTGTCAAACACAGACACAATGACAAAGACCTGTCAAACACAATGACAATGACAATGACAAAGACCTGTCAAACACAATGACAAAGATCTGTCAAACACAATGACAATGACAATGACAAAGACCTGTCAAACACAATGACAATGACAATGACAAAGACCTGTCAAACACAATGACAATGACAAAAACCTGTCAAACACAATGACAATGACAATGACAAAGACCTGTCAAATGCAAACACAATGACAATAATAATAATAATAATTACAATATTTATATAGCGCAAAATCTCGACAAAATCAAATCTAAGCGCTGAAACAGACACACACGCACGCACGCACGCACGCACGCACGCACGCACGCACACACACGCACACACACACACACACACACACACGCATGGCTATAAATGGGGAGAAAGAATAAAAGCAATAAAAGACATGAGGTAACCATAAGATTTATCAGACTGTAAGATTTATCAGACTGTGATCGTAAGGTTTATCAGATTGTAAGATTTATCAGACTGTGACCGTAAGATTTATCAGACTGTAAGATTTATCAAACTCGATCCAGTTGTAAGTCTGGCAGATTCGATAAAGTTTTGAATGCAATATGCCGGTTACGATGAGAAGTTAAGACCTATCACACACAATGTTCACTGTGTAAGACATGATGTGATTATGAATAAAATCAACCACATAATATAGTCAGGAGCAACATGTGCCAGACAAGACGTAATTGTGAGCAAAACATGTCAGGTAAGAGTGAGTGCAAGATTTGCATGAAACTATGTATTTGTGACTGAAATCAAAACTGTACTAATACACACGTTACTACGCCGAATAATATGTAAATATGAACGAAATAAGAAAAATTGTCAGAGATGGTTATAATTGTGAGTAAAGTAACAATCTGTTCAAATCCGATATTAAATCCAAAACAAGTGTGACTGCCCGTGTTCAAGCAAACAGGAACCAGAAGAAAAAAAACCCACGAAAAAAGAACAAGAACGCGCACCCAATACAACCAGACAAGACAAGACAATAAGTCCTTGCAGACGTCTACACACTAGTAAATCATGTCTTGTATTAAATACGCGTTCCTGCTCTTTCCTCGTGTTTTTTCTGGCTTCAATCCGATATTGTTATGTGTGTTCAGAGCAATGGCATTTGTCGGATACTTGCATGTGTATTGTTTTGTTCACATTGTGCAGTCGTTATGTTGCTACATAGTCTGCATACTCAGGTCTTTTCAGTAAGTGTGAATGGTGGGTAGTTCCATGTTTTCATTTTCCCTGTCTTTTCCACAGTCACAGACTCCGTCTTCCTTCAAGTCTAACCTGAAGACATACTGTTTCGTCCAGCAGTGATTTCCCCTTCACGTGCCCACCCACCCCTTCGTCACACTCTCCTCCCGTCCCCGCCCCCAATCCCCCACCTGGTGTTGTGTGTGTGTGTGTGTGTGTGTGTGTGTGTGTGTGTGTGTGTGTGTGTGTGTGTGTGTGTGTGTGTGTGTGTGTTTGTGTCGTTGTATGTGTGTGTGTGTGTGTGTGTGTGTGTGTGTGTGTGTGTGTGTGTGTGTGTGTGTGTGTGCGCGCGCGCGCGCGCGCGCGCGTGTGTGTGTGTATGTGTGTGTGTTTGCTTTTACTCTTGAAATTTTGTCATCGACTGATTTTTAGTGAATGACGAGAGTCTATGTTTTGAGTTCATTTATACATCAATATTGGGGCCTTACAAACGTTATTGTTGTCATTATCATCATCGCCATCATCATTAGGTACACTGATAACACAATTATAATTGGGAATACAATTTGAACACAGTTATAATTAGGAATGATATGAGACGTAAAGTAGACTCAGTTATAATTGGGAATAAAATGAAAAGCACTATAGACACAATTCTAATTGAGACTTGAATAAGCTGTATTGAAGGCGCAATTAATAGAAATAAAATGAAAAATATCCTAGACAATTTATAACTGAGAATAAATGAGAAGTATGAGAAGCACAGTTGTAATTGTGAATAAAATAAGTATTTTAGACAATAATAATTGTGAATAAAATAAGAAGTATATTCTACACAACAATAATTGGGAATAAAATAAGAAGTATGATAGACATAGTTATGTTTGGGAATAAAACAAGAAATGTTGTAGACACAATCATCATAGTTGAGAATGAATTGAGTATGGTGGGCTATTATAACTGGGAATAAAATAAGAAACATGGCAGATAAATACAATTGGGAATGACATGAGAAATATGGTAGACACAAGTACAATCGAGAATAAAATGAAAAACATAATGGACGCAATTATGATTGGGAATAAAATGAAAAACATAATGGACGCAATTATGATTGGGAATAAAATGAGAAGAATGGTAGGCACCATTATATCTGGAAATGAAACGAGGAGTGTGGTAGACAATTAAAGTTGGAAACAAAACAAGCAGTATGGTGCATAGTCATAACTAATAAATAAAATAAGATGTACTGGGAATAGATTTAGATGTATAATAGATACAACTATAAATTAAGAATGAAATCAGAAGTATGGTAGACAATCAGAATTGGGAAAGAAACCAGGCGTATGGTAGACATAATGTAACTGGAAATGAAATGAGAACTAATGCAGATGTGATGTAACTGGAATACAAATTATCATACACTACATGCTTAGGAATAAAATCAGAAGTATGACATGCACGAAGCAACTGGGAGTAAAATCGGAGGTATGTCAGACACGATGTTGTGATGTGAAGCTGTACAGTCCAGTGAAGTATGTTGTCCACTTGCTGCTGAGGCACAGGTTTTGAGAATCAAAAGTTGTCTTCCTTGGCCAAGGATCCTGTGCGTTGTTATCTTCGTGATCGTTTTAGTCTGAATCTGACTCCGAGTCTAGACAAGCCTGCTGCATAATGGCTATGGCAGTTTTCTCACACAAAGAACGTATGTGGGGAAGCTTCTGCTGTAGTCGTCGGATATCCAAATACCTCCGCTGGTCATTGTCCACCAGTTTGCTGTCTGCCCGTATTTTCACGGCTTCAGTGGAACGCCCTAGTTGTACGTATAGGAATTCGATCTGTTTCAAGACATCTAATTCTGAGTTATAGTCCCTTTCATTCTGAATGATCATCGCTTCATAGTACAGAACGTAGCGGGTTGCAATGTAGTGGTCTACTTTGAGGCAGTATATCGCTGCATTTAGTCCTAGTCTTGCCCCTGCCTTCAGTCTCTCCTCTTCTTGAACGTTGCTACCGTCGTTTTGCTGCTGCTGATGTTGTTACTGTTGCTGCAGCTGATTCTGCTGTTCACCTTGATTACACTGTCGGTGTTGCTGCTCATGATGATTGTATTGTTGTTGAGCTGCTTCTTCGTCTTCAAACACAATGACAATGACAATGACAAAGACCTGTCAAACAAACAGAATGACAATGACAAAACCTGTCAAACACAAGCACAAATGACAATGACAATGACAAAGACCTGCCAAACACAATGACAATGACAAAGACCTGCAAACACAAATGACATGACAAAGACCTGTCAAACACGAACACAATGACAATGACAATGACAAAGACCTGTCAAACACAATGACAATGCAATGACAAAGACCTGCCAAACACAATGACAATGACAAAGACCTGCCAAACACAATGACAATGACCTGTCAAACACAACGACATTGGCAATGATGCTTTTATTCTTCAGATTTAATTAATCCTTT
Source organism: Monoplex corrugatus (assembly GCA_030674185.1). Lineage (NCBI taxonomy): Eukaryota > Metazoa > Mollusca > Gastropoda > Littorinimorpha > Ranellidae > Monoplex > Monoplex corrugatus. The sequence continues at coordinate 15,456,647 of CM060306.1, read as the reverse complement.
GACTCCTTGCACCCTATCCATCTACTGCCCCAAAAATTAACCCTTTGTCTGACTACCTCACTCTATCCACCAGCTTACTGCAGGAAAACTTGTGGACAGAGTGAGGGAGTCAAAGGGTTATTTTTTGTTTTGTTTTGCTCGCATGTTTGACAAAGCCGGGTGCTGGTGGACAGGGTGCGGGAGTCAAAAGGTTAAGATAATTGACAAAGAGCTATTTCGCATACTTACCGTTGCAAATCTATATGAACAGATTTGTTTACAACTACAAATATACTAGATGGTAAATCAACAAAACAAAATAAACAAAAAAATTGCCCACATCATTTAATCAAGAAGTTACGTTACAAACACAACAACGTAAACAGTCTGTTGAGAAAGAGATGAATAAAAGGAGGATGAAGATGAAAAAAGAAGAAGGAGAAGACGAGGATGAGGAAGATATGGGGTTGCAGAGAGAGAAAAAAATACCCACACACCCACCCACTCACCCACCCATACACACCCACACCACACCCCACACACACCCACCCACACCCATACATACACAATATATATATATATTATATATATATATATATATATATATTATAATAATCATATATATACAGTGGCAGATAGACGGAGAGAAAAACAGAGCAGAGACAGAGAGAGGGAAGAGAGAGAGAGAGAGAGAGAGAGAGAGAGAGAGAGAGACAGACAGACAGACAGACAGAGAGCATATAGACATTTTCATTATCGTTAGGAAGAGAAATACGTCAACAGCAACAGAGCGAATATTTGATTAAAATATACAAGAAGAGAGAGAGAGAGAGAGAGAGAGAGAGAGAGAGAGAGAGAGAGAGAGAGAGAGAGAGAGAGAGAGAGAGAGAGAGAGAGAGAGAGAGAGAGGAGACGAAAACGTTTTTTTTCGAGGATAGTGGCATAAACAATATGTTTCATTTTTAATATTCAGCCCCGAATATAAATGCACTATAATTAACTAACCTAAATGACATCATAATGTGTTTTTGAGTAAATTTTATGTCAGAGTGGAAGCGAGATGAATTCTGCAATTTGAAAAGTGGTCATGCAATGAATATTGTTTAATCCTGAAGAGGGTCCAGTGCTAAAATTAAAAAAGTATGATGCACTAGGTAGAGACAGAAAGAGAGGGGATGAGAGAGAGAGAGAGAGAGAGAAAAGAGAGAGGGGAGAGAGAGAGAGAGAGGGGAGAGAGAGAGAGAGAGAGAGAGAGAGAGAGAGAGAGAGAGAGAGAGAGAGAGAGAGAGAGAGAAGAAAGACAGAAATCCCATCTCATAGATAAACTTGGAACACGCAAGCACATGACCTCATTGACAAAGCATAAAGATTTCCTCAACAGAATTCAGTATCATGCCCCTTTATGTACTTTTATCTGGACATGGTTCTTTGTGCATGTACTTTTACCTTGGTGTGTATGTGTGTGATTGTGTATTCGCTCGACTGTTTAAGTATTAACTTCCTTCTCCTTCATGTCTAAGTTATGTTTATACTGCTTACATGAATTTATGCATACATCTTCTTCATATTATGCTTTACCTCGATGATGATTTACTGAAATAGACATATTATTATCACCATTTTCCCACCCAGTGAGGTTTCGGCTTTGTGGCTGCATATGTGCCTTTTTAATTTCTTAATTTTTTATCTTATTTTATTTTATTTTATTACATATATTTTTATTCAAATTATTTTAATTCTCCTTTCACCAGACAGGCCCAGCCACGTCTGACTAAGAGTTTTTTCTCTCCAGGGACTCCGGTTTTCTCTTCAGCCCCTTGGCTGTTGGTTTAGGGTGTTTTACTTCCTATTCCAAGGTCAGACCCGATTCGTTGCTCTAGTCACGATCCACTTACATCAGCCATACATCTTGATTACATATTTTCCCATCTAGTCAGTCATATGTTTATATTTTCCCTTATGCATTATTTAATAGAAGGATCCATTACATTCCAAACACTACTCTTAGCTAGTGCGTCATACCTTTAATGTTAACCCTGGACCCTCTTCAGGATAAAACACTATTCATATGGCATGACCACTTTTCAAATTGCAGAATTCATCTCACATCCGCTTCGACGTCATGTTTAACTCAGAAACACGTTATGGTGTCATTTTAGTAAGTTTATTCCTTTTTTTCGCACTGTACAGAACAGCAGGGAAGTTTCAGTCTTTCTCTCCTAATTTTTGTATCTGGTGTTTGTTTGTTTGTGATCTTACGCTTGACAAAGGCCAATTGGCCAAACATTTGCACCTGTCTTGTCTGGTTGTATTAAATACGCATTTTTATTCTTTTTTTCGTGTTTTTCTCTGGTTCCTGTTTGCTTGAAAGCGGACAGTCACACTTGTTTTGGATTTCATAAATACACCATAATAGCATGGAGATATTGAGAGACATAAAAAGAAACAGAAGCAGACAGACACACAGCGGACAAACACACAAACACAGATAAAACACATACAGACAGCAGACAGATATATAGACTGGCAAAACACTGACAGGCACAGACCAAGGCAGTGTCAAAGACAGTCTAAATTCTGTCGACGGCAACATCGATACTATAATGCTCCAAATAAACAGAACACCCAAGACACCGTCAAAACAGGCGTACTAAATGATCTCACATGGATATAGCTGACGTCTACTCAATACAGACGTCCCCAAACACCCCGCAATGTCTCATTTGGGACCACCAAATCTTGGCAGTAACTGATAATTGTTATTGCGCATGAAACCTATAAGACATTGGCTTTCATTGCCACATTATTTAATGTTGGGTAATTGGATGGGACGCGTTGTCCTTTAAGCAGATGATTGCTCTTTCCTTTCTTCCTTTCGTCCTTTTTGTCCTTCCTGCTCTTGTGCTTGACTTTATTTCCTTCGAAATAATAGGGAAGCAGGGAGAATTTTTATAATATTAATCAAAGAACATAACTCTTGAGAGTCACGTAGGAATTATCTCCCATGTTGTAGAACTTCTCAAATCAAACACAGTTTGAGCTACCCATTCAGCTAGCATAGAAGCAGATACAAAGCTTAAGAGTTATGTTCTTTATTTCGTTCCTTATTTTTTCTTTCTTTTTTCTTTCTTTCGTTCATTCGTAATACTTTTTTCCTTCCTTCTTTCATTCATTATGCCTTTCCACATTCTTTTGTTTCTGTGTTATTTACTTTTTTTCTTCCACCCTTTCCACCCTTATTTTCTTCCCTACTTTTTTTCTTCTTTTCTATCTTCTTTTCTTTCCTTTTCGTCTATCGTTCATCTTGTCTTCCTTTTGGTCTTCCTTTTTACGTTCATTCATTCCCTCAATGATTTCTTCTGTCTTTGCCTCCTTCTTTCTTCCTTTTTGTTTCAATTCTTCTCTATTTTTCTTTCTTTCCTTGCTTCATTTTTCTTCACTTTCTTCCTTTCTTCATCCTTTATTTCCTTCCTAACTTCCTTTGTTTTTGCTCCTCCTTTATTCTTTTTGCCTTCATTCCTTTCTTCCATCTGCCTCTCTCTCTCTCTTTTTAATTGTTTGTTTGTTTGTTTGTTTTTGCCCATCTGTCTTTGCTTCCTGTTCTTTTTCCTTCCACATTTTTTTCTTCTTTCCTTCGTTCCTTCGCCCTGTCTGCCATCCCCTCCTTTTTGTTTCTTTTTTCATTTCCTTCTTTCTTTCCTTCTTTAATTCATCGTTCCCATTTTCCTGCCATTTTACTTTGTTTAAAACATTTTCTTATTTTGATTTATCATTTTGTTGATACATCGTTAGTAAAACGACAGACAAACTGAATTCTTCCTCTCCACCGGTCCTTTCGAAAAGTTCCTTTGCATTCAGAACTTTTGTACATGACCAAAAGCGAACATTCGAAGGCAAAACAAAGTACTCTTAACAGTTTACTCGTAAAAACGCACATAGCATGTAAGGATAACGCAGACACTCAAAAATGAAAGATAGAAAGGTATACAACTTTATTCAGATGTAGCTTTTGCTTTTTTGATGAATAAATCAAATGGTAATATTTCACATAAACATAGACTGTTCTAGGGCTTCAGTTTACTGAAGCTAATTTAAACACTATAAAAGATCCCTTTTCCGTAAGTAAAAAGACATTTAAATAATAACTACTCTCTTCTTACTTAACTAAGAAGGCGTTAAAAGTCTTATCATCCTCATGTCTCTATATGTTCATTCTCCTTACTTCAACCATATCTCCAAGGCATTCTTATTCCAGTGAAGACAATCAATCAACGCCAAGACAGAATTCTCCGTTTCGCAAGGTTGAAACACAGCAGTCGAGTTGGATGCACGCTACACCGAATTACGACTACCGAAACAGATTGCAGGGCACTTGAGACAGGAATACAAGACGTGCCATAGCATCCTTCCATGCTCATGTGGGACGACCATTTCTTGTCAGGAATGGATAATGTGTGTTTGTAATCCGCTAACTAACGACTTGTCTGCTTATATTAAGCTGCCTTTGGGATCGTTAGATTAAGTAGATATAAACGTTGTTAACAATCTTTTGCGTGAGGCTTACATTTCTATGTAGTATCTTTTTCTCCCCACACTCGTTTTTTTTTCTTTTTGTTTGGTTTGTTTTTTGTTTCTTAATATCATTTCAAAAGGAGAACGTTTTCATACATTGTTGACAAAACGTAGTTACATCACATAGCAAGAATTTCAATATGCATGAGTCATCATTTGCTTTTATAAAACACATACATGTATTTATGAAATGCATTTTTTTTAAAAACATGATTATAACCATGCACACCTCATTTAAGAGAAAACAAACATTTTTAATGTGGCAAATATGTAACAATCAAATTACATATCTATCTCCACCAGCGGTGAGTGGAATAGCTATTTTACTCTCGTGTTCAAACCCCATGCCAGTTTTCCGCCCTTCTGGCGGGATTGTTTGTGATAGCGTATTTTAAAGAAATTACATGTATATCTTGAAGATTTATTTTTTGAGTATGCATTTAAAGTGCATAGTTGTAAAGAACAGTTTGATGTCTTTCTACCTTGATCGTTGTTATCGTACATTACGTTCTTTTACTTGGAGACAGTGAACTTAACAAACAGTGGAAGCAAAATACAAACAAGCATTAAGTTTACAGAATATTTACGCTTGTACTAAAACAATGAAACAAAAGCAAGCAACAAAACGAACAAAAGCAGAACAAAATATCTCCACGACTGCGTAACGTAGAGAACGTATTCTTGTAGCATAATGTAACAAAAAAAAACAACAACAACAAACAAACAAACAAACAAACAAACAAACAACAACAAACAAACAAACAAAAAACAACAACAACAAACAAAAACACAAGTGGTGCTTTTTACCTAATCAAGACGATTTAAATTTTTGATTTCTATGTCCTTTCAACAGTAATTCAAAATTTGGTATACGTGTCTTTTCAAAAGCCCTCACTCATCTCACCCCCAAACATCGTCCCACGGCCCATCAATCTCTTCTTCTTTTCTGTCTTTTTCAGAATACCCGAAAAGTTAACAGGATACAAAAAATAAAAAAGGACATCTGTGTATGTCACATACATTGCGTGTTCTTCGAGTGGAACTTACTGACTGCAAAAACGGACTTAAAACAGGATGGGCGCGTAGGCGGTAGGGGGTGGGGGGTGGGGATGGGGGTAGGGTCAGTATGACCAAAGTTGATTTAAAAACCGAAAGAATCAAGGAAAACATGGGCGTTAAGTTGATAGATGTGGTCCCGTTAGTGGTTGGGTCGGTTAGAACGCCATGTTGTTCACTCAAGGGTCGTAGGATCGACTTCCGTGTGGGCCACAATGTTTTAGGGACCCATCTGTTAGAGTTGTTTGGGGCGCGGCACTGACAAAAGGTTAAGATAATTGATAAAGAGTTTTTTTTTTTCGCACACTTACCGTTGCAAAATCCATATGGACGGATTTGATTACAACTACAAATCCACTGACAACGCCGGGATCACAGCTTCGATCATACGGCAGGCTACAGTTCTTTTAATTTCATCATCATCATCAGTCCCGTAGTCTGGTTGACTGTTGGGGCACCACTGAAGATTTTGCAACCAACTTCCTCCACTCC
>CM060306.1:15428048-15443048 GCA_030674185.1 Monoplex corrugatus | reverse complement strand
GCAAACCAAAGCAAGCGCGCATTCAACACACATAGACAAGACAAGGCAAATTTTCGGCCAACCAGCCTTTGTCAAGCGCGAATGCACGGTCTTGGATTTGGTCCCTTTTTATCCACTGGACGAGGCGGCAGGAAGTTTTTAGTCCTCTTTTTATTATCCGTTGTTTGGTGTTGTTTGTGGTCTGTTTGTGACCGTGCATTCGCACTTGACAAAGGCCGGTTGGCCGAAAATTTGCGCTTGTCTTGTCTTGTTGTGTTGAATACGCGCTTGCTTTGGTTTGCTGTTCTTCTGGTTCTTTGTATTGTATATTTTTGTAATGCAGCATTGTTCTGAAATTATCAATGCACGAAAATGAATAAAACCACGAATTTTCTCATCAACTTCTGACAATATTCATATTTTTTTTTACATTGTCTTCGATACACGTTGAGTTTCAGTTCAACCGAAGTTTTTTTTTTTTCAAGGTCACAATGACTTTGGATAAATAAATCCGGATTTTTTTTTTAGTAATAACACTTATATAAAATAAAAGATGGATGGATGGCTTGACCATCTTCTGTGCGTATGTGCGTGTTTGTATTCCGATAATGGACTGTGTTGAACTTGTTTTATTGCATGTGGTGGAAACGAAGGTATGCGTTCTGATCAACACGAATAATAAGAAGAAGAAAACAAAAAGAGTTTGTCAGTTCTCTGTGTATTCGTGTATTCATCTATTTCATTTTGGATGGAGCAAAACGATATAGGTTCCATAACCAGACTTGTCTCTTCTGCAGAAATATTGCATGCTGTGACCAAGTCATATATTGACGAACACATTACTTATGGACAAAGAAATAAACAAATCAATAGTCAGAATACATAAATAGACGGATGAATAAACACCTAAATAGGTGCGTGAATAGATAAGCTAGTCGAAACAATACGCAAATTCTAAAGAAAATACATAAACAAATGACTGAATAAATAAAAGATAGATAATAAATGAACATTGTTATGGCACAAATCAACAAAAAGTATGATGAAAAGAGAAATTTCAAGTGTTAAAGCAAGGCTACGCACGGATGGATAGCGAAGGATGCTGCCTTATGGGGACTGCTATGCATCACACAGAACTGATCCTATTTTTTTTCCTGAAAAATGCATGTTGAATATAGTCTTTCTGTCTGTCTCTCTAGCGCCCTGGCTCTCTGTCTGTCTCTGTCTGTCTCTGTCTGTCTCTGTCTGTCTCTGTCTCTTTCTGTCTCTGTCTCTCTCTCACTCTCCCTCTCTGTGAGCATGTCTGTCTGTCTCTCTACTTTCTGTGTCTCTCTGTCTGTCTCACCCTCCGTTTGTCCGTCCGTCCCTCTCTCTCTCTCTCTCCACACACACACATGCACACACACACACACACACATGCACACACACACACACACACACACACTCTCTCTCTCTCTCACACACGCACACACACGCACACACACACACACCACACACACACACACACTCTCTCTCTCTCTCGACACACACACACACACACACACACACACACACACACACACTCTCTCTCTCTCTCTAACATGCACACACACATACACACACTCTCTCTCACACACACGCGCACACACGCACACACATACACACACATTCACGCACACACTCTCTCTCCCACTCTCACTCTCTCTCTCCCATTCCACTCACTCTCTCTCCACTCTCACTCTCTCTCTCCCTCTCCTCTCTCTCTCTCCCACTCTCATCTCTCTCTCTCTCTCTCTCCCACTCTCACTCTCTCTGTCTCTCACAGTCTCCTTTCAGCGCTCAGCTTCAAGACACAGTGTGCCTATTTATTTAAACAAAAACATGAAATTGTTGATTTTGTTCATATTTCAATTTTGCTATGAAGATAATCAGAATATGGCTGACGATAAATGTGTGCGTATTGTTTGTTTGCTTATTCAAGTTTAGTCGCACGCATACACACACACACAAACCACGCACAAATGTGTGCACACAGGCACAGAATCACACACACACACAGACAAACATACACACACACACACACACACACACACACACACACACACACACACACACACACAAACATGCACACACACACACACACTCACATACACATACATACGCGCGCGTGCACGCACGCCATCCCCCCAACCCCCCCTCCCACACACTCGCAACGTGCGTCACTCAGGTCACGTATTAGCAATATAATTTGCAGCACAGCACCCCAGGATTATGATTTCAACCTCTAGGCTGCATGTGCTATTCTGGTACTCTGCCATTTCCCCCTGGAGAAATCATCGACTGTTTAATGAACCATCCGGGGCAATGACTTGAGCGCTGGTGCCAGTCTTGGAGACTGTAGCAGACTGGAACTTGTTACTAGCTAAGCTGAAGGGTCTGCTCATCTTTCCACGGTGAAGTCACCGGTGGAACCTTGCCTGTGTACCCAGGCCTACCGTTGTCGATATCGTAGTTGCTTATCCAACTATGTTTCATTTCTGGTTGTTGAATCTGTTGAATCGTGAAATTCATCATGTGTACATAATTACGTTTATGAATTTTTTTTTTCAGTTTGTGTGAGCATGTAGTCAATCTGATTTTTTTTGGATTGACTACATGCTCAAACAAATTGAAAAAAATTCCATAAACGTACATGTAATTATATACACTATTATGTGCTTGTGAAGAAATCCCTAGAGTAGATAGAAAAGCAAAGAAGAACTGGATGACACAAGAAATTCTAGGCTTGATAGAGGAACGAAGGAAGGCAAAGGGAAACGAGGAGACATACAGGAAGATAAACAAAGAAATCAGGAATAGGTGCAATGAAGCTAAGGAAGCTTGGCTGAAAATAAGATACATTGAAATAGAAGACCGACACCAAACGGATCCACAGGGTATGTACAGAAGAATTGTAGAATTTGTTCACAGGAAAAATACATGCACATCAACTGCCTGCTTAAAATCGAAAGATGGTACGCTTATCATGGAAAAAGACAAAATATTAGATAGAAGGGGAGAGTGCACTACAGACCTGTTTGAAGAAGACAGAAACGAAGAACACATTATAAGAAAGAACGTTGAAGGACCACCCATAATGAAAGATGAAGTTAGAGCAGCATTGAAAAAAATGAAACCAGGAAAAGCCCCTGGACCAGACAATATTACCGCAGAGACGATTGAAGTACTGGAGGAATTTTGTATTGAAAAAAATATATGTGGGATTTATGAGACTGGAAAAATCCCCAAAGATATGTCAAAATCGATTTTCATTGCACTTCCAAAGAAACCAGGGGCTATAGAATGCGAACTCCATTGCACAATCAGCTTGATGAGTCATGTAACAAGTATTTTATTGCGAATAATCATGATGAGGACAAGGAATAGAATCAAAAGAGAAATAGCAGAAGAACAGTGTGATTTGTCATAGGAAAAGGAACTGTTAGTGCCGTATATATCCTAAGAACTATCATAGAGAGGTCAATCGAGATGAATAAGGATTTATATTCATGCTTTGTTGATTAAACCAAAGCTTTCGATCGGGTAAGGCATAGAAAGACTCAATATTAATGGGAAAAATGTATAATAATCAGAAACATTAATTGGGAACAAATAGCTGCAATGGGAATACAAAACGATATAAGCTCTTTCCAAAACATCGAAACAGGAGTCAGACAAGGTTGTGTTTTGTCAAATGATCTGTTTTCACTTTACAGCGAATGCATTATGAGAAACCTACAGGAAGACCCTAGATTAAAGGTTGGAGGAAAAATGGTAAACAACATTCGATATGCAGATGACACCGTGCTAATTGCAGAAAACGAAAGGGACCAACAAAACCTTGCAAATATACTAGAAATAGAAAGCAAAGGTAAGGGGCTGGAACTAAACAGCAGGAAGACTGAAGTCATGGTGATCAGTAAAAAACATGAAATCCCCTCATGCAAAATAACAGCAAATGGCACAACCTTGAGACAGGTTGATAAGTTCAAATATCTGGGAACGATCATTTCACCAGATGGCAGATACACATCACAAATAGCCGGCAGAATCGGCCGAGCCAAAACAGCATTCAAGAAGATGAAAAGCATTCTTACCAACAAATGCCTATCAATTAACATCAGGAAGAGAGTTCTCGAATGTTATACAGAACCGACAATGTTATACGGTTGTAAGGCGTGGCCAGTCATAAGCAAAGCCAGAACAAGATTGAGGCAGCTGAAATACGGTTTCTAAGAAGAATGTTGAGAGTTCCATGGACAGCAAAGAAACAAACGAGACAGTCTTGAAGGAGGCAGACACAAGAAGATCATTCATAAGGAAGATTGGCAAAAAACAGGCAACGTTTTTAGGCCATTTTATGAGGAAAGGGGAATTGGAGCACCTGGTCACAACAGGAAAGTTGGAGGGAAAGAGTGCACCAGGAAGACCCAGGGAAAAAATACTGGGCAAACTTGCAGAGTGGCTGAAGACAGAGAAGGTGGAAGGTGTGCTTGCGGCAATAACGGATAGAAACATATGGAGGGCCATGATCCCCAACGCCATGTGGCAAGGCACTTGTCGATAATGATGATGATGAGCATGTAGGTGTAAAACAGCTTTATGTGTTATTATTTGTGTTTGTTTATTGTGTGTATTTTTTGTGTATGCACGTGTGTTTGTTTCTCTCTCTCTCTCTCTCCCTGTTCGTCTTTCTGTATGTCTGTCTGCCTGTGTGTCTCTGTTTTCATGTTTGTCTCTCTGTCTATTTGTCTGTCTGTCTGCCTGTCTCTGTGTCTCTCTTTGTGTCTGTCTTTCTCTGTCTCTGTCTCTTCTCTCTCTCACCTCCCCCCTTTCAATGCTCAGGTTCTAGACACATTGTGCATATGTAGGTAGGCAAAAATGTGAAAATGTTGATTTTTTTTGTTTCATACTTTGCCATGAACAATTCAGAATACAGCTCATGATTAATATGCCCGTTTATTTTTTTCTTTGCTTATCAAGTTTAGTCATACACATACACACACACCACATTCATGCGTGCACACAGACACGGACACAGACACACACATACACACAGACACACATGCACACAGACACACACACACACACACAAACACACTCACACACACAAACAAACACACACACACAAACACAAACACACACACACACACACACACACACACACACACACACACACACACACACACACACACACACACACACACCACACACTCACAACGTACGTCACTCAGGTCACGTATTAGCAAAATAATTTGCAGCACAGCAGACCCGGGATTATTATAATTTCAACCTCTGTGCTCTATGTGCTATTCTGGTACCCTGCCGTTTCCCCCTGGAGAAATCATCGACTGTTTTAATGAACCATCCGGGGCAATGACTTGAGCTCTGGTGCCAGTCTCGGAGACCGTAGCAGCCTGGAACTTACTACATATACTAGCTAAGCTGAGGGGTCTGTCTAATTTCTCACAGTTCATGCCACTGGTAAAGACTTGCCTGTTTACCCAGGGCTACCGTTGTTGATATCGTGGCTGCTTATCCACCTATGTAATTTGTATTTCAGTTACATCGTGAAACTAGTCATGTATATATAATTACGTTTTAGGAATTTTTTTTTATCATTTTGTATGAGCATGTAGGTGTAACGCAGCTTTAGTGTGTCATCCTTTGTGTTTGTTTATTGATGTGTATGTTTTTGTGTTTGTATGTGTGTTTGTGTGTGTGTGTGTGTGTGCGTGCGTGTGTGTGCCTGTACATGTGAACGTGAATGTGCGTGTGCATGTGCGTGTGAGTTTGTACATGTGTACAGCGTGTGTGTGTGTGTGTGTGTGTGTGTGTGGGTGCGTGCGTGCATGCATGCGTAAGTGCTTGCATGTGCTTGTGCTTGTGCGTATGAGTGTGTGTACATGTCTATAGTGTATATGTATGTATTTATATAGATATATGTATATATATATATATGGACATATATATGTATATATATATGTGTGTGTGTGTGTGTGCGTGCGTGCGTGCGTGCGTGCGTGCGTGCGTGCGTGTGTGTGTGTGTGAGTGTGTGTGTGTGTGTGTGTGTGTGTGTGTGTGTGCGTATATGTGAGTGTGTGATATTATATATAATACTCTTTTTTGTCAAGTAGTCTTACACATGTTCTCAAATATGCCTATTCCTGTTCTGCATATTATCTGCATCAGTGCATCAGAAAACAACAAAGACAACAACAACAAAACGAGTAAAGGTTTTTATCGTTATGCACACTGCGTGTGAACCATCGTATTAAAATAAATGGTTGCAATTTGTCGCATTTTTTTTTTAGCAAAACAAATTAATTTAAAAAAAATCAGGAATACGTTTAAAACATAACTTAATGGTGATGAGAATAATAACAATGATAATAATAATAATAATAACAATAATAATAATAATAATAATAATAATAATAATAATAATAATAATAATAATAATAATAATGATGATGATAATAATAATAATAACAATAATGATAATCTATCCCTCTCTCCCATTTTGCCCGTAACCTTGGTGTAACTCTTGATCAAACCCTGTCCTTCCACCAGCATGTGAGCAACGTCTGTCGGACTTGTTTTCTTGAACTCCGCCGAATTGCTTCTATCCGCCACCTCCTCTCAGAAGACACGACAAAGGCTCTTGTCTGTGCATTTGTTCTATCCCGTCTCGATTACTGTAATGCTCTTTTTTCTGGTTCCCCTTCTCATCTCATTAACAAACTTCAGAAAGTTCAAAATCATGCTGCCCGTCTCATCTTCCGCTCTTCAAAATTTAACCATGTTACGCCATTGCTCTGTTCTCTCCACTGGCTCCCTGTTCAGCAAAGAATATCCTACAAGATTGCCTGCCTCTGCTTCAAATCTATTGAGTCTTCCTGTCCTGAGTATCTCACCCATCTGTTACATCTCTACACGCCATCTCGAGCTTTGCGGTCCTCATCTGATACCCGTCTCTATAGTATCCCCATAGTCCGCACTAAAAGGTTTGGGCAGCGTTCTTTTTCCTATCAAGCTCCAACCATCTGGAATCAGTTACCTCGCTCTCTTAGATACTCACCCTCTCTGTCCACATTCAAACGCTCCCTCAAAACTCACCTGTTTCCCAAAACTGGTAATCTCTGCCCCCTTCCCCCCATGTAATGTAATGGTGACATTATAGTGTCTTAGTGTCAATGTGTCATTGTATTTGCATGTCATGCTGTGTGTGTGTTTGTGTGTGTGTGTGTGTGTTTGTGTGTTTGTGGGTGCTTCTGTGGGCGTGTGTGTGTGTGCTTGTGATTCTGGTTATATGTTTTGCCATTGTAAACGCCTAGGGCATTAATTTGATTAGGCGTACTAAATGTTCATAATAATAATAATAATAATAATAATAATAATGATGATGATGGTTTCCTTTATATAAGGCAGGAAGTCTGTGTCGAACTCATGATTGTTGAATTTTATAGAAATAAAACAAATGCACACACACACACACACACACACACACACACACACACACACACACACACACACACACACACACACACACACACACACACACACACACACACACTGCAACGGTGTCTATACTTAAAATCGAATACTGTATATTTCAAACAATCCACGTTCCCCCCCCCCCCCCCCCCCCCCTTAACATTCAGTAATTCTGTTACAGATGAATGTTCATTTGAAAGGCAACTTCTAAAATACCACGTTCCTTTCATCAAGAATCATTGTATATAATTATAAGTATGCACAAAGCAGCACTAATGACACATTAGTGTCCATATATGTGTCCTATGTGGACGTGACGTGCCACATGACCTTGGTAACCCCACCTTGCCGAAAGTTTTCTTGTCCAATGAAGTCAATTTATCCTAATTCTGTCTATTTTTAGTTAAGAAGAAGAACAACAACACGAACAAAAATACTACTACCACTACCACCACCACCACCACCACCACTACTACTACTACTACTACTACTACTACTACTACTACTACTACTACTACTACTACCACCACTACTACAACTACTACTACTACTGCTGCTGCTGCTGCTACTACTACTACTACTTTGGAATGTTTTCCTGTCCTGTAAAGTCAGTTTATCCTAATCCTGTCTATTTCTATTAACAACAACAACAAACGCAACAAAACACTACTACCACTACTACTACCACTACTGCTACTACTACTGCTGCTGCCGCTGCTGCTATGCTACTACTACTACTACTACTACTTTTCATAATAATAATAATAATAATAATATAATAATAATAATAATACTAGTAATAATAATAGTAATAATAATAATAAAACAATAATACAATGAGGAGGAGGAGGAGGAGGAAGAAGAGGAGGAGGAAGAGGATGATGATGATAAAGCATTATGTACATTTCAAAAATGCCTGATGTCTGCTCTTCGTGTCCATAAATATGTCCTATGTGGAAATGACGTGCCACGTGACCTTGGTAATCTCATGTGGCAAGAACATTTTCTTGTCCCAGGAAGCACAATTTATCCTAATCCTGTCCATTCTTACATGGCAGGAATTCCCACGGGGCGAAGTTCAAGGACCTTCCCTATTGTGGTGTCAGTCTGGGTAGTTTCACAGCGCTGTTTTCTGCTACTTTTGGACAGCACATGGCCCCCAGTCATCGTTTCCCTGATCTCTCTGGTGCCGCCGCCATCATAATCATCATCATCATCATCATCATCATCATCATCATCATCATCATCATCATCATCATCACTATTCTTCTTCTTCTTTTTATATTATCATTTTGTTAGTATTATCACTATCAGTAGTAGTAGTAGCAGCAGCAGCAGTAGTAGTAGTAGCAGTAGTAGTAGTAGTAATATCATTATAATCATTGTATTCATCATCATCATCATCATCATCATCATCATCATCATCATCATCATCATCATCATCATCATATCGTTATTATCATTATCATTATTACTTGTATAATAATAATAATTATTATAATAAGATTACTATTATTATCATCATTATTATTATATTATTATTATTATCATACTACTATTATTATTACTATTGTTGTATATTGTTACTGTTGTTATTATTGTTATCATTGTTGTCATCATTATCATTATTGTTAGTAGTAGCAGCAGCAGCAGCAGCAGCAGCAGTAGTAGTAGTAGTAGTAGTAGAAGAAGTAGTAGTGTTGTTGTTAACATTACTACCACTATAAAATGCACTGGCAGCAAGCCATAAAAAGTTATCCTCGTTAAAAGTTGTTTTAGAGAAAACCACAGTAATAGTGAAAGTGGCATACCTACAGACACAAAGTATAAGCTAATGGCAGATATGGGTGGTATTGTACCACAGCGACACGCAGTACCGGTGGAAAGCAGCTCCAATTTTACACAATGAAGTCCGCTATGTCAATACATGTACAATACGATACGATACAATACGATACGATACGATACGATACGATACGATACGATACGATACAATACGATACGATACGATACGATACGATACGATACAATACGATACGATACGATACAATACGATACGATACGATACGATACGATACAATACGATACGATACGATACGATACAATACAATACAATACAATGCAAAGACAAACAAAACAATGTAGTGCAATGTAATGCAATGCAACAAAATGCAACCACAAGACGATACGATGCGATACGATACGATACGATACGATACAATACGATACAATACAATACAATGCGATACAGTACAATACAATGCGATACAGTACAATACATACAATACAATACAATACAATACAATACGATACAATACCATACCATACCATACCATACAATACAATACAATACAATACAATGCAATATAATACAATACAATACAATGCAACAAAATGCAATGCAATACAATACAATACAATACAATACAACGCAATACAATACAATGCAATACAATACAATGCAATACAGTGCAATACAATGCAATACAATACAATGCAATACAGTGCAATACAATACAATGCAATGCAATGCAATACAATACAATACAATACAATACGATACGATGCAATACAACACAAACACAAAGACAAACAAAACACAATCACAATACGATACGATAATTATGATACGATACGATACCATCCAACGCGATGCAAAACAATATGGTGCAATACAATACAATGCAATGCAACACAACACAACACAGCACAGCACTACACAAAACGGCACAACGCAACACAACACAACACAATGGTTTGATATTCACATTGAAAAAAAATTTAGCTACATTCTGTTATCATCCATTCTGTTGAGGCTCATTCGGTGTGGAACATGTTTCATGTCATATTATTTGTCGCCAGGCTGGACACTAATGTCACTGCGGTGGGAAAAAAACAAACAAACAAACAACTTTCGTATTGATTTGAACAGAAAGAGATCGCTGACAATTGACACGTGCATGTGGGAAGCGTGCGTGCACACACACAGAGACACAGACACACAGACAGACAGACACACACACACACACATAACACACACACACACATATATATATATATGTATGTATACATATCTAGAGAGAGAGAGAGAGAGAGAGAGAGAGAGAGAGAGAGAGAGAGAGAGTGAGTGAGTGAAAGAATGAGGGAGGGAGGGACAGAGACAGACAGGGACAGACAGAGAGACAGG
This sequence comes from Monoplex corrugatus, assembly GCA_030674185.1. Lineage (NCBI taxonomy): Eukaryota > Metazoa > Mollusca > Gastropoda > Littorinimorpha > Ranellidae > Monoplex > Monoplex corrugatus. Next base: position 15,432,367 of record CM060306.1, on the reverse strand, counting down.
GAGACAGAGACAGAGAGACAGACAAAGACAGAGACAGAGAGAGAAAGAGAGAGAGAGACAGACAGAGAGACAGAGACAGAGACAGACAGAGAGAGGGAGAGAGAGAGAAAGACAGAGACAGAGACAGAGAGACAGAGGGACAGAGAGACAGAGACAGACACAGACACGGACACACAGAGACAGACCGACAGAAACAGAGACAAAGAGACAGAGAGACAGAGACAGAGAAACAGCCTCCACACACATGTAGTCTTGTCACAGGCAAGTTAACAGAATCTAAATCCCATTCATTTTAATCTAATAGTCCTTACATGATGATGCATTCCCACAGAGCACAGCGTGCGGCGATTCCGCGACTGTCGTGCCAGCCTTGATAAATTAACTGTGTTAATATGGCCTTGAACTGCTCAGAGCCTTGAATCAGACAGACCCTTGAACTGCAAAACTCGTTGAATTGTGCAAAGCCCCTGTTGTCCTTGAAGTCGAGCAGAAAAAAGGACCCGTTAAAACACTGACATCATCAAAATGACCGCAGCGTTAAAATAGGCATGAAACAAGCCACATTTTCTGTTGCAGGAAAGGATTAAAATCGAGACGTGATATCTTGAGTTCACGGTTCTGTAAAAAGAGCCATCTACTAGCCGAAAACAAACAAACAAACAAACAAACAAACAAACGAACGAACAAACAAACAAACAAACAAACAAACAAACAAACAAACAAACAAACAAACAAACAAACAAACAAACCCTGAACCATTAAGATGTAGTTGAATAGGAAGAATCTGAGAATCCGTCAAATCCATGATTGAACAAAGTTTTTTTTTGTTTTATCACAGGCAAGTGCTTTATCCACTGAACTAAGCTCAATACCTATGGTCCACGAGCCTTCTCTGTTTCTGGTCCACTCTCCTGGAACAAACTTCCTCTCTCAGTCCGTCAGCAACCTACTTTTGTCTCCTTTAAGTCCGCTCTCAAAACTCACCTTTTCTTCTCTGCATAAAATCCTGACCTCACTCAATCCCCTCTGCAGCCTGTCTCCACTCGGAGGGGAATCACATTGTAATATATAATTGTATATAATACGCTCTCTATAAATTTCCATTGCTTTTATTCTTTCTCCCCATTTATAGCCATGCGTGTGTGTGTGTGTGTGTGTGTGTATGTGTGTGTGTGTGTGTGTGTGTGTGTGTGTGTGTGTGTGTGTGTGTGTGTGTGTGTGTGTGTGTGTGTGCGTGCGTGCGTGTGTGTCTGTTCAGTGCTTAGATTTGATTTTATCAAGATTTTGCGCTATATAAATATTGTAATTATTATTATTATTATTATAAACTAGTATTCTTAATCATTTGACTCCCGCACTCTGTCCACCAGCGTCTTGCACTGTCAACCATGCATGCTAACAAAGGAAAACCTGAAACGTTTGATTCCCTCATCCTGCTGGTGCACAGGGTGAGATAATCAAAGGCTTTAGTTTTTGCCATTGGTAGATAAGAGCGAGAGTCAAAGGGTTAAACTTATGGGTTAAGCTTAAACTTTTTTTTATTTATTTTTTTTTTACACAAACAGGGGTAACTCCTTGACATGACTCCTTTCCAGACACAAAGGATTATGTTGCTTGAATCAATGCCAGTCACAAGCAGCGCACGTTATACTTCTTCCCAGGATTATTGGGTCATGTCAAGGAATTACCCCTGTTTGTAAGAAAAAACAACAACAACAACAAAAAAACAAAACAAAAACTTAATCTTAACCCATAAGTTTAACCCTTTGACTCTCGCTGGGCATGGAGCCAAAGACTCTCTTTGTTTTGTGGAAGCTTCGCCGTGTTTAGCTTGACTTTGCAAAGTTCGTTATATTTTTGTTCGTTTTGTTTCTGCTCTCTCTCTCTCTCTCTTTCTTTCTCTCTCTCTCCCTCCTTCTCTCTCTCTCTCTGTTCTCTCTCTCTCTCTGTTCTCTCTCTCTCTCTGTTCTCTCTCTCTCTGTTCTCTCTCTCTCTGTGTTCTCTCTCTGTGTGTTCTCTCTCTGTGTGTTCTCTCTCTCTCTGTTCTCTCTCTCTCTGTTCTCTCTCTCTCTCTCTCTCTCTCTCTCATGCATCCTCATTCTAAGGGGCTGTGGTCTTTATGAATAAACCATCTGAAGTCTGGTCATCTCTGTCTGTTTGTCTGTCTGTCTGTCTCTTTCGTTCTTTTTCATTCTCTAAATTCTCATTATTTTTCTGCGTACATTTTGTATTAATACATTTGTGATAGTGCAGATCTTCCACAGGCGAGGGCTGGACGTAAAAAATTATGTTTATGCAGATGCTTCTGCCTTTGTTGAAAAGGAAAAAAAGACTGTTATATAAAATCTGCATGTTTCTGCGTGTATGCATCTGTGCGTGCGTGTATGCGTGTGTGTGCTTGTGTGCGTGAGTGTGTGCGTGTATGTGTGGGACGGGGTGGGTGGGGGTTTAAGGCGTATGATTTTTCAGTGAATCTGTACCATTGTATTTTGTTCGGTTTCTATGTTTTGTTGTGGTTGCATGACCGATTTTATTGTGAACATGGCTTGCCATGCAAAATAAACCATGCTACCCAAAGGACACTATGAGAGGTTACTTCATGCTGTATATATCTCTTCGATTTGTGCGTGCGTGCGTGTGTGTGTGTGTGTGTGTGTGTGTGTGTGTGTGTGTGTGTGTGTGTGTGTGTGTGTGTGTGTGTGTGTGTGTGTATGTGTGTGTGTGTGTGTGTGTGTGTGAGTGTGTGTATGTGTGTGTGTGTGTGTGTGTGTTCTTGTTTTAACCAAACAGAACAATTATTTCTATGACAGAATAATAACTTAAACTGTTCTTCTCCCTCCACCCCCTCATCTCCCCCACCACACACACCACATGTGCACACAAAGGCTGTTGTTCTTGACCATTCGCCGTGGTGTAGTGGTCAGCGCAACGGACTACCGACTAGTAGGTTGTGGATTCGAATCCCCATCCATACCTTCAAAAATCATTGTGGGATTTTTCGGCTGTAACCGGCTTCTACCCAGAGTTAGGCATGCTATGGGCTCATTGGGAAGACTGGGACCATACAGTCGAGTCTCATCCACTTCACGGATGCGTCATTGAGGGTGTTGCTCAAATCTTCTCATCAGCACCGCAGGTGTCTGTATCTCTCGGGCCTAGTCGACGCAAGGATATATTATGATAGTAAGCGTAGAGTACAGCCCTGTCGACACTTAGTCTCAATCCTACATGGAACTCCATAGAATCATGAATATCATCCTCATCGACATCACCATCATTGCACTGTGAAAAATTGTTCCAGCTTCTGTGGCTATTAAGGTGGCGTGGAAAATAGGACCACACACACACACACACACACATACAAAATAATAAATAAAACAGGTGAGCACAAAGGTAACCTCCCTAAATGCAATATCCTGAAAAAATACTAAAAAAAAAAAAAAAAAAAAAAAAAAAAAAAAAGGCTGTTGTTCTTCGGCCGGCTAACAACTACTCTTTTTGAAAATTTAGAACGACCTTCATCACGTCATATCGAGGTGTAACAACCAAAAAGGAGAATCTACTTTTATCCCCATCCCCACCCCCACCCCCACCCCCATGCTAGCGAAAACAATCCTGAATGAACAGTTTGCCAAGCGCCTACAAACCTTCATAGATACGCGTAGCTCAGTCCTCAAGAAGACAGAATCACGTTGTTCCATGGCTATACCACGCCTACACATCACCAAGCAAGCAAATTTCAGCCCAGGAATCAGCATCTTCATCGCGGAACTCTTCGCTATTCTCATAGTCTTTAACATTGTCATTGAGATGTCTCAAATTCCCCACCCAACCCCCTTCCTTGATCGTGATTATCGTATCTGACCCTAAACCTACCCTGAAAAACCCCCAGATCCTGGCAAATCCAACAAAGGATTGGGACTACAATCGGGAATCCACTTCCTGGCTCAACGAATCGTCTGTAAAGGAATTGGCCTCACGTTCCTGTGGCTCCCTGCCCACACTGGTATTAAAGACAATGACACGGTCGACAACGCAGCCAAATATTGGAACCCCCCCCCCCCTGATTTTCGGCCTCTCTCCCAACAAAGTAAAAACCAAGATTCAGACTGCAGTCTTTTACTCTTCATGATGACTTTCTCAAAGATCAATGCCAGGAACATGGCTGCCTCTTCCATCCATTACGACGAAGAAAACCATGATTAAACTACCACAAAGAAATGTACAACTCCTACTGAGACTTAGAACAGACTACAAAGCTTGGCAATCTACAGAATACCAAGTGTCCTGATGGAAATGCCATAATACTCCAAAAACGC
>CM060306.1:15415548-15418048 GCA_030674185.1 Monoplex corrugatus | reverse complement strand
TGTATCTGTGTTTAGTATGTGTTATTTGTGTGTATTATGTGTGTGTGTGTTGTGTGTGTTTCTTTTTTGTTGTGTGTGTGTGTGTGTGTGGTGTGTGTGTGTGTGTGTGTGTGTGTGTGTTGTGTATGTATGTAAATGCACAGCAAAACGAAAACAAAGCGTGAAGCTTTTTATAGCTATCATTCAATCCCCAAAGTTCAGCCCTCAGCATTAAGAGGACCCGCCACAAGAGGGACAGCATTAGCTCTCCTTACGTAGTCAGGCAGTTATAAACAACCTATAGAGAAAACAACAGGAGAAACCGATCTCATTAATGATAGTTCTAGAGCTGTCCATTATCTCTGCGCTAACACACGAGGGTGTAGGGAGAATTACCTGCTCTCGATTTATTGGCACGAGGTGGAGCAGCAAGAGCAGTTCTGTTGGGCATGGCCATAAACCTTTTTGCATTCCATGACTTCATTCGATAAATGGGACCATTCTCAATTATGTCTTTGAAATGAGGTTTTGTTTCTAATCATATCAAGTGAGGTTCCATAACACATTTTTAAATTTCATGACATTAGTTAAATAGACCTTTCTAAGTTATGTCTTTGAAACGAGGTTTTTGATTCTAATCATGTGAAGTGAGGTCCCATAACATCATGAGTTCATTCGTTAAATGAAACATTCTAAATTATGTCTTTGAAATGAGCTTTTGTTTCTGAGCATATCAAGTGAAGTTCCATAACACATTTTTATTTTATTTTATGACTCATTCGTTAAATAGACCATTCTAAATTATGTCTTTGAAACAAGGTTTTTGATTCTGATCATGTGAAGTGAGGTTCCATAACATATCTTTTTTACTTCATGATTTCATTCGTTAAATGAAACATTCTAAATTATCTCTTTGAAATGAGCTTCTGTATCTGAGCATATCAAGTGAAGTTCCGTAACATATTTTCTTTTATTTCATGACTTCACCGTCGTTAGCTGGATCATTCTAAATTATGTCTCTGAAATGAGGTTTTGTTTCAATCATGTCAAGTGAGGTTCCATAACCACTGTATTTTTATTCATGACTTATTCGTTAAATGGACCATTTAATTATGTCCTGATGAGAGTTTATCATGTCAGTGAGTTCTTAACACATGTACTGTTTATTCGTGCTTCATTCGCAAACGACGTATTTGAATTATGTTTTGCATACGTGTTATCATGTTTGTGATTCTTGTAATGTGTTCCGTAGGGTTTTTCTTTGCTATTCTCCTAAACCAACTTAATTTTGTTTTGTTTTACTTGGTGTTTTGTTGTTGTGTTTGTTGTAGTTGTGGGTGTTTTTGTTGTTTGTTTTTCTTCTTTATTGTAAGTGGTTATGTCGATTGTTTATGTCTGATTTGTGTTTCATCTGTGTGTGTGTGTGTGTATGTGTGTTGTGTGTGTGTGTTGTGTTTTTTTTTTTAATTCATCTCGATAGCTGAATTTAGTCAATTGAAGTTTGAAATGGTTGGCTTTGATCAAACAACGTCAATTGACAATAAAGTTTAAAATGTCTAAGTTGTGTTTCAAGCTTATTTAGAGATGGTAATATGCTTTCTGTTTTCTCAGTGGTTTTCAGTCTTAATGTAAATGAGAGGCTACATCCAGTATGTCTATAAGCGTGCATTTTTCAACACAGTTTTAGAATCAAAGAGCTGTTCTGTTTGAAAAGGCCATAACATTTTCATTTAATGACTTCATTCATGAAATAAACATTCGAAATTATGCGTTTGAAATGAGTTTTGGTTCTGAACATCACCATCTTCCTCCATGCCGCTCTGTCTTGACTTTTTGGACAACTTCTTGAACATTTAGGCCACTGATGTTGGTTATGTTCACGATGCTTTGAGAGTGGAGGTCTGCCTTCCTTTTTTAACCACTGTTTTTCTTTGTATGATGGTTTGTCATGAGGTCCTTGTTCTTGTTGCCGTGACACACGGCCAATGTATTTTAGTCTTGCCAACACTGTACTTCATTTAGTTCACACACTGAAATCGACAAAGCCATTGGCGAGATACGAAGCAGGAAACATATTTTACAAGTTAACAAAGTTAACAAGAAACACCCGAAGATCGGGGGTGGGGCGCAGACCAACAGCGCGTCACCACTCTCCGGACAATCACCTCTCCAAGCCCCTGACGCAACTTCGATAAACCGTTTCATCAAGCAAATAGGGACTAACATTTTTTAAGTGTAGGATGTAGGAAAATTCACTCGCACCAAACTGAGCACATTCTCTGATCACAAACTAGCCACGACAGAAATAATTGTCTGCTTTTGTCATTCAAATTTTAACGTCATGGGTTACGAAGTCAGAAGGACGTTGGAAACGACTATAATGCAGAAACACTGTTTGATGCAAAGTAGTATCTATTCAACTTGAATGTGTGTGTTCCTCTATACCATATTGGTCTTCTACAAGTCCCATTCAGGGCTTTAGGGAACTGTAGCCAATTTGTTCTGTGCTACATCACAATGT
>CM060306.1:15405548-15413048 GCA_030674185.1 Monoplex corrugatus | reverse complement strand
AGATGGGGTGCATGCTAGTCCATTCCCCCCCCCCCCCCCCCCTTGAGAATGTTTGACGGGCAATGACCTCACAGGCACAATGTTGTTCTAGCCTGGAAACGTCAATCTATGGAAAGAAACGGTAGAGATGAATCGGGCACTTCATCCTAAAACAGCAGATTAACATCACCCAGACTGCCCTTCATTGGACACCGGAGTTTCAGTTTCAGTTTCTCAAGATGACGTCTCCGCATTCGGAATGAATTCCACATGCACTAACGTCACAGGTGCCATGTGATGGAGAAATTTCAAGAATGATCACGGCACAAGTCTTAAGCCTGCACATAATCCCACGTGTTTGCCACGTCCTGAGGTCCTTCTAGATAGTGCCATAACCCTGAGGTCGTAGCGGAGTGGGTGACAGAGACCTCAACTTTTCCCGGGGCCAGCACCACGAAGGCGGCGCGCATTCCCTCTACCTCGCTTAAAATTCATATTCATATTCAAATTTTCTTTTATAAAGACTTGGAAAGGTAACAAGGCTAATTGGTCTTCAAGGGGTGGGACCTGGGAAATCAACCTATCCCTCCAATATTTTACACCAAGGCAGCTGGGCAATGCTCTCCTCTTTACGATTTTCAACTGTCGTGGGGTCTTTAGCGTGCCCAGCCAAAAGCCACACAGGTTCGACTCGTTTTTCGTCCCCTTCCGAAAGACTGGATGTTCATTTCGATTTTCCAGTCAAACTCAGGAGAAAAGTCGAGGCCTCTACTGGACACCAGAGAGCAGACACAAGAGATAAAGATCCAGACTGGGTGAACAGCTGAAGGAGACTTTAAGGCCCTGAAACACACTTGGGGTTTTGGGTACTATACACACGTTCATCCAAAACAGGCGTAAGAGGATGACTTTTGTTGCTGTCTGACATACCGATGGCATTATGAGCAATAAATTAAATATAATATATATATATATATATATATATATATATATATATATAATATATACATATATATGCGTGTGTGTGTGTTTTATACATGCATAAAGAGAGAAAGAGAAAAGAGAGAGACAGAGAGAGAGAAAGTGAAAAGAGAGAGAGAGGAGAGAGAGAGAGAGCAAGAAAGGGGGAGGTGTGAGTGTTTATGTGTATGTTGTTGTTTGTGTATGCGTGTGGCATGCGTGCGTGTTTATGTGTTTCAGGAAGAAAAAATGTGGGGCGGTTGCAAAATTTTCTTAGTAAGTAATGAACTTTTTTTTTCGAGAATATGGAGTAGTCCTTTTTTCATTCCCATGAAGTCCCACAAGGAAAACCGCAGTGATCGAAATGTTGGGAAAGAGATAGAGGAGAGTGTGGTGGCTGTTCTTTTCTGTTTCAGTTTCAGTTTCAGTTTCAGTTTCTCAAGATGACGTCTCTGTGCTCCGAACGAATTCCAAGCATAACGTCACAGGTGCCATGTGTATGGTGATCATGGCACCATAGCTCACATAAACCCATGAACTGGCCGGGTCCTGAGGTCCTGTGGCCGACTGTATGCATACCACACCTACTGCCACAACCATTGCCATCACTATCAATATCACCAGCAATACCTGTTCTGTTTTAACATAATAAACATATGTAGACTAAGTCATTGCATCTGACAGCACGTACAACAGACTGACGCGGTGTGTGTCATTATGTTCCTCCATAGATTATTCTGCATGTTTGAATTGTCACTATTAACTGTCCATTTACTATTATCAATATTAATATTGATAGTAGTAGTAGTAGTAGTAGTAATAGTAATAGTAGCAGTAGTAGTAGTAGTAGTAGCAACGGTATCATCATTATCACTGTCATATAATAATATAATATACATGATGATGATGATGATGATGATATGAGTGCTGCTGCTGCTGATGGTGATGGCGATGATGATGATGATGTGATATAATGATGATGATGATGATGATGGTGATGATGATGATAAATCTTCTTCTTCTTCTGATTATTCTTATTATAAATTCCATTTTTCTTGTTGAAGGAACGTTTTAAAAAAAATCTGTCAGTCTATTTGTCTGTCTGTGGCTGTCTGTATGTCTGTCTGTCTGTGTCTGTCTTTCTGTTTGCCTGTCTGTCTGTCTGTCCGTCTGTCTATCTGTCTGTCTCTCTTTCTCTCCCCTTTCTCTCTTTCTCTTCACAAAATTGAAAAAAAGAAGAGAAGGAAAAACGACTAGCGGACAAGATGAACGACATAACTTATTCGACCAGCAACATTAGCAAATGAAAACTCGCTACTCTTAAGAAAATTAACTTTGGAAATATTATCTCTTCTCTCATTGCAAAAAATATGGCAACACAATAAGCATTTGCAGGGCGAAAGTTTTTTTTTTTCGATCTACCTGTTGGAAATGTGTGTGTGTGTGTGTGTGTGTGTGTGTGTGTGTGTGTGTGGTGCGTGCGTGCGTGGGCGTGTGTGTGTGTGTGTGTGTGTTGTGTGTGTGTGTGTGTAGGTGTGTGTGTGTGTGTGTGTGAGACTGTGTTTTGATGTGTCATGTGTTTGTGTATGTGTGTGTGTGCATGCGTGCGTGCGTGCGTGTTGTGTATGTGTGTGTGTGTGTGTGTGTGTGTGCGTGCGTGGGATGGTGTGTGTATGTGTTGTGGTGTGTGTGTGTGCGCTTGCTTGCTTGCTTTTGCGTATTAGCTTTTTCTTCATATGCTCACGCCTTGAGCATAGGCCGATAGTTTCATAACTATTCTTCTCCTTCTTCCTTTCCACCCCCCTTCCCCCTTCATCGCATCTTTCTGTTTTGTGTCTGTATATCCATCTGTCTCTATCTTTGTCTCTGTCTCTATCCTTGTCTTTTTCTCTCTCTTTCTTCCGTCTCTTTCTCTCTGTCTTTTCCTCTGTCTGTCCATCTCTATTCTCTCTGTGTCTGTGTCTGTCTGTCTGTCTGTCTCTCTGTCTCTGTGTCTCTCTCTACCTCTCTGTCTCTATCTCTGTCTCTATGTCTCTGTTTGTCTGTCTCTCTGTTTCTCTCTCTGTCTCTGTCTGTCTGTCTGTCTCTCTGTTTCTCTTTTTGTCTCTGTTGTTGTCTGTCTCTCTCGTGTGAACAAAGTGAAAGGTTTAACAAAGCAGGGAAAGTAGTAACTGAATCTTAGTGCTTTTGATGACATCAACCAATTCCAAAGAGCATCCCACGGTATTAACAATACCCAGCATTCTGTAATCAACCACCGTAAATGATCGAAAGCAGAAACAAAGGAGAATCCTATTCCATTATTCATAATGCTTGAGCGTGGAGGATTACATGCTCTTGTTTTATTGACAAGAGGCGGAACAACAAGATTTGCTCTGTTGGGAAGGGCCAATCCATTTGTTCCTTTCATGAATTCATTCGTTCAATTTTTCCAGTGGGAATTCTCTCTTTGAAATTATCCTTTATTTTGCCATGCCAACTAAGGCCAGATTTTTTTAAAGCAGTTTTTTTCTATAGAGTTAAAAAGAATGTGCGTCCTTACATTTGTGTTTGTGCTAGTTGGTTGGCTCATTTAGTTTATTATTTTTTTTATTGATTTTTTACAGAGTGATGGTGATGGTGGTGGTGGCGTAATGTGCACATTCAATATTCTGTATAAAACTAGCTCCAACTCATCATTTGGTTGAATAATGCCAGCTCGAAAATAACTACTCTCCTCACTTCTTTCTCGGTAATTCCCAGTGATTTTCATAACTCAAGTGTATGATACTGAAACAAAAAGAAAAATGAATAAAACATTTGGATATAATAACCATGAGCTGGCAAAGTCAACACATGCAAGGGTATTCGTATAAATATAATGATACAGATTGAGAGCATAGCCTGGTAATCAAGACTTCACCTTAATAATAATAATAATAATAATAATAATAATAAAGAGCATTTATATAGCGCCTAATCTGATGAAAACAAGAGCCCTAAGCGCTTACAGGTATCACGCAGACACAACCAAACACACACACACACACACACACACACACACACACACACACACACACACACACACACACACACACACACACACACACACACACACACCAGCCGACATTCAAGGCTCAAAAGACAACAAGGGGGATTTGGGGAAGTTAGGTGGTAGAGTCTTTATAAGTATCATGAGAGGACTGGAAGAGATGGGTTTTCAGAGAGGACTTGAAAGAAGTGAGAGTTGCAGAGTGGCGAACAGAGACAGGGAGCTGATTCCAGATTACAGGGGCCTGATAGGAAAAGGAGCGTTGACCATAGGTTTTAGTGCGACAGGATGGTATGCGGAAGGTACGAGTATCAGCCGAGGAACGAAGTTGACGAGAGGGGGTGTACAGATGGAGGAGGTCAGAGATGTAAGGGGGTGCAAGACCGTTGAGAGACTTAAAACATAACAAAGCAATCTTGTAGCGAATTCTCTTTTCAACAGGTAACCAGTGAAGAGATTTGAGAAGAGGAGTGACATGAGAGGAACGAGATTTTCTGAAGATGAGCCTAGCAGCATTGTTTTGAACTTTTTGAAGCTTTTGAATGAGAGAGAAAGGACAGCCCGAGAGGAGGGAGTTGCAGTAGTCGAGACGAGAGAGAACAAAGGCACAGAGGAGAGTTTTGGTGGCTTCAACAGAGAGGATATTGCGAATAGAAGAAATTCTGCGTATCTCAAGATAGCATAATCTGCAAACATTCTGGACGTGTTTTTCAAAGGACAGGGTGTTATCAAGAGTGACTCCAAGATTGCGGACAGTGGAAGATAGTGGAATGTCAGATCCAAGCAGAGAGACAGACAGAGGAAGGGAAGAACACTTAGCCAATGTGGTGGGAGAGATAAGGCTAAGTTCAGTTTTAATGGGGTTGAGTTGAAGTTTGTTTACAGTCATCCAGGAGTGAACATCAGAAATGCAGCCTTGGGTTTGTCTGATTATAGAGGGCAGTTGTGGGAGGGAACCAGAAGTATAGAGTTGGTTGTCATCAGAAAAGCTATGATGGGACATAGAGTGAAGTCGCATAATTTCAGAGAGGGGTTGTGTGTACAGCACAAATAGGATGGGACCTAAAACAGAGCCTTGGGGCACACCAAACTGGAGGGTAGCGGGTGCAGAGGATGAACAACAGACAGAGACTGTTTGAGTGCGATTGGAGAGGTAGGACTGGAACCAAGACAGAGCGATGTCAGAGATACCGAACACTTTATGGAGACGTGTGAGCATGATAGAATGGTCGATGGTGTCGAATGCAGCCGAGAGATCAAGGAGAGATAGAAGAGAGATTTGATTTTGATCAAGAGCAGTCAGAATATCATTTGCAATTTTTACAAGAGCAGTTTCAGGGCTGTGTCCAGTGCGATAAGCCGACTGATAAGGGTAAGAGAGGTTGTTGGCGGTGATATGATCAGAGATCTGTGCGAGAACAATTTTTTCAAGGACTTTGGATAAGAAAGGTAGGTTGGAAACAGGTCGATAGTTTTTGAGGTTATTGGGGTCAAGACTAGGTTTCTTTAAAAGAGGTCTGACCAGGGCAGATTTGAAGGAAGTGGGAAAGATACCAGATGACAGGGAATTGTTGATGACAGTTGTGAAGTGAGGAGCAAAGTATCTAGGCAGTGTGTTAAGATAGATGCTGGAAGAGGATCAAGCTCACAGGTCTTGATGTCAGAATGGCGGATTACATTGCGGATAGTAGTTTCAGAAGCAGGCTGAAAAGAAATAAGTGGTGTGCCTTGAAACAGAGGATCGGGAATAGGAGGTTGAGAGATGGGTTGGGAGTCAAGACTGGAACGGATGGACCTAATTTTATCAATGAAAAAATCTGAAAAATGTTGTGCTAGATGGGCAGGGGGAAAGCATGATGGGAGAGGAGATTTATCTGATTTGCCAAGGAGGGTATTAGTAACGGAATATAGCTGTTTTGATGTAGAACATGCAATAATTTTCGCATTGTAAAAGGCAGACTTAGCAGAGTCAACTATAGCATTGACAGTTTTGTTGGCAGCCTGAAAAATCTGTTTATTGATAGTAATGCTGTTCTTCAGCCACCGTCTTTCAGCACGACGGCGTTCACGCTTGGCCTTAAGAAGATCAGGGCCAACGGCAGAAAACCAGGGCGATGGTGGTCTCTGGGATACCCTACGTCTGGTGGCGGGGGCGTGCATGTCCAGCAGATCACTAATAGTCCGATTGAGGTCGTCAGCAGAGGCTGGAGGACAGGACTGAAGAGCGGCCAGGAGATCTTCGTTGAAGACGACGGTGTTGATATCAACTAGTTTTCTGACCATGACATAGGTAGTTTGGGGTGGAGGCTTGGTCATTGAAAGTTGGCCGAGGATACAGACATGATCCGAAGGAAGAGTATAATCAATTTCAATGGATTTGATGAAGGACTGGTCAGTTCTATGAACAACCCAATCGAGGATGTTGCCTTTTTCGTGGGTTGGAGTGTCGATAGATTGGGTCAAGCCAAAGGAGTTCAAAGAGCTTATCAGTTTAGCAGTGTGGGTCTGGTTAGGTTCATTATAATGAAAATTAAAGTCTCCTGCAATGATGAAACAGCCTTTCAAGGTGTTACAGTAGGCAAGGAGGTCTGGAAACTCTTCTACAAACACATGGTTTTTAAGCTGGTTCTTTGGGCTGGGTGGTGGACGGTAGAGGAACAGCAGATGGAAAGTCTGGTGGGGTAGAGTGAGGGAGAGCTGGACAATTTCAAAAGTAGAGTGTTTGAATTTAAAGTCAGTCTTGGTAGTAATTCGGGGCAGGAGGGATTCGGCAACAACAAAAGCGATGCCGCCGCCGAGACCAGTTTTGCGAGCGAACGAGAGTGTACGGTGACCGGGAGGAGCAAGATCCCTCTCCTTGGGTTCATCCCCGACAGGCTGAAACCAGGTTTCATTGACGGCGAAAATATCGACGACGTGGTCATGGATGAAGTAGTTGATCGCGGATCTCTTCTCTTGTCTGGTACCGAGGGCCTGAGCATTGAACAGTGCAAGAGTCAATGAGTCAGTGCGTAGTTTCTTTTTGCCGGCTGTGAGAGGAATGAGGTTATCAGGGTTGGAGCACAGCGGTCTGGGGGACAGATGGGTATCATAGACAGGAACAGAAGGCAGACCACTGCTGCCATGACGCTGATGTACATCAGTGACCACTGGAATCGTACGTCTCTTGCGCATTCCACCACGACATGATCGACGACGGGGGAGATTTCGGCCGATTTTCAGCGATCTCAAGTGTTCAACCAGGTCAGGGTCAAGGATCGAGTCAGGGGGGCAACATGACAGCAAGCAGTCCCGATTGTACTGCACACGAGTGGAAGAATGTGTAGACACAACAGCTGGTTGTGAAGCGGGGCGTGATGAGGCAGACGCACGCAGTGCGAGAGAGACAGAGCGGAGAGGGTGCACGTGCACTGGCGAGAAACATGGCGGGCTGAGTTGAAAATTCAAGTGGAGTAGGAGAGATAAAATGCACAAAGAAAACAGTACCTTGGCTTGCAGCGAAGCATTCATAAACCACCACATACTGAAAC
>CM060306.1:15398048-15400548 GCA_030674185.1 Monoplex corrugatus | reverse complement strand
TAAGTTTTGGCAGTCGGTGGATAGGATGCGGGAGTCAAAAGGTTAATCGATAAACAAGGACCAGAAAGAGACAAAGGATGACTTGGAAATGGATGGTCAGAACAAACAAAGAAAAAAAAAAGAAAGGAAGAACTAGACAAAAAAAAAAAAAAAAAAAAAAGGGTGGGGGGGGGGTGTCTGGTGACAGAGTTAGCTAAAGGTGGCTGGAACAAGGAGACAGGTGGATGAGAAGAATTAAAAAAATAAAAAGAATAGGAATCATCAAAATTACATTTCTGCGTTTAACTCGAGCGTCTGGCTAGGCCCTGCAGGATGCACTGGAAAGACACTGTCACATACATTTATCCTGATCTGGAAATAACTGCTTCTAATGCTATGAAACGGTCAAGACAACAGTTTTTTTTAACTTTGCACCTTGTCAGTGCTATTGTCATCCAGACATGTTCCAGCAAGCCCATCCGCCGTAAAATAAGATTTTTGTGTTGATTGAAACTGATGTGAAATTACATTACGCGAAGACGTTTCATGGATAATGATCCATGATGCTTCTAGGAACAGACAGACAGACAGACAGACAGACAGACAGATAGACAGACAGACAGACAAACAAACACACAGACAAACACAAACAAACAAAACAAATAAACAAGTAAACAAACAAGAAAACAAGCAAACCTAACACAAACAAAAACACACAGAGAAGCACTTACACACACACACACACACACACACACACACACACACACACACACACACACACACACACACACACACACATACGCACACACACACACACACACACACACACACACACACACTCACACACATTCACTCACACACAAACAAAAATGTTGCACTCAAACTTTTCAAGACCTGTTTTCTTTAAGACTTGATCCATGACATTTCCACAGTTATTTTAACTTGTGGAAGCACATATGTATCCCATGACATACGATATCTTCTTAGTTCTTTGCCATTCGTGTTAAACAGATTCTCTAGCGAAATATAGTACTATGAGTGTCATACATTATCACTGTGCACGAAAAATCATACTTCAAGAGATGTCTGATTTTCTTTTTTAGTCCACTCGCTCGCAATGAATCCCATATACACTATTGTCACAAGTGCCATGTGTATGGTGATGATGGCACAAGCCTTAAACCTGCACATTAACCCTTGAGCTGGCTAGATCCTGAGCTTGACTGGATTGAAGTATTTCAATCCATGCACATACATCTCTCTTATCTAAACTTATATTCGTCTAATTCTAATCGAGGTTCATCTTCTCTCTACTTATTTCGGTGAATTCTAATCGACCTTCATAATAGCCATAATGTTGTAAAACTTTTTTTTGTTTCAGCATTATATGTCATATTATTTCGATCCCTAGCAAAGGTGAATCCAATTTGTGGAAACAGAAAACATCTCTTTCAGATGCACACGGAAACTATTACATGCCCCACACTCGGATTCGAATTCCCCCTAAGGGCACGGATATCCGGCATATTGAAGTGTTCCCATTAGCGCGAGAGTGGCAGAAAATTATTTTTAAATTTTTGATCTTTTTTTCCCCACGCATATTTAAAAACGCACATGCTCGCAGACAAACAGACATAGGCACAAACACATACAGACACAGACACGCACAGACACACAGACACACAGACACAGACACAACACACATACATACATACACACGCACACACACACACACCGACAGACAGACAGGCACACATACACACACACGCATACACGCACACACACGCACAGACACACACACACACACACATACACACAAAAACACACACACACACACACATTCGCATAATCGTGTGGGCACACATCCACATGGTAGTTGCACAGATTTACGTGCATTGAAAAAGTACACACGCACACGAAAGATGGGTGGACGGACAGATAGACAAACAGAGACAAGTAAACACACCAGAGAAACAGAGGAATAAGACTGAGAGAGAGAGAGAGAGAGAGAGAAGAGAGAGAGAGAGAGAGAGAGAGAGAGAGAGAGCAGACAGACAGACAGACAGACGGACATACGGACGGACGGACAGGCAGACAGACAGGCAGACAGGCAGATAGGCAGGCAGACAGGCAACAGGAACAGACAGACAGACAGGCAGATAGGCAGACAGGCAGACAGGCAGACAGGCAGACAGATACAGACACACACACAAAGACAAAGACAGAAGATGATGAAAAACGACAAGAAGAAAAATAGTGATGATGTAATAACGATTATGATGGTGGTGATGATGATGATGACAGTTATGACGACGACGACAGAGAGAGAGAGAGAGAGAGAGGGGAGAGAGGGAGGGAGAGAGATACAGAGACAGAGACAGAAGACAGAAAAGACAGAGAGAGAGACAGAGAGACAGAGACAGAAAGAGAGAACAGAGACAGAGAGAGAGAGAGAGAGAGAGAAACAGAGAGATAGAGAGACAGAGAGACAAAGAGACACAGAGACAGAGAGACAGATAGA
>CM060306.1:15383048-15390548 GCA_030674185.1 Monoplex corrugatus | reverse complement strand
AATACTTATGTCTATGTTTTTCTATTCGCTTTTTGTGTGTAAGATTTTTTTCTTTAGTGTAGAGATAAAAACGCATCGTTATTTATCATGGAAAAACTCAACGTTAACGAGATACTCTCTAACACTCTTTTAAAAACTGTTTGTTAAGGTCAACCAGTTGTGCTATATAAGGCAGAATTTGTGCTGTCTTGAAGACGCTGCTCTACAATGTGAGAAGATCTAAGAATGTGCATTAAAGCAATTTTAGAAGTGTCACTACAAACATCTAAGGATTTAGTGTATGGTGAGACGAGTGCATATCCCATCAGTTTACTTTCTGCTGTCAGATGCAAATTAGATACTGGTTAAAGCTGACTCAGATGGAACCGATCGACTGCCTCATCAAGCTTACAGAATATTGCTTGAATAAGATACTAGGGGCGAGACAAATTGGGTAATGAAGATAAGAATGAAGTTGGATACTAAGGGGTAAGACAAATTAGGTAATGAGGGTAAGAAATTAGGAGCGAACCAATCAACTGTGAAAATTGGATGCTGTTCATGTTCATGACAATTGCTGGGGAAACGCCGAGGAGGTCAATATCATTCGAAACATCAGCCTTCAGAGTCAGGGTTCTGCCTTGTCCACGTCGAAGGTTGACACGGTCGCTGAGGTTGGCAGACAATTTGTCACCCAGGGGAGTGGGACACCTTGTCTGCATTCGAAGGCTGTGCCCGATCAGTCTCAGTAGGCGTCTTCGAAGCGTCTTGCTCAAGGGTGAGAGCTTAGTCCGAGAGTAGAGCGCCTTGGTGGAGATTTTCTCTGGCCAGTAGATGCCGAGTGCCGAGCGGATCATACGCCGATGAGAAGAGTCGATCAACTTCGAGAGAGTTTCGGTCAGAGGTATGGACTCGAGACCGTAGAATGAGATTATTTGAGTATGGATTTGGTTATTTTTGGCTGAACCAGGGTGTCATGGATGTAAATGATTTTATTTGTGCCTTTTTCAGCACGTTGATTGATTGTATATGGCAGAGTTGGGATTATCATGTTCAAAATAGTAGTAGGTTTAATTTAACAGGTAGACCCAAGGATAAAAACTATTGGACGGACTTGTGGGGTGGATGAAGACAGAGAGGGTGAGAGATGTATTTGCAGCGACAAGGGATAGATCGCCATGATTGCCAACGCCATGTGACAGGGTACATGATGATGATGATTAACTTTTATAGATCGTAAAATACTTTGCATAGTTCTCCCCCTTGCTTCTTAATGCATATTGACTGACATGTGAAATCTATCGTTACATGATTTAGATTTGGGATGTTAGATATTTTTTGAGTTGATTCCATTACAGACAACCACTTGTTCGTTACTTGCTTTGTCCATTATGTAAAGAAATACGGGAAGATGGAAGTCCATTTTATACATACCTGTCCAGTGCTAAATGATTTCCTGCCCAGTGCTAAATGATATCTGAGAACACTTTATTCCCCCAAATATTATGGAAATATGTCTGTGTTCAAGGTGATCTTATTGATGCCATCAAAAATATGTAAAATACCTTACTACATGTTTGTACAAAGGGTGTAAAATACGAGGCTGTGCTGAAACATAATTGCTTTCTGTTAGAGTATGCGGTTTTGTTGTTTTTTGTTACCCCCCTTTTGAGTAGTTACAGCCTTTATGAATAAATCATCTGAACTCTCTCTCTCTCTTTCTCTTTCTGTCTCTTTCTTCCCCCCTCTCTCTCCCTCTCTCATCCGAAGTACACTCAGAGAAACAGACACAGCAAAACCAAGACAACCCAAGACAAGATAGTGATAGATTTTGATGGACCAGGCGTGAGAACAAGAACAAGAACAATAACTTTTTTTAGGGCAGTTGCATGAACTATACACAATACCTTTTACATCCAGCTTCCAGAAATATCACATCGCCCACATGCATACCAAAGAAAGATACAAAGAGTTGACAAGGTTGTATCGAGCGTATTCAGCGTAATAGTAAGACTGCCCAGTCTTGGTCACAAAAAAGTAATTTTCTGATAGCGCATCTGTACAGAAGCATCCAGTATCCCTTGAGAACCATAACGTGGGACGACAAAATGGCAAAATGTCATCGTCTTTGCGAAGCTGTTCACATGTAAGATGCACACTGGATTCCCTTTATTGCCATAAAAAAAGAACTGGTAGCTGAGGCCTGCAGCTTCAAGAAAAGATTGTAGTCACAAGCCTAGAGAGAGCAAAAGTAAGGTTATCTTGCCTTGTAATGGTACTTGTAGGGACGTGCACAAATCGGTCAATGAAGCAAAGAGACATTTTAGTTTCATGAATATAGTAAAAAAAAATAAAATAAAAAAGAGATAGGGAGAGAGAGAGGGAGAGAGAAAGAGAGAGAAAGAGAGAGAGAGACGGAGAGAGAGAAAGAGACAAAGAGAGAGAGAGAGAGCTATATAGAGAGAGAGAAACAACTCTAGGATCAACTAGCATCGGAATCATCATCAGTTTTATCAACAATAAGAAATAAAAACAACAATAGCAAACTACAACAAAAACAAAGATCCACAATAACGATAACAAGAACAACAGCAGCAAAACTGAGAAACAGTATTTAATGTTGTGGGTTGGGATTAAATTTAGAATATCAGATCTTGAGTCCTCGGCTTTATCCAATTTCAATTTCTCAAGGTGACGTCTCCGCGCTCGGAATGAATTCTATGTGCACTAACGTCACAGGTGCCGTGTGATGGAGAAGATCCAGAATGATCACAGCACAAGCCTAAAGCCTGCACATAAACTCATGAGCTGGCCAGGTCCTGCGGTCCTACCTAGAGAGTTCCATAACTCTGGGGTCGTGGGGGATTGAGGTGGCAGAGAATACATCACGTTGGCGATCATGGCCTTCCATCTGTTTCTATCTCTTGTTGCCTCAAGCATCTCTTCCACCCTCTTTGTCTTCGGCCACTCTGCGAGTCCGTCCAATATCTTCTCCCTGGGTCTACCTGGTGCTCTCTTTCCCTCCAGCTTTCTCGTTGTGACCAGGTGCTCCAATTCCCCTTTCCTCATAAAATGGCCTATAAATGTGCCTGTCTTTTCCTAATCTTCTTTATCAATGATCTTCTTGTGTCTGTCTCTATCAAGACTGTCTCGTTTGTTTTCTTTGCTGTCATTGGAACTCTAAACATTCTTCTTAGAAACCACATCTCGGCTGCCTCAAACTTGTTCTGGCTTTGCTTGTTCACTGTCCACGCCTCATAAGCGTATAACAGTACTGGTTCTATGTAACATTCAAGAACTCTCTTCCTGATGTTAATTGATAGGCATTTGTTGGTAAGAATGCTTGTCATCTTCTTGAATGCTGTTTTGGCTTGGCCGATTCTGCTGGCTATTTCTGATGTACATCTGCCGTCAGGTGAAATGATCGTTCCCAGGTATTTAAATTTATCAACCTGTCTCAAGGTTGTGCCGTTTGTTGTTATTTTGCATGAGGGGATTTCGTTTTTTACTGATCACCATGACTTCAGTCTTCCTGCAGTATTCAAACAAATGCGAACCAAAAAGACACAAAAAATGGAATCAGAAGGCGTACTTTCGCTGTGTATCTCTTCTTTGTTGTCTTTTGCATCGTTCGACAACACGTATTTTAATTTTTTTGAGTGATTTTCTGGTTGGAAGAGCGTATAAACAAAAATCTGTCGAAAAGATTTATAACGCTGAGACGCCTGCCGAAAAAAGACAAAACAAACTTGTTCAATGTTACGTAGGGGAAGTTTCAACAGTTGGGGGGTAGACATAATGCTACCAATTTTGAAGAACAAGGTCTCCCAACAGTGTAAAAATCGCTACTCACAGTTCCGTAAAAAAAAAAGAAGTCCCCCTCCGTCCCATAGTCGCATCCAGAGGTTCCATCATGTATGAGACGGCTAGATTTGTGGCGGACATCCTATCACCTCTCGTAGGACACACAGATCATCACATCCACAACAGTGCTGACCTAGTGGAAAAACTGAGTAACTACACCCTCGCTCATGATGAACTCCTTGTGTCATATGATGTCTCTGCCCTATTTACCAGCGTACCAGTGAAAGAAAGCATAGAGATCATACGCCGAAGGTTACAAAACGACCAAACCCTCCACCAACGTACATCTCTCACAGTGGACGACGTATGTGAACTCTTGTCCTGCTGCCTCACCACCACCTACTTCACCTTCCAAGGTGAATTCTACCAACAAAAAGAAGGAGCAGCCATGGGCTCCCCAGTAAGCCCAATAGTAGCCAACCTGTTCATGGAGGATTTTGAAGAGAAAGCATTGGCTTCTTTCCACTCCCCACCACGATACTGGGGGCGCTACGTAGACGACACCATGACTATCCTCCCCCAGCAACTGGTCGAACAGTTCACAGAACATCTGAACAACCAACACCCAGCCATCAAATTCACGAGGGAAGTGGAACAGAACAACTCCATAGCCATGCTGGACACCCTCATCACCAGAACTGATGGCATTCTATCCTTCTCGGTCTACCGTAAACCAACTCATACGGACCAATATTTACAGTTCGACAGCCACCAGCCCCTTGAACACAAACTGGGAGTGATTCGAACCCTTACCCACAGAGCTAACACCATATGCAGTACCCAAGAGGCAAAAGACAAGGAGACAAACCACCTGAAAAAAGTGCTCACCATCTCGGGCTACAAAAAGTGGGCCTGGAACAGCCCGGGAGGCAGGAAATCCAACACCGCATCCCAACAGCCAGTGAAACAACACCAGCGCAAGGGACACATCACCATCCCATACGTAGGAGGTGTGAGTGACGCTCTGTCCAGAAAGATCAGAAAACTGGGGGTGGCTGTACATTCCAAACCTTCCAACACCATACGCAGCCAGCTGGTCACCCCCAAGGACAAAACCAGCAAACTCGACAAAGCTGGCATTATATACAGAATAGACTGCCAGGACTGTAACCAACATTATGTCGGTGAAACTGAACGCCCCCTTCAGAAGAGACTAACAGAACACAAGAGGGACTCTTCTCCAGTAGGAGCTCACCTACACGCCGAAAAACATCAATTCAGTGCGGACAATGTCAACATCCTGGACAGAGAAAATAAGTGGTTCCAGCGAGGAGTCAAGGAGGCCATCTACATCGCAGCCACCAACCCCCCGCTCAACAGGGACCGGGGCCGTTACACCCTGCCCCCGGTGTACCATTCTCTGATTCGATCTCGTGAACTGGGTTCATCCCATGTTCGCGAGATCTGAGTAGAGATTCACGCAGACAGCATTAGAGCGCTGACGAAGATGGCGAGAACGCCATCGAAAGCTACGGAACTGTGAGTAGCGATTTTTACACTGTTGGGAGACCTTGTTCTTCAAAATTGGTAGCATTTTGTTCAATGTTAATAATACGGAGGATAATGCATCTTGTCGACCACCATAATCGCCAAATGATCCTCATACAGAAAGAACATGTGACCGCTGAAGAAACACAGACTCTCTGTCTGCATCGATAATGATGCATGCACAGAATGAATAAAGTGAAAAAGCCAGAATTTGAATATTGCTGACCTCTAAAGCTGAATGATAAGTGCAGTGCGCTTGTTTTTATAATTTATTTGCATTTGTAAACTGCTGCGTTGTGTGTTTTGTATGCGAGAGAAATATCAAAACCAGCATATATGATTTTCAGAATTGTATACGTTTTATTATTTACTCCTGACAGCATGTAAACTGTGCTTCAAGCCTCCCTGCTTGTCTGTCTGTATGCGTGTATGTATGTGTGTGTGTGTGTGTGTGTGTGTGTGTGTGTGTGTGTGTGTGTGTGTGTTGTGTGTGTGTGTGTGTGTTGTGTGTGTTGTGTGTGTGTGTGTGTGTGTCCGTGTGTATCCGTGTGTGTGGATGTCTGTGTGTGTCTGTGTGTGTAGGTGTGTGATCGTGTGTTTGTGGGCGCGCACGGATGTGTTGAATGTGTGTGTACGTGTGTGTGCGTGTGTGTGTGCGTATGCGCGCACGTGCCTATGTGAACATGTGTGTGCATGTTTGTTTGTTGCTTGTGTGTGTGTGTGTGTGTTTGTTTGTTTATGCGTGCGCGCGCGCGCGGGTGTGTATGTGTTATATATATATATATATCATCATCATCATCAGGTGCCCTGCCGCATGGCGTTGGCGACCATGGACTTCCAACCATCTCTATCTCTCGCTGCCCCCAGCATCTCCCCCACCCTCTTCATCCTCAGCCACCCTGCAAGTCCGTCCAGCATTCTCTCCCTGGGTCTACCGGGTGCTCTCTTTTCCTCCAGCTTTCCCGTTGTGACCAGGTGCTCCAAATCCCCCTTCCTCATAAAATGGCCTATAAATGTTGCTTGTCTTTTCCTAATCTTCCTTATCAGTGATCGACTTGTGTCTGCCTCCATCAAGACTGTCTCGTTTGTTTTCTTTGCTGTCCATGGTACTCTCAACATTCTTCTGAGAAACCACATCTCGGCTGCCTCAATCCTGCTCTGGCTTTGCTTGCTGACTGTCCACGCCTCGCATCCGTACAACAGTATTGGTTCTATATAACACTCAAGGACTCTCTTTCTGATGTTAATTGATAGGCATTTGTTGGTAAGAATGCTTGTCATCTTCTTGAATGCTGTTTTGGCTTGGCCGATTCTGCCGGCTATTTCCGATGTGCGTCTGTCGTCTGATGAAATGACCGTTCCCAGGTATTTGAACTTATTAACCTGCGTCAAGGTTGTGCCATTTGCTGTTATTTTGCAGGAGGGGATTTCATGTTTTTTACTGATCACCATGACTTCAGTCTTCCTGCTGTTTAGTTCCAACCCCTTACCTTTGCTTTCTGTTTCTAGTATATTCATAAGGTTTTGTAGGTCCCATTTCATTTTCTGCAATTAGCACGGTGTCATCTGCGTACCGAATGTTGTTTATCATTTTCCCTCCAACCTTTAATCCAGGGTCTTCTTCTAGGTTTCTCATGATCTTTTCGCTATATAGTGAAAACAGATCTGGTGACAAAACACAACCCTGTCTGACTCCTCTTTTGATGTTTTGAAAAGAGCTTATATTGTTTTCTATTCTCATTGCAGCTGTTTGTTCCCAGTACATATTCCTGATTATTCGTAGATCTTTTCCATCGACATTGAGTCTCTCCAGTTGGTTGATCAATTCTTCATGTCGTACCTGATCGAAAGCCTTGGTATAGTCAACAAAGCATAAATACAAATCCTTATTCATCTCAACTGACCTCTCTATGATAGTTCTTAGGATGTATATGGCATTAATAGTTCCTTTCCCCTCCAAAAATCCACACTGTTCTTCTGCTATTTCTCTTTTGATTCTATTCCTTGTCCTCATCATGATTATTGTTAACAGAATTTTTGTTACATGACTCATGAAACTGATTGTGCGATGGAGTTCGCATTCTATAGCCGGTCTTCTTTGGAAGTGCAATGAAAATTGATTTTGACATATCTTTGGGGATTTTTCCTGTGTCATAAATTTCATTTAGG
>CM060306.1:15375548-15378048 GCA_030674185.1 Monoplex corrugatus | reverse complement strand
CACACACACACACACACACACAAACAAATATCTAAACATATTACGGACAACACGTTGGCCCGGAAGCATCTCATATCCTTAGAGACCTGAACCAGAAAAGAATGACAAACGATGCATTCTGTGCCAGGACATTCAGAAAGACACACATGTTGAGCGTAGCTGTGGATGTAGGTAGGAGCTGCGTGCTTTTATAGAAGTTATACACCACACACACATACACACACACACACACACACACACACACACACACACACACACACACACACACACACGCACACACACATACGCACACACACAAACACACATGTATACACACACAACACACACACACACACAAACACACACACACACCCACACACACATACGCACACACACAAACACACATGGATATATACACACAAACACACACACAGACACACACGCACACAAACAAACACACACATACAAACACAAATACACACACAAACACGCACACACACGCAAAGCAAACACTCACACACAAACACTCACGCACTCACACACAAACACACACACACAAACACCAATTCACACACATACATACACACACACAAACACACAAACATACACACACGCATACTCAGAAGCGCACAAGAAAACCAATCTGGTGACAACTTGTCGGCTGGACTCCTCAGAGACCAGACCAGAAAAACAGAATGACAAATGTCACCAACTCTCTCAGTACAGGCAGAAAGACACACAGGCTGACTTAGACAAGACTGACTTGCTACTTTCCAAATGTCCTGAAAACTATCCATGGCCTAAACCCTGATACAGTTTTATCCATGCTGTGTACACGCGCGCGGCGCCCGCGCGCGCACACACACACACTGCACGCCACAGCACACACAAAACACACACACACTCACACACACACACAACACAACACATGCACAAACACACACACGTAATCAGCAACGCAAGCACACACACAAAGACAAAGACAAACACACACACAAACACACATCACAACACGTAACACACATATCACACACACCGTACACACACAAACACACACACACACGCGCACACACAATCGACACAGCACACACACGCACACACACACACACGCACTCACACACACACATACTCTCAAACGAACACACACACACTAACATACACACAAACACACACACACAACACCACAACACACACACACACACACACACACAACACACACAAGCATGCCCGCAGACACACACACATACACACACACACACACACACACACACACACACAAACACACACACAGCATCCATACAGACACACACACAATACACACAAACATCACACACGCATACAGTAGCACAGTACAATTATGGACAAGTGCATCCTACAGGCCAGCGAACAACAACATGACACACGCACAACTCCCAGTACAACAGACACACACACGCTGCACATTAGACAAACTACTTGCTACTTTCGCAAATGTCCTGAAAACTATCCATGCCTAACCTGATCAGTTTCTATCCTGCTGCCTGTACTCGCCATCGCTCCGGGCACCCACACACATGACAGACAGACAACCACACACACACACACACAGCACCAACAGACACATAATACAACACAGACAAACATAACAAGACACAAAGTACAAACACCACAACACACACACAGCACACACACAACCACACACTACACATCACATACACCACACCAATCACATCCACCTGGGCTATTTTTTTCTCTCTCATCTTATTCTCATCTCTCTCTCTCTATCGCTCTCTGTGACCTACACAAGATTGTAAATGTATATGGGCAAACTCAAATATACAACACACACACAACACTAATCACAGACAAAGTAAAGTACAAGACAACACCACACACACACACACACACACATAAAACATAAATAAAAAAAAAATATATATATATATACACACACACACACGCTAAAAGCACATACGGAATACACGTAAAAGAAATAATGAACGAACACACACGCGCGCGCGTGCAAGAAAAAAAAAAAGTATTGACAGCACGTCAGCTGGGCAGCATCCAGGACTCCTCAGAGACCAGTCTCAAGACGCAAAAAGACAAATGTCACTTGGCCTGTTGGGGCCTGTGGAGAGACACTCATGTTGATTTAGCTCTGGTCTGCCTTCCTGCTTTTCAAATGTTAAGTATGTTAAAGAGAACCGATCCCTATTTGTCTGCAAGTATAGGAAAGCGAGCGCGCAAACCTACAGACCCACACTCAAAGACACATTCACACCAACACATACAAAACTGTGCACATTCACATACACGCAAAAAAAAATAAGCACGTATATGCACACACATATATACATATACAAAGGTATATGCATGCATACATACGAACTTGCATACGCACAGAGACACAGACAACACACACACACATACACACACACACACACACACACACACACATACACAAACACAAACAAAACAACACACACAAACACACACAAACACACACAAACACACACAAACACACACACACACATACACA
>CM060306.1:15365548-15370548 GCA_030674185.1 Monoplex corrugatus | reverse complement strand
CTCCAGGGATGGTGGATGATTTGTAGCAGACTGTCAGTAAGTTATTTGCTTTGTGTGTGTGTGTGTGTGTGTGTGTGTGTGTGTGTGTGTGTGTGTGTGTGTGTGTGTGTGTGTGTGTGTGTGTGTGTTGCGTGTTTGTGTGTGTGTGTGTGTGTGTGCTTGTTTCTATGTGCTTGTTTGTGTGTGTGTGTGTGTGCGCGCGCGCGCGCGCGGGCGTGTGTGTGTGTGTTTGTGTGTGTGAGAGAGAGAGAGAGAGAGAGAAGGAGATAGAGAGAGAGAGGGGGATAAATAGATGTAGAATGTGCATGTGTGTGTATGTCTGTGCGTATATGTTTGTGAGTGTGTGTGTGTGTGTGTGTGTGTGTGTGTGTGTGTGTGCATTTGCGTGTGTTTGTGCGTGCGTTCGTGTGTGTGTGATTGTGTGTGTGTGAGTATTTGCGTGTGTGTGTGCGTGTGTGTGTGTGTGTGTGTGTGTGTGTGTGTGTGTGTGTGTGTGTGTGTGTGTGTGTGTGTGTGTGCGTGCGTGCGTTCGTGTGTGTATGATTATGTGTGTGTGTTCCTCTCTGTGTGTGTTCCTCTGTGTGTGTGTTCCTATGTGTGCTCGCGCGCGCGCGTGTGTGTGTGCATGTGTGTGTGTGTGCGTGTGTTTGTGCGTGTGCGCGTGCGTGCGAGTGTGTGGTGTATGTGTGTGGTGGTGGTAGTGGTGGTGGTGGTGGTGGTGTGTGTGTGTGTGTTTGTGTGTGTTTGTGCGTATGTGTGTTTGTGTGTGTGTGTGTTTGTGTCTGTATATGTGTGCACGTGTGTTTGTGTATGTGTGTGTGTATGAGCGCCCGCGCGCGCACGCGTGTTTGTGTGTGAGTGTGTGTGTGTGTGTGTGTGCGAAGCGCGCGCGTGCGCTCGCGTTGTGTGTATATGTGACAAACAAAACAAGGTCAAACTGTCAAGAGTGTATTGATTTCATTTCAGGAAGTAGCATCCAGTGGGAATATGATAAACGACCTCAATAAAACAAAACATCAGAATATTAAAACAACCATGGACAAGAAATACATAAAAGTAATAGATAACAACATACAAAAAAAATCCCTTAAACAAAGAACCGAGGACTGGAACATCAAATAAATAAACAAGCAAATAAACAAACAGATAAATGAATACAGAATTAACTCACTCACTAACTGACTAACCAACTAACCAAAAAAAGAAAGAAAGAAAGAAAGAAACAAAAAAACAACCAACAAACCCACCAACAACCCACCAACCAACCAACTAACCAACCAACAACCAACCAACCAACCAACCAACCAACCAACCAACCAACCATCCAACCAACCATCATCCAATCAACCAAACAACCAACCAGCCAGCCAGCCAGCCAACCAACCAACCAACCAACCAACCAACCAACCAACCAACCAACCAACCAACCAACCAACCAACCATATTATAACTACCTACCTATCTTAGTCGTACTACCTAACTACATAATTACCTACCTATCTACCTATCTACCTACCTATCTACCTACCTATCCACCTACCTACAAACATACCTCCCCGCCTACCTACCTACCTACCTACCTGCCAACCTACCTACCTACATACCTACCTATCTATCTACATATCTACCTACCTAACTCACGAATTAACTAACTAACTAATCAACTAACTAACTGACCGACTGACTGGCTGGCTGATTGACTGACTGATTGACTGGCTGACTGACTGACTGACTGACTGACAGACCAACCAACATGTTAAATAAGTCAGTCAATAAATAAATATATAAACAAATTCAACACATAAGTAAATAAATTCCAGTAAAAGTCATTGTTTTCAAACTGAACGAAACATCAACAAAGGTATCTTATCTGTTAAGTTCATCTTCAGTCGAGTGAATTTCTTTCTTTTTTATCTTTTGCGTACACTTTACAAAGCCCGTTTGGTCGAAATTTTGCGTCACTTTTTTGTTGTATTAATCAAATATACATTTCCATTCTATTTACGTATACGTTTATGTACATAATAGTCAATTTTGTTCCCAGAATGCAGTCATACATCTAGATCATGCGTGAGGTTTTTTTTTCTGTATAATCTTTTGAGTACACTTCACAAAGACCAGTTGGCCGAAATTTTGTGTTAGTTTTGTTTTATTAATTGAAAATGCATTTTCAGTTTATTTTTACGTGTTTATGTTCATAATACTGAATTAAACGGAAATAGTAGCAGGAATGCGTAGGTAAAGGGCTTGAGTAGTGAAGTCTAGAACGTCACGTTTTAATAGACTTTGGATGCATTCCGGTATATAGAGCTCCTGGGTGTTGTTTCGTTGGTTGCTGGTTAGTTAAAAATAAAATCCAAAACAAGTGTGACTGCCAGCGTTCAAGCAAACAGGAACCAGAAAAAACACGAAAGAAGAATATGAACGCGCATTTAATACAAGACAAGACAGGCGCAAATTTTCGGCCTACTGGCCTTTGTCAAACGTAATATTACAAACAAACAAACACCAGATACAAAAATTATGAGAAAAAGACTGAAACAGCAGCAGGAAAGTTTCAGTCTTTTCTCATAATTCTTGTATTGGTGTTTGTTTCTTTGTAATCTTACGCTTGACAAAGACCAGTTGGCCGAAAATTTGCGCCTGTCTTGTCTTGTATTATATGCGAGTTGGTATTCTTCTTTCGTGTTTATTTTCTGGTTGCTGGTTATTTGTTTCTTTGTCTTTTTAGTGTTGTGCATGTCCCTCTCCGTTGGCTCTTTTCTTTTCTTTTTCTTCTTTTTGTCTTCTTATTTTTTTTACTTTTCTGTCTTTTTAAAGCAGATGTTTTAGTTGTTTACACGCAGTAAAAATCTTCACATTTTGTCTGTGTGTCTGTCAACGAGATGGAGAAACAAAACATTTCTAGTAGTCGTTTTTCATTGTTTTGTTGTGTCTGGGAATTTTCAACGACTAGCGATTATGTTTCTGTGAGTTGGTGTATGCTTGCTGTACTCTAACGAAATAGGATCGGTTGATGAGCATATGAAAGACAGAAACACATTACCTGTAAATAATATGCCTACACTATCGCTGTATTAATAATATTTCTTGGTTGCATCTACTCTTTTTCTTATTCTCTATGATTATATTTTTTCAGCAGAGAACGTAATTGTATAAGTGTGTCTGTTTTTGATCTTTTGTCATACTTAAGTGGGGAGAGAGAGATAATAATGAATATGTATTGTGGTTTTCTGGAGTATACAGTTTTATTTTGTTTTGCTTTATTTTTTGCGTGTGTATTTTCTTTTGGGGGGGGGGAGGGGGGTTCGCTGACAACCTTTAAAATCCCCACCCTCCCACACACCCACCGGCTACACACCACCACCACCCGCCCGCCTATAGCCATTTTTCCCATGTCTCGTTTTTTTGTTCTTTTTCTTTTCCGTTTTTTTCCCTTAAGAATCTGTTTTATATTGAAAGCGGAGACAGGCGTGTCTGCCTATCTGTCCCCGTACCTGTCTGTGTTTCTGTAAAAAAAAAAAAGAGTAAGCAATGATTCATCGGCTGTTTGGTTTAAACAGAATTTTATTTAAGAAAAGAAGAGTCATAAATACAGCAAAGCATTGGCAGGGCATCAAGCAATGGCTTATGTTAGCCCTCCCCAAAAACAATTGACACTCTATTGGCTCAAATGCTGGCAACGTGTGAAATTTAAACCAACAAAAAACAACAACAACACAAAACAAAACAAAAACAAAAACAAAAAAAGAAAAAAACAAAACGAGAAAGAAATGAGGAAAAAAGCTGAAAGGGAAAAAGCTGTTTCTTGATGGACCATTATCATGGGTCAAAGGAGTATGTCGGATGCGAATGAGCAAGTTTGAAAGTTATGGTGTTAGGAACGAGGTCAAGGTTAAAAACAAACAAACAAAAAAATAAACAAACAAACAAACAACAACAGCAACAAAAAAGAAAAAAAAAGTCCAAATTCAGTCCATTATTTTGTACTGCGTTTCTAACGATATTTGCTTAGTGTTTTCACTGTTTTCATAGTCTGCCATTGGTCTCAGTTTCAGTTCCAGTTTCAATTTTTCGCGCTCGGAATGGATTCCATATGCATTATTGTCACAGCCGCCATTAGATAAAGAAAACCCAGAATGATCACGGCACACGCCTTAAGCCTGCACATAAACCCAAGAGCTGGCCAGGTCCAGAGGTCTTACCCAGATAGTTCCATGACCCTGAGATCGTAGGGGAGCGGGGTGACAGAGACCTCAACTTTTCTCGGGGTCAGAAATATGAGGGCAGCGCCCATCCTAGTGGTCTCACTATACGCCAAACTGTATTTCTTCAAGGTCATAGCGACTTTGAAAAGTATACATTCTGGGTTTTCTGTTGTAATGTTTGCAATAAAAACAAAATTGTCAGAATAGCCTGATCATGTTGGATTGTTTGTTCGTGTGTGTGTGTGTATGTGTGTGTGTGTGTGTGTGTGTGTGTGTGTGCGTGCGCGTGTTGTGTGTGTGTGTATGCGTGCGTGTGTGTGCGTGTGTGTGTGTGTATGTGCGAGTGTGTGAGTGAGTGAGTGAGTGAGTGAGTGGTGTGTGTGTGTGTGTGTGTGTGTGTGTGTGTGTGTGTGTGTGTGTGTGTGTGTGTGTGTGTGTGTGTGTAGTCGGCCACTATACGCCCAACAAGGTATTTCTCTGCTCATTAAAAGTGAGAAAACTCTCGTAGTGGAACACTTGAATGTCTTTCCCTTTATTGTCTGTAATGCTGCAAGCTGTCTCCATCTTCATCTCTTTCTAAGCTGTCTCTGTCTTCATCCTTTTCTGTTTCTCTGTCTCTGTTTGTCTCTTGTCTCTGTGTGTGTATGTATGTTTCTGTCTGTCTGTCTGTTTCTTTCTCTCTCTGTCTGTCTGTCTGTCTGTCTCTCTGTCTCTGTCTGTCTGTCTCTTTATATATGTATATATATATATACACACACACATATGTATATATATACATATATATATATATAT
>CM060306.1:15333048-15360548 GCA_030674185.1 Monoplex corrugatus | reverse complement strand
ACCATCTCAATTTTTAACCATGTCATGTTTACAGGTTCCCAAATGTGAAATAAATTAAGCGTTGCCGTTTTACTGTTGAGTTCTTATAATTATTTCCCCTATAAAATTGTGAGCATATTATGTGCATCCTGAGAGAATGCGTTTAACTTGCTGAATGCCTATATTTGCTGATTCAGTTCACTAATCAATTCCAACCATCTCATGTGACCTCTTTT
Organism: Monoplex corrugatus; assembly: GCA_030674185.1. Taxonomy (NCBI): domain Eukaryota; kingdom Metazoa; phylum Mollusca; class Gastropoda; order Littorinimorpha; family Ranellidae; genus Monoplex; species Monoplex corrugatus. The sequence goes on along the minus strand of CM060306.1, from coordinate 15,360,333 downwards.
TAACCATCTTATGTCTTTGGGTTCCACAGAAGTGAAAAAAAGAACCCCCACAAACGTTGTCCATGTTACTGTTGAGTTCAGATAACTACTTTCCCTACAAAATCGTGAGCAGTATTATGTGCATCCTGACATAATGTGTTATACTTGCTGCATTCATATATTTGCTGATTCAGTCCACTGATCAATTCCGACCATCTCATTTGATGTCTTTTGATCATCTCATCTCTATGGATTCGAAAGAAGTGGAAAAAAATAAAGCGTTGCCATCTTACTGCGAGTTCAGATAATTATTTTCTCCTATAAAATCGGCAGCAATATTACGTGTTTTTTTTTCCTCCTTAACCTGAAATTCTGAATTATGGATGAGAAAGAGGGTGGGGGTAAAAGTGAAGACATACACACACATAGTTTATTGTACTGACCTTTTATAATTAATCGACCCGACACTCTATTGAGAATACCGCTTTGAAATACTTTTTTTTCCTTCAGCATCATCAAAGAAATAAAATTTTCCTTTTCTTCTCGACCACGCACCACTTGTGAGATATATCCTACAGATCTGAACCAGTATCTCTGACGTCTAGATTAATCCTGTCATAGACTGACGTTACTGTCTTCAGTTTGATGGAGCACAGTCTGAAGGTATAATCCCTTCTCATCAGAATGAGTTACATGATTTGCATTAGTGTTAACCCACTGATAGGTGACTCTCGGGAAGTAGCCACCACCCCAGCCATCCCCATCTCTTCTATATATGATGGCATGCACGCATAATGCTAGCAAGATAGATAGATAGATAGATAGTTAGACAGATTAGATAGATAGATAGATAGACAGACAGACAGACAGGCAGATAGATAGAAATAGACGTAGATAGATAGATAGATAGACAGATAGATAAATAGATTGATAGAAGATAGAAAAATGGAATGATACATATATAGATAGAAACAAACATAGATAGATAGATAGACAGATATATAGATAGGTAGGTAGATAGGTAGGTAGACAAATACATACGTAGCTAAATAGATAGACAGGCAGGCAGATAAATGTATAATTTTATATGTATATATATATATATTTCTATATATAGATAGATAGATATAGAGACAGACAGATAAATAGATGGATAGATATATAGATAGAAATAGACATGGATAGATAGATATATATATAGATAGATAGATAGATAGATAGATAGATGGTAGACAAATACATAAGTAAGCTAGTAGATAGACAGACAGATATATATATATATGTATATAGACAAATAGATAAATAGATAATAGATAGATAGATAGATAGATCCAGGGATAACGCTGCGATATAGATGTGTAGATAGACGGACAGGCAGACGGTCAGACAGACAAACAGACAGAGTCAGAGACAGAGAGACAGAGAGACAGAAATACACAGAGACAGATGGTATTAAGCTAATCGTGTTCTAGAAGGGACAAACGATCAGGTAAGGGCTATTCTAGCATTCCCCAAATGGTTCAGTAGGAAATTGTGGTACTAAGGTCGTAGGCGATTTTCCTTGTCCAGCGAGGAGAGATCATGTCTCTCTGGCCTGCATATCATGTCGGTTTGTCTGATAGCTCCAGTGTCTACAAGAAGGACTGGATTTCTTTAGGGAGATGGGTGAGCTGACTTCCTTTTTAGGACTGGATCAAGTGGGAACTCTGTACCACTGATGTATGTTTGTGATAGCTTTCCTATTTCATCAAGCGAACGGAGATCTCTGTTTTCATTCAAAACATTAGTATTAAGTTTTGTGAGTAGACATGTAATGTTATGTAATGATTTTTAGTAATCTTCAATTTTTCTATCGAAGAAAATAGTGTGTGTGCGTGTTATGTGTGTTTGTGTGTGTGCGTGCGTGGTGTATATGTGAGTGTGTATGCTCGCGTGCGTTTGCGTGTGCGCCTGCGTGTATATGTGAGTGTGTATGCGCGCGTGCGTTGCGTGCGCGTGTTTACGTGTGCGTGCAGTCGCTTAAATATGTGGGTATATGTATCAGTGTGTGTGTGTGTGTGTGTGTGTGTGTGTGTGTGTGTGTGTGTGTGTGTGTGTGTGTGTGTGTGTGTGTGTGTGTGTGTTGTGTGTTGTGTGTGTGTGTGTGTGTGTGTGTGTGTGTGTGTGTGTGTGTATGTGTGTGTCTGAAAACTTCAATCTGGCATGTGATGCGTTTCCCTCTGTCACAGGCTGTAGTTCTGTTTCAACACGCACACACAGACACACAGACACACAGACACACACACACACACACACACACACACACACACACACACACACACACACACACACACTCAAAAGAACATACACATCAACACATACACACGTGCGCATATACACAATATGATGTATGAAGACGGGAAAAAAGATCATCGAAAAAGCAAACAAACAAACAAACAAACAAACAAACAAACAAACAAACAAACAAATAAACAAACAACAAACAAACAAGTAAACAAGCAAACAAACAAGCAAAACAAACAAACAAACAAACAAGTAAACAAGCAAACAAACAAACACACAAACAAACAAACAATCAATAAAACAAACAAACAACCCCCCACAACCTGTAATGTGTATTTCATCTCTCATTGGAGACGCTATGATACAGTCATCATATCAAGTTAGAATCAAAACACACATGTGCATACAAGCGTGTGGCCGTCAGTATAAGTGTATACACGTAAGCCTTGGGCCACATATACACATGGATATGTTAAAAGTCTAAATTGATGCTAAGCGGTTTCACACACCATGACATCATCATCATCATTATCATCAGTTGCCCTGCCGCATGCGTTGGCGATCATGGACTTCCATCTGTCTCTATCTCTCGTTGCCCCTAGCATCTCCCCCACCCTTCCCGTCCCCAGCCACTCTGAAAGTCCGTCCAGCATTTTCTCCCTGGGTCTACCCGGTGCTCTTTTTCCCTCCAGCTTTCCCGTTGTGACCAGGTGCTCCAAATCCCCCTTCCTCATAAAATGGCCTATAAATGTTGCCTGTCTTTTCCTAATCTTCCTTATGAATGATCTACTTGTGTCTGCCTCCATCAAGACTGTCTCGTTTATTTTCTTTGCTGTCCATGGAACTCTCAACATTCTTCTTAGAAACCACATCTCGGCTGCCTCAATCTTGCTCTGGCTTTGCTTGCTGAATGTCCACGCCTCACATCCGTACAACAGTATTGGTTCTATATAACATTCAAGACCTCTCTTCCTGATGTTAATTGATAGGCATTTGTTAGTAAGAATGCTTGTCATCTTCTTGAATGTTGTTTTGGCTTGGCCGATTCTGCTGGCTATTTCTGATGTGCATCTGCCGTCTGATCAAATGACGTTCCCAGGTATTTGAACTTATTAACCTGTGTCAAGGTTGTGCCATTTGTTGTTATTTTGCATGAGGGGATTTCATGCTTTTTACTGATCACCATGAATTCAGTCTTCCTGCCGTTTAGTTCCAACCCCTTACCTTTGCTTTCTATTTCTGGTATATTCAAAAGGTTTTGTAGGTCCCTTTCATTTTCTGCAATTAGCACGGTGTCATCTGCGTATCGAATGTTGTTTATCATTTTCCCTCCAACCTTTAATCCAGGGTCTTCTTCTAGGTTTCTCATGACGTTTTCGCTGTAAAATGAAAACAGATCTGCTGACAAAACACAACCCTGTCTGACTCCTCTTTTGATGTTTGGGAAAAAGCTTATATTGTTTTCTATTCTCATTGCAGCTGTTTGTTCCCAATACATATTTCTGATTATTCGTAGATCTTTTCCATCAACATTGAGTCTCTCCAGTTGGTTAATCAATTCTTCATGTCTTACCCAATCGAAAGCCTTGGTATAGTCAACAAAGCATAAATACAAATCCTTATTCATCTCAATTGACCTCTCTATGATAGTTCTTTGGATGTATATGGCATCAATAGTTCTTTCCCTTCCACAAATCCACACTGTTCTTCTGCTATTTCTCTTTTGATTCTATTCCTTGTCCTCATCATGATTATTCTTAACAGGATTTTTGTTACATGACTCATCAAACTGATTGTGCGATGGAGTTCGCATTCTATAGTCCCTGTCTTCTTTGGAAGTGCAATGAAAATTGATTTTGACATATCTTTGGGGATTTTTCCAGTGTCGTAAATTTCATTTAGAAGGACTGTTATTTTATCTAACATATGCACATAGATATGTTAAAAGTAGAACTTGACAGTCTAAATTGATGCTAAGCGGTTTCACACACCATGGCGGATATGACATAATTATATGCTATGGAAGCAGACGAGCAGAGCTCAGGGATTAACATTGCAGATGATGTTGATGACTGTAGCTTAATACAGCGTGAAGGTGTAATCTTCATCCATTAGTACAAGTCAGACTTAGTTACCATGAATGTTAACCAGCCCTCTCTCTGTGTCTCTCTCTCTGTCTCTCTCTGTCTCTCTCTCTGTCTGTCTATCTCTCTCTCTCTCCACCTCTCTCTGTGTCTCTGTCTCTCTGTCTCTGTCTCTCTGTCCCTCTGTCTCTGTCTCTGTCTGTCTCTGTCTCTCACTCTGTCTGTCGGTCTGTCTATCTCTCTTTCTCTACCTCCCTCCCCCTCTGTCTACCTCTCTATCTCTCTCTCCCTCTCCATCTCTCTCACTCTTCGTCTCGTATTGGATGACTATGTTTCTATAGTATTCAAAACATCTATCATCTATGAACGACTATGTAATGTGTTTTGTGTTTCAGTATTGTTTATGATATATTCACAATCCTTGAAATACGTCTTTGAGTCTTTAGCCTTGTAATCACTCTTTTCACCGCCGATGTCGCGCCTTTTGGCGACCGTCTGGCAGACCGCATAATCCCAAAACTCCAATCATTCTTCTTTCTTAAAAAAAAACCCAGAAAGCAATTTGGTTAAGAAATAAGAAAGTTACAGTCATTTGAAGTCGGTAGGTGCATTTTCCTTGTTTTTTTTCTTTAAAACAGCTGGCGCTGAGGACTTTAACATTCTAAAATCACTGGTGGTGAAGTTGTTTAAATTTTTTTTTAATGAATTTCTGATTCTGCTTCTCTCCACCGTCCGTTCCTTTATATCCACAATTATAAGCAAGCCCTTAACCTGAGCACATACGTGTTTTTGTATAGGAGCGGGCATGCATATGAATATGTATTACGTGCATAAATGCATGATGAAAGCAGTGTTATTACATTGATTGATAGCAGCTGGTATCGTATTTTGTAAACTAACCAAATTGGAACAAATGCATATTCATGTTGCTGTCATGTTTATTATGAAGGCAGCCCTAACCCTTTGGCTCCCGCACCCTGTCCACCACTGCAAAAAACTAACCCTTGACTCCCTCACCCCATTCACTAGCTTCTTGCAGGAAACTGGTGGACTGGGTGAGGGAGTTTAAGGGTTGTTTTTTTCTTTGCTAGCATGGTTGACAATGACGAAGCTGGGGACAGGGTGCAGAAGTCAAAGGGTCAAGCGTATCATATAACCAGCGGTACCAAATATATGCTCGTCACATTTGGCATCAGAATAAGTCGACGCAATACAAGGAAGTTAAGAGCTATTCCAGTATTCCCCGAACGGTTCAGGAAAAAAAAAAAAAAACCCAAAAAACAAACCAAAAACAAAACCAAAAACAAAAAACCCACAAAACAAACAAACAAAACAAACAAACAAACAAACAAACAAACAAACAAACAAACAAACAAACAACAAACAAAAAAAACAGAAGCAAAAAACAAACAAACACACAAACAAAAAACCAACAACTAGCAAGAAAGGTTGAGGGTTATCGTTTTCATCCAGAGAAGGGAGATCACCCATCTGTGGCGTATCGACCCTTTCCGGGACAGGACAGGCTGGAGGAAACTATTGTCTTATCTGCCAGCGCCCGGTGTCTACCGCAGGCCCTGAATCTCCATGGGGAGTCGACTTCATCAGGGTGACGGTTGTTCCAGTGAAAGTTCTCTGACACTGGCGTATGTTTACGACCAGGGCCATCAACTTGTATTAGGTCGTTTTTGTTGTTGTTTCTTTAGTTTTTTGTTATGTTTTTCTGGTCCAATATTTCATTTAATTGATTGGGCCCGTGTTTCCAGTGAAAGTACGTCTCTGTATCTGTTCAGTCTAAAGGTCATCAGGATGTGTACAGTGCTTTTCGTCATTTCTGTTTAAAACCAACGAATGAGAAGGGATGTAAGTTTCGTCGTTCAACCCAATATATCGGGAAGTGCTATGCCATTAAGCCTTTTCAGAGTGATGAAGCCTAAGCAGAAAGTTCACTGTTAAGACATGAACAACAAATGCGCTTGTGTGCGCGTGCACGCATGCATGCGCGCGCGCACACACAAGCACACACAGGCATGCGCAACACACAAGCACACACAGGCATGCGCAACACACACACACACACACACACACAACACACACACACACACACACACACACGCATACATACATACACGCACACACACACAAGCGCGCGCGCGCACACACACACACACACACACACACAGAACACACATACGCGCTCATACATACACGCACACACACGCACACACACACACACACACAAACACACACACAGGCACACACACACATACACACACAAACTCTCTCTCTGTGTGATTTTCTTTCTCTCTCACACACGCACCACACACACAAACACACAGACATAACACACACACACACACACACATGACACACAACGCACACACACACTCATACATACACGCACACACACGCACACATACACACACACACGCACACACACATACACACACATACACACAAACTCCCCTCACTTTCCTTCTCACACACACACACGCACACACACACACACGCGCGCGCGCGCGCACGCATGTATACACACACAGGCACACACATACACACACATACATACATATAAACTCTCTCTCACTTTCTTTCTCACACACACACACGCGCGCGCGCGCTCACGCACGCACACACACACACACATACACACACGAACACACACACACACGCTCATACATACACGCACACACACGCACACACACACACACACACACATACGCACACAAACTCATCTCTCTCACCACATACATACCACACACACGCACACACACCGCACACGTGCACACACCTAACACCACACACACACACACAGCCACACTGACAAACACATACACACTAACAAACACACACACACACACGACAACAACAACAACAACACTGACAAAACATACACACTCACACACACAACACACACACACACACAACACACACACACACACACACACACACACACACACACACACACAAACACAAAGAAGCTACAAAGATGGGAACCACGAGATTAGACTATATTGTGTTCAAGAGGGCTTGACTGCACCCGGCCTCTGCTTCACTACAATCTGTTGATCTGACCCAGTGTGCTGAAAAGATCATTGGATGACAGGGGGGACGGCGGGTTATGCAACATAAAGCTGACGCCATCAGAATGAGTGAGGCATACACGCGGTCAGCAAACAAACCAATTTTTAACCTTTGACTCCTGCAGCCCATTCACCAACTGCAAAAAAAAAAAAAAACCCAAAAAACCCAACAAGAACAACAAACAAACAAACAAACAAACAAACAAACAAACAAACAAACACAAAAAAGAAAAAAATTAACTCTTCGACCCCCTCACCCTATCCATCAGCTTCCTGCAGAAGGCTGATACATAAGGTGAGTGAGTCAGAGTGAAGTTTTTGCTTCGTGAGCTTAATTGACAATGCAGGAAGGATACTGGTGGATGGGCTGTGGGAATCAGAGGATTAATGTTGTAGGCTAAAACTGAACTTGAGGCATCAAATTTTGAGTACAAAGCTGTATCAGCTAATCTATCCAAAACCACTAATATTGTAGTCTAAGATAAACAACAACAACAACAAAAACAACAACAACAACAGCAGCAGCAGCAGCAGCGCAAAAACAACAAAACAAAAACAAACAAAAACCCTCTCTAATATCCCAAACTGGACGAGGCGGCAGGGAAGTTTTTAGTCCTCTTTTTATTATCCGTTGTTTGGTGTTTGTGGTCTGTTTGTGACCGTGCATTCGCGCTTGACAACGGCTGGTTGGCCGAAAATTTGCGCTTGTCTTGTCTTGTGTTGTTGAATACGCGCTTGCTTTGGTTTGCTTGTTCTGGTTTCAAAAAGAAACTACTTTTTCCCCTTAACTTCCTCCTACAGGCAATCCATTATTTCAGGATGGTGAACATGTGGGTGTTAGCATGTTTGTGCGAGGCCATGTGGTTTATTAAGTCACATTTGCACATGGACCTGCTATAGCCATCGCTTAAATGCGAGCAAAGTGTGAAGATCCCCGCCATTCAACCTTTTTTCATGGTGCGACGCGGCAAAACATCAATTGAAAAGAGATATCTTCATTAGCACTTTGCAGCGCTTAGCACAGAAATACTTTAAGCAAACATTTCACCATGGTCGCTGCATTCAATTTTCATTCGATCTTCTGGTTGATAATTGGGCACATGTATTTAAGTGCATTTTTGGCTCTAGGGAAGTGACATATGAGGAAGCAATTTTAAGTAATTTAGGTTCGTTTTATATGTTTAAGTGTCCTTACTTGTGTTAACATTTGTATTCAGGTATGTTTTTTTTTAAATCCCCTGTGTGATAAACTGGACGAAGCTGTCAACACCAGGGGCATTTCCATAGATCATATGCGCGAATTCATTGATATGTGTGCTTAATTTTCTTTTCTTTTCTTTCTAAATCCTCTTCGTGTTGTATACGCAGGCAGAATATCAAATGTGGATCATAGAGATTTTGTAAGTTATATCAGTGGCTGGCTTATGGAAATATGAAAACACCCCCAGTATGCAAACGACAAGTTCCGAAAAAGGGCTTTTAACAGATAAAGTCTACCATTAGAATTATCATTATCATTATCTCCGAAGGCCAAGATCGCCAACGCCATGCGGCAGGGCACATAATAATGATGATTATCTCCGTACAGGAGAATTTCAAGATGAGGTTGGTTTCCGACTTTTTTTTCAATAAGAAAATCAAATTATTATGTTAGAATTGAATATTGAGAACATACGAATTCGTAACGTAATGTTTTACTGTTCTTCTTATGGACAAAATAAAAACAAACGAACAGAAAATGACATTTTGCTTAAACATTATAATGGCAACATGTAATACCCTGGTTTTCACGCATATAAGAGACATGGCTCAGGCAGAAAAGAAGACAAAACCGAATACTGAAGGGTATGTGTACTTAATTTTCTTTTCTTTTTTTCTTTCCCCTTGTTGAAGTATATGTTTTGAAACGGTTATAGTCCTGATATGGCTCTAGCAGATGGCTGGGCTGTAAACAAAGACAACAACGGCAGTATTCGGTTTTGTCATCTTTTCTGCCCGAGCCATGTCTCTATTCTTTGTCGCTGCAAGTACTTCTGCAACCCTCTCTGTCTTCATCCAATCCCAAATCTGTCCAGTATCTTCTCCCTGGTTCTACGTGTGCTCTTTTTCCCTCCAAATTTCCTGTTGTGACTAGGTGCTCTAATTTCTCTTGCGTCATACACTGACATGAAAGAATACGTGCCTTCAGGATTTGCCCTGCAGCCCAGATGAAGACCCACACCTAGCGCTTAAGATTAGTATGCTTTCTCATCCATCAGATTGAAGGGTGAACACGTCAGTAATAGTAGTGACTGTTGTTGTTTTGTTAGTATAATAGTAGTGGTTTCACAGCATAGAAATCTACTTTTATGAAGGCATAGAGACAGTATTAACTGCAAGCTTGACAGTATTCTAAAACTCCTCCAAATAATTGATTTCTGTAGGATATGGCTTAATTCAAGAAGATGACAAGCATTCTTACCAACAAATGCCTATCAATTAACATCAGGAAGAGAGTTCTTGAATGTTATATAGAACCAATACTGTTGTACGGATGTGAGGCGTGGACAGTCAACAAGCAAAGCCAGAACAAAATTGAGGCAGCCGAGATGTGGTTTCTAAGAAGAATGTTGAGAGTTCCATGGACAGCAAAGAAAACAAACGAGACAGTCTTGATAGAGACAGACACAAGTAGATCACTCATAAGGAAGATTATAAGAAAAGACAGGCAACATTTATAGGCCATTTTATGAGGAAAGGGGGATTGGAGCACCTGGTCACAACGGGAAAGCTGGAGGGAAAGAGAGCACCAGATAGACCCAGGGAGAAAATGCTGGACGGACTTGCAGAGTGGCTGGGGACGAGAAGGGTGGGGGAGATGCTAAGGGCAACTAGAGATAGAGTCAGATGGAAGTCCATGATCGACAACGCCATGCGGCAGGGCACCTGATGATGATGATGATGCTTAATCACTGCCAAGTGCTCTATTCTTAATAATTTCAGAAATTGGGATTTGAAAACCAACATTTTACGCCATCATTGTCTAATGACAACATTATGAAAAGTGACTGATAAAGATCAGGTCAAGTAATTCCATGATGTCATAACTGCTATTCTCAGTTTAGATGGTGTGACAGATTGAAGACACATTTCATGCAGACAATCATCGTCGTCTAATAGATTCATCCTCTCAAGGAAGTTAATGATATTAGCCTGGCAATTAGCCTGCCACAAACTGAACGTAATCATTCCAGTTCATCAGGATATGTCAGCCTCCATTATCAGCATCATTGACCAGAATGGCATCGATTTCTCTGTCTCTGTGTCTCTGTGTCTTTGTCTCTGCATCTCTGTCTGTCTGTCTCTTGTCTCTCTCTCTCTCTCTTCTCTGTGTCTCTGTCTCTATATCTCTGTCGTCTGTCTGTCTGTCTGTCTTCTCTCTCTCTCTCTCTCTCTCTCTCTCGTCCTCCACACACACACGCTGTTTGCTGTCTGTCTGTCTGCCTCTCTCTCTCTCTGTCTCTCTCTTCTCTTGTTTCTTTCGCAATCTGTCTATCTGTCTGCTTGTCTGCCTGCTTCCTCCCCCACCTCTCTCCCTCTCTCTCCCCTTCTCTCTCTGTCTCTCTCTCTCCGTTTCTCTCTCTCCGTCTCTCTCTTTGTCTCGCTTTTTTTTCGATCGCAAATTCTCTGCCTTTCTCTCTGTCTGTCTGAATGACCCCCCTCCTATCTCTGTCTCTGTCTCTCTCCGTCTCTCTCTTTGTCTCGCTTTTTTTTCACTCGCAGTTTCTCTGCCTGTCTCTCTGTCTATATATCTGTCTGTCTGATACCCCCCCCTAATCTCTCTGTCTCTTTCTCCTCCCCCCCTCTCTCTTTCTGTCTCTCTCTTTCTCTCGCTCTCTTGCCTCTCGCAATCTCTCTCTCGTCCCTTCCTCATTCCCTTTCTCCCTTCTCCCCCCTCTCTCTCCTTATTCCTTACTTCTCTTCTACGTTTTTGGTCTCCGTCCCACCATGATACGGTATATGTATGTGTACGAATGTTTACATGTCTATGCACACATGCGTGTGTGTGTGGGGTGTGTGTGTGTGTGTGTGTATGTGTGTGTGTGTGTGTGTGTGTGTGTGTGTGTGCGTGCGTGCGTGTGTCTGTGTGGGTGTGGGTGTGTGTGGGTTTGGGAGGGGGGTCGGCTGTTGCTTGTATATGTGTTTCTGTCGGCTGACTTAAAAAGTGTTAACCTTGTCCTCTTAGTCTACATACTCATTTTATTGTATTTAACTCATATTTATTTTAATGTGAATATCGCATTGCATCTTTAATCAAATTTTTCTATACCTACCAATGTTGTTTTCAATGAGTATTGCCCTTTTTGTCCATTGTTAAAAGTCCTAACCAAGGCACCTGACTCTTATGATGTGCTTTTTTAACCGTACATTTTTAGAATTAGTCATAATCTTTGATATTGTGCTCGACAAAGAGGGAGGGGAAGAGAGATGAGGGGAGGGAGAGGGTGAGAGAGGGGTGAAGGAGAGAGTGAGAGAGAGTAAGAGCATGTGTGTACATTTGTTTATGCTTTCTTGTTCCTGTATGTATTTTAATGCGAATGCCAAAACAATTTCCCATTGTGATGTTCTGGGCTAAATAAAATCTTGTATCTTATCTTATCTTGTATCTTATCAAGTCTGAGTATTCATTCATGCGTGTGGTCGTAAGTGTGAATGTTTGTGAAGGTGTGCATATTTTCCAAGTTTTTCTACATCAGTTTCCGTAAATGACACCGCACTGGTGAACCAGCCATTGTACAACACACATATTCACTTAGTACAATGACGACAATGACTACAATGACAATGACAATGATGCTTTATTTTCCAACGGTAAAAGCTATTGGCTAGGACTTTTTTTTTCCAAACCATAGTCTCAACGCTGCTATCTCCGAAAGGTGACATTCTTCACACCAGCCACAGCTGGTATAAGCCTAATCTGGTTCCAAGCGGTAGGAGCGATCAGACGAGAGCCATTCCAGTATTTCCCAAGTGCCTTCGTGGGACACAACTGGCTGAAACTCTTATCAGTTATCGTTCTTGTCCAGCAAGGGGAGATCACCCAACTCTGACCCATCAACCCCTATCTGAGACGGGCCAGCGAATATTCTGTTCTCTGCCAAACCAGGTTAACTACCACAGGGACTCGGATCTCCATAGGGAGGGGGATTCATGTTGGGAATGGTCCCAATGAAAGCTTTCTGACATTGACATATGTGACCTCCCACCACGAAATCAGTCTTAACTGGGATTTTGGGCATTTTGAGATATACATATCACTGGAAAGTGTACATTGTGCTGATTATTTTGGTACTTGAATAAAGCTTGTACTAAAAAAATGTAGAAGTTATGTATGTTTAAAGTCATTAAGTTGTATGACGGCCATTTTGAGAAAACGGCCTCTCAAGTTTTTATGTGCTCTCCTACACATTTTCCTTAAATTTCTTTATTTGGTGGCTTTGACCCAGTTGTTTCTAATTTTCGCTGTCATTATCTGAAAGGTGCACCAAAGAGCTTTCTGTAGAATATTACATGTGCAGGTACTGTACAGTTACGGTTTGTAATAAGAGACAAAAATAGGTACTTTTGGTAGGAAATTGCGTTCTTTCTGCTGCGATCAGTACATTAAAATACCATGTTAGATTGATTAATATTTTTTCAAGAAAAAAATGTCTGTGGAGGATGGATTATAGTCTACAGAAATCAATTTTGAGAAAAAGTCAAAACACCTCAGATAGACACTCAGTCATCTTTTCATCTCCTAGTTCTGTTCGACTGACCGGGAGTTAAGACTGATTTCGTGGTGGGGGGTCACATATGTTTACGACCAACGCTGTTGTCTTCTGGTAAGTAACGTTGTTTCTGAACGACGTTTTTATGTATCTGAATGGAGTGAGAAATACACTCTCAGAGAAACCATTTCTCTATTTTTGTTTAATGATCAGAGACATGCATTCTGACTTTAATCCGGTATGCTGCATATTATGCAAGAAGATAGTAACAGAAGTTTCTCACTGGATGCCGGGCTCTTATGATACAGCAATGCCCCAGTTTAATTAAATATATGGGAACGGCCGTTTTACCAGAAGGCAGATGCACATCAGAAATAGCCAGCAGAATCGGCCAAGCCAAAACAGCATTCAAAAAGATAAAAAAAAAAAGCTCTACCAACAAATGCCTATCAATTAGCATCAGGAAGAGAGTTCTTGAATGTTATAAAGAACCGATAATGTTATACAGTTGAAAGGCGTGGACAGTCAACAAGCAAAGCCAGAACAAGATTGAGGCAGCCGAGATGTGGTTTCTAAGAAGACTGTTGAGAGTTCCACGGACAGCAAAGAAATCAAACGAGACAGTCTTGATGGAAGCAGACACTAGAAGATCATTGATAAAGAAGATTAGAGAAAGACAAGCAACATTTATAAACCATTTATGACGAAAGGGGAATTAGAGCACCTGGTCACAACGGGAAAGTTGGAGGGAAAGAGAACACCAGGTAGACCCAGGGAGAAAATATTGGAGAGGATTGCAGAGTGGCTGAGAACAGAGAGGATGGAAGATGTGCTTGCAGCGACAAGGGATACATTCATACGAAGGGCCATGATCGTCAAAGGCATGCGGCGGGACACATGACGACGATGATGATGATGATGATGATGATGACAGCCCCAGTCCCAGCCGAGACATAGAAATTGTCTTCTTCGCTGCCCATGTCAAAGCTCCAATCATTCTGGTGATGACAATGTTGGAGAGATCCCGCCCCCTCTTCGCCTCAATATCATTTAACACTTTGCCTCTGTATACGCTTTTTTTTTCAAAACCAAGACGTTTACCAGATAATTACCGGCAGGATTAGGTGGAATGCAGAATAGATGTGTTGAATACCATAATCATTCTATTGAACAAACTCGAAAATAAACTTCAAGCGTTCACATAGCAGCTTCTGCAAGAACATAATACAAGACAGCTGATGCGAGAAGATATTAACACGCAGCTTCCGCACCAAGACAATACCAGATAATTCCTGCAAGTTGATAACAGAGGACAGCGTCTGCAGGAGGATAATACCTCTTGCAAAAAATTCCGCTATACTCATATGTGTGAGCACAAGAATAAAACTGGTGCCAACTACGTCGTTCATAAAGAAAAGAAAACATTCACAAACAAACAAACAAACAAACAAACAAACAAACAAACAAACAAACAAACAAACAAACAAACAAACTTACAACAACAAAGGATACAAAAAACGAAGACATCACCTGCCAACATTTTTCTGACGGCTACAGAACGGTTCAGAATGCTGGAGGATAACGAAAGCTATCGACCCGTCAATACAAAGATTCTATTAAGAACCATGCGGATTTTCCAGCCTAGTACCATTTCCAACCAAGAATGATACTTGCCTAATGAAATCAACAATATGGGTATCATCATCACGAATAAAAAAACAACAACAAAAAACAATGGAGATGAATTGGTCTTATCATCCGAAGGGTGCAGTTCATGTCTTCAATGGATCCAGAGAAAGACGCAAGAGAGAAGACCAGTGAACACGTAGCGACGAACACTAGAAAAAAAAATTAACCCTTTGACTCCCGCACCTTATCCATCAACTGCAAAAACTTAACCCTTTAATTCCCTCATCCTATCTTCCAGCTTCTTAAGGAAACTTGTGGATAGAGTGAGGGAGTCAAAAGGTTCAGTTTTTGCTTTGCTAGTACGGTTGACAATGGAGGAAGCTGATGGATAGGGTGCGGGGGTCAAAGGGTTAAGGTCCTGAAACACAACTTAGATAAACAAAAACAGGCTACACTATGACAGAAAAGCGTAGCGTTCAGCACAAAAAGAGGCTACACTATGACAGAAAAGTGTAATGCACAGCACAAAAACAGGCTACACTATGACAGAAAAGTGTAATGCACAGCACAAAAACAGGCTACACTATGACAGAAAAGTGTAGTGTACAGCACAAAAAGAGGCTACACTATGATAGAAAAGTGTAGTGTACAGCACAAAAAGAGGCTACACTATGACAGAAAAGTGTACAGCACAGCACAAAAAGAGGCTACACTATGACAGAAAAGTGTAATGCACAGCACAAAAACAGCTACACTATGACAGAAAAGTGTAATGCACAGCACAAAAACAGGCTACACTATGACAGAAAAGTGTAGTGTACAGCACAAAAAGAGGCTACACTATGATAGAAAAGTGTAGTGTACAGCACAAAAACAGGCTACACTATGACAGAAAAGCGTAGCGTTCAGCACAAAAAGAGGCTACACTATGATAGAAAAGTGTAATGCACAGCACAAAAACAGGCTACACTATGACAGAAAAGTGTAATGCACAGCACAAAAACAGGCTACACTATGACAGAAAAGTGTAATGCACAGCACAAAAACAGGCTACACTATGACAGAAAAGTGTAGTGTACAGCACAAAAAGAGGCTACACTATGATAGAAAAGTGTAGTGTACAGCACACAAAGAGGCTACACTATGACAGAAAAGTGTACAGCACAAAAACAGGCTACACTATGACAGAAAAGTGTAGTGCACAGCACAAAAACAGGCAACACTATGACAGAAAAGTGTAGTGTACAGCACAAAAAGAGGCTACACTATGACAGAAAAGTGTAGTGTACAGCACAAAAACAGGCTACACTATGACAGAAAAGTGTAGTGTACAGCACAAAAACAGGCTACACTATGACAGAAAAGTATAGCGTACAGCACAAAAACAGGCTACACTATGACAGAAAAGTGTAGTGTACAGCACAAAAACAGGCTACACTATGATAGAAAAGTGCACAGCACAAAAACAGGCTACACTATGACAGAAAAGTGTAGTGTACAGTACACAAAGAGGCTACACTATGATAGAAAAGTGTAGTGTACAGCACACAAAGAGGCTACACTATGATAGAAAAGCGTAGTTACAGCACACAAAGAGGCTACACTATGATAGAAAAGCGTAGTGTACAGCCACACAAAGAGGCTACACTATGATAGAAAAGCGTAGTGTACAGCACACAAAGAGGCTACACTATGACAGAAAAGTGTAGTGTACAGCACAAAAACAGGCTACACTATGATAGAAAAGTGTAGTGTACAGCACACAAAGAGGCGACACTATGACAGAAAAGTGTAGTGTACAGCACACAAAGAGGCTACACTATGATAGAAAAGTGTAGTGTACAGCACAAAAAGAGGCTGCACTATGACAGAAAAGTGTAGAATACAGCACAAAAAGAGGCTGCACTATGACAGAAAAGCGTAGAATACAGCACAAATAGAGGCTACACTATGATAGAAAAGCGTAGAATACAGCACAAAAAGAGGCTACACTACGATAGAAAAGCGTAGAATACAGCACAAAAAGAGGCTACACTATGACAGAAAAGTGTAGAATACACCACAAAAAGAGGCTACACTATGACAGAAAAGTGTAGAATACAGCACAAAAAGAGGCTACACTATGACAGAAAAGTGTAGTGTACACCACAAAAAGAGGCTACACTACGACAGAAAAGCGTAGAATACAGCACAAAAAGAGGCTACACTACGACAGAAAAGCGTAGAATACAGCACAAAAAGAGGCTACACTACGATAGAAAAGCGTAGAATACAGCACAAAAAGAGGCTACACTACGACAGAAAAGCGTAGAATACAGCACAAAAAGAGGCTACACTACGATAGAATACAGCACAAATAGAGGCTACACTATGATAGAAAAGCGTAGAATACAGCATAAATAGAGGCTACACTATGATAGAAAAGCGTAGTGTCCAGCCCTGTTACACAGTCTCAATGCAAAGGAGGAGAGCTGCAGAATGGTTAAGACGTTTGCCTACCAGTAGCCAAACTGGAGGTTCTAGGGTTCGTTCCCAGCTGGCTCCATGATTCTCCCCCTCGGTTTGACCGGAAAATTGAACTGAACGTCTAATCTTTCGGAAGGGGACGAAAAAAGGAGTCGGGCCCGTGTGCATTCTGGCCTGCGCACGTTAAGGATCCTATGACAGTTGAAAATTGTGAAATACAGGACATTGCCAAGCTGCCCTGATGAAAACATTGGATAGATAGTTTGATTTCCCAGGTCTCTACCCTTGAAGATGAATTAGCCTTAGATAGGTTGATTTGCCAGATCCCTCCTCTTTAAGACAAATTAGCCTTCATCATCATCATCAGGTGCCCTGCCGCATGCCGTTGGCGACCATGGACTTCCAACCATCTCTATCTCTCGTTGCCCCCAGCATCTCCCCCACCCTCCTCATCCCCAGCCACTCTGAAAGTCCGTCCAGCATTCTCTCCCTGGGTCTACCTGGTGCTCTCTTTCCCTCCAGCTTTCCCGTTGTGACCAGGTGCTCCAAATCCCCCTTCCTCATAAAATGGCCTATAAATGTTGCTTGTCTTTTCCTAATCTTCCTTATGAGTGATCTACTTGTGTCTGCCTCCATCAAGATTGTCTCGTTTGTTTTCTTTGCTGTCCATGGAACTCTCAACATTCTTCTTAGAAACCACATCTCGGCTGCTTCAATCTTGCTCTGGCTTTGCTTGCTGACTGTCCACGCCTCGCATCCGTACAACAGTATTGGTTCTATATAACTTTCAAGGACTATCTTTCTGATGTTAATTGATAGGCATTTGTTGGTAAGAATGCTTGTCATCTTCTTGAATGCTGTTTTGGCTTGGCCGATTCTGCCAGCTATTTCCGATGTGCATCTGCCGTCTGATGAAATGACCGTTCCCAGGTATTTGAACTTATTAACCTGAAATTAGCCTTAGCTAAGTTGATTTGCCAGATCCTTCCTCTTGAAGGCCTTCTTGCCTTTCTGAAGTCTTGACTTAAAATTAAACAAAAATAAGAAAGTGGGTGGCGCTGCACTTCGGCGACGCGCTCTCAAAGGAGACAGCAGCCCGAGTTTCACGTGGTAAATTTACTGTGACAAAAGAAATACATATGAATATGAAATATGAAAACATGACTATGAATTAAGAGACTGGCCCGGAACAGACAGAAATGGAGAACCTTCGTTGCTATTTTACAAGCCAATGGTATAATGGTCAGTAAATATGTATGTTTTTAACGGGACACTGATCATGATGAAGAAGAAGAGAGAAGAGCATGAAGACGAAAACTGAGAGGGTGAGGTATAGAACTGGGTAAAAAACAATGACAATGATAATGATAATGATAATGATAACGATAATAATAAATGATGTTGCCATTGGTTATCTACGTATCTGCGTATAATTTATTTTTTTGAAAAAAAAGTGCTTTAGTAAACCAATAATGTATCAGACATAACGGAAAGAAAGACAAAAAGATAGGCGTAGATACGAAGAAAACAGTCATCAGTTTGAATCTATATATATATATATATATATATATATATATATATATTTATATATCTATGTGTTTTAGCACAACGTAGTCAGAGAATAAAGTGCCCTTGAGGAAGGCGGGTGTACCGCCGAAAATTTAGAAAAAGGGAATATTTTACGTCGGCTTGTTGTCTTTTTCTTCACATGCTGCTTCATCTATATATATATATATATATATATGTGTGTGTGTGTGTGTGTGTGTGAGCGTGAAAAAGAGAATGTGTCTAACAAAGACGAAGAAGAAGAAGAAGAAGAAGAAGAAGAAGAAGAAGAAGAAGAGAAGAAGAAGAAGAAGAAGAAGAAGAAGAAGAAGAAGAAGAAGAAGAAGAAGAAGAAGAAGAGAGAGAGAGAGAGAGAGAGAGAGAGACAGAGAGAGAGAGAGGAGACAGAGAGAGAGAGATAAAACAGACAGGCAGACAGACAGACAGAAACAGAGAATCAGAGACAGACACACACACACGCACAACAACACGCACACACGCACACACACATACACACACACACACAGACAGACAAAGACAGACAGAGAGACAGAGAGACAGAGAGACAAAGAGACAGGCAGACAGACAGGCAGACAGACAAACAGACAGACAGACAGACAGACAGACAGAAACAGAGAATCAGAGACACACACACACACACACACACAGAAAGAGAGAGAGAAGAGAGAAGAGAGAGAGAGAGAGAGAGAGAGAGAGAGAGAGAGAGAGAGACAAACAGACAGACAGACAGACAGACAGACCGAGAAAGACAGAGAGAGAGAGACAGAGAATAGAACAGACAGACAGACAGGAAGTCAAAGACAGATAGACAGCCCGAGAAAAAAAACAACCCAGCCAGATAGAATAACTTCCACACAAACAGACAAGTATATTACCTGCCAGGACATAGCAGATAGCTCCCACCAGGGTACCCCCGTCCTTGCGGATGTTGCCCATAAATGTGAAGATGGCACCCAGCACGTTGACAATCAGAGCGCTGACGGGTAGTGCCACAGACTTTCTGGCTGTCGCTGTTGACATAGAGTACACAACATGAATGTCGAAAGTCAACTCTTTTAAAACTGAACATGTCAGAATTCAGCTCTTACATAGATTGTGTGTCAATATCCAGCTTTTGAAATAGACTGACCGAGATGTGGTTTCTAAGAAGAATGTTGAGCAAAGAACAGCAAAGAAAACAAAGGAGACAGTCTTGATGGAGGCAGACACAAGAAGACCGTTGACAAGGAAGATTAGGAAAAGACAGGTAACATTATAGGCCGTTTTATGAGGAAAGTGGAATTAGAGCACCTGTTCACAACAGGAAAGCTGGAGGGAAAGAGAACACCAGGTAGACCCAGGGAGAAAATATTGGACGGACTTGCAGGGTGGCTGAGGACAGAGAGGGTAGAAGATGTGCTTGCGGCAACAGGGGATAGATACATATGGAGGGCCATGATCGCCAACGCCATGCGGCAGGGCACATGATGATGGTGATGATGAGGTAGGGTGTGTGTCAATATCCAGCTTTTGAAATAGACTGACAGTTAAAATTTAGCTCTTAAAATGGAATCTGATTGTCAAAATTTAGCAATGGGAATGGACACTGATTGTCAAAATTCATCTCCTGAAACATTCACTGTGTGTTCCTGGAGATAGATTGCACGTGTAGAGATCACCGCTGCAGAGGAACACGAACTCGACTGTGGTCGCAGGGAGAGAGAGAAAATGAAAGCTGCAGCAGCGATCACCCAGCCACAGCCATCAGCCTTCATGTAAGTCAGCTGTACCAAGGACTGCCATTCAACAACAGGCTTGTTCAGTCACAGCCGACACTGTTCCACATCCAACTGTGTTCTCAACCAGCCACATCCATTGTCTACGCAGACAGATGGAAGCCATCATATCAATCGTCATCATAATGGCCATTATCGTTATCAGCATCATCATATGATAATGGTCATAATGAGATTGGTTACAATGAGATTGATACTAATATAAATAGTGATAGCAAGAATAAAAAAAGAAGAAGTATAACAACAACAACAATAAACAACAACAACAACAACAACAATAATAATAATAATAATAATGATGATAATAATGGTAATGATAATAATAGTAGCAGTAGTAGCAGTGGTAGTAGTGGTGGTAGTAGTAGTAGTAGTAATAGTTGTAGTAGTAGTAGTAGTAGTAGTAGTAGTAGTAGTAGTAGTATATAACATAACGATATCAATACAACTAAAGAAACAACTACAACATCAACAACAACAACAACTACTACTATCACTACTACTACTACTACTACTACTACTACTGCTACTGCTGCTGCTAGTGACACATATACCCCCATCCACACATACAGGGGGGGGGTGCAAAAGTAGGTATACAGTTATGAAATAAGAAAACACTACACTACTCATTGCATTTATTATACAAACAAATGAATATTGCATATACAGGTAATAACAAGCACAGCCTTAATCCCTCAGATACTCAAACTGCTTGCCGTCGGTATTCACACACTCCTCTAATCGAGAGCGGAATTAAGCATTATAAAAGTGATGTGATACTTACTGTATACCTACTTTTGCACACCCCTGTATATCGATACATGCATGCTTCCACCCATCTGTGTATAATCTCTCTTTTTCACAAGAGCCAATCTAAATCATTTTCCGTCAGATGTCTACAACGAGGAGGCTGCTGGAGTAGGGGTGAAGGTGAACCAGACACATCACTTTACACTTCATCACACATACACAATCTGAATGAAATCCTTCTGGCCGCCAGCTCGTCCCCATAACCCCGACCTCCAGTCACATTCTCTCTCTGTCTCTGTTTGCCTGTCTGTTTGTTTGCCTGTCTGTCTGTCTGTCTGTCTGTCTGTCTGTCTCTGTGTGTGTATCGGCTTGTGTGTCTGTCTGTTTGCTCCCTGCCTGCCCGCCTGCTCGCCTGCCTGCCTGCCTGCCTGCCTGCCTTCCTGTCTGTCTATCTGTCTGTCTGTCTGTCTGTATCACACTCTCTCTTTTCTCTCTCTCTCTCTCTCTCTCTCCGTTTCTCTCTCTCACTCCTATCTCTCTCCCTTTCGGTTCTCTCTCATCCACACACACACGCACTCACATATGCACGCATGGATGCACGCACGCACCCACGCACACCGCGTGGCGCGCCACACACACACACACACAAACGAGCGCGCGCACATAACACACGCATTACGCACACACACACACCCACACACACACACTACACACACAACACACACACACACACAACACACACACACACACACACACACACACACACACACACACCACACCACCACACCACCACCCTCCACCCCTACACACACACACTCACTCACCCCTATCCTTTGCCCTGTTGAATACTCACATACGATGGTGATGGAGGTGATGGTCATATTTTCTCCACGGCTGCCACCTGCCTCGTAACTAATCTCCATGCAAGCAATGGAAGCTCCTGGCACTGACACGAACACAAACTTGTCATTGTTTTGATAGATACAAAAACAAATCAAACGATACAGTTTGAGCTACCAATTCAGCTAGCAAAGACGCAGCCACAAGGCACAGAATTGCAAGGTCAGAACATTCCTCAATTCTGTGCCTTGTGGCTGCGTCTATGCCAGCTGAATGGGTAGCTCAAACTGTGTTGGATTTGAGAAATTCTACATGGGAGATAACTCCGTGACTCTCAAGAGTTATGTTGCTTAGTTAATATTTAAAATTCTCCCTGCTTCCCTCTTATTTTCTTTGGTGTTAAATCAAACAGTGCTATCTTATTCTATCTATGTTAGGGTGTACCCGAGGAAGGAAGAATCGACAGAGAAATTGAAACCAGACTGCAGAAGGCTAACAATATCAATTACCAGCTTGCCATATTTTTAAGATCATACGTTTAAGGATCACTTCAAAAGTATGTTCTGCCGAAACATCAGCTGGCGGGCCTAATGATTAAGAAAATATTGTCTTCACATAGTTGACAGACAACTATTTTGTGCAATAACTGCGTGGGGGTGGGTGGGTGGGAGGGGAGGAAGGGGGGTTTATACAGAATAGCTAGTTGTGTTGTGATTAAGACCTTTAACTATTTATTTATGTACTATATATATATATATATATATATATATATATATATATATATATATATATATAATATACATACATATATCACTTTTTTTTCCCTATTGTTACACATGCATGTATACATTCGCGTAATTTTCTTCTTAAAATGCGAATTTATCTATGTCTCTTATATATGCTTCAGTTAGACATATGGATGTACATATATGTGTGTGTATATGTGTATATGTATGTATATGTATATGTGTGTATATATGTGTGTATATGTTTGTGTATGTATATGCATGTGTCTATGTGTGTGTGTATGTGTGTATATGTATACATATGTATATGCATGTGTATATGCATATGTGTGTATGTATATTATATGTATATATATATGTGTATGTATATATATATATGTATATGTGTATGTGTGTGTGTTTGTGTATATATATATATATATGTATAAATGTAGATGTAGATGTGTGTATACATGTATGTGTGTGTCTATGTACATGTGTATGTATATGTATATATATGTGTGCGGATATATATGTATTGCAATGAATGCTTGTCCTTTCTACATTTTGTTAGATCTGTTGATTATGCATTGTGTACATTTCAAGATGTTTGTAAGATCTGTATATCTGAAAAAAAAAAACAAGTTAAAAAAAAACAAAACATATATCACATTTTCTGAAGGGGGGTGGGAGGACAACAGTAATCCAGCATCCACCATTACATTAAATAGCAGTCAGTCAGATGGTTAAGGCAGTTTACACGACTTCCAGATTATTATTACTGTTATTGTTATTACTATTGTTGTTGCTGTTATTATTATATTCTTCTTCTTCTTATTATTATATTATTATTATTATTATTATTATTGTCATTATTATTATTATTATCATCATCATCATCATCATATTGTTGTTGCTGTTATTATGTTATTATTATTATATTATGATTATTATTATATTATTATTATCATTATTATTATTATCATTGTCATCATTATTATTATTATTATTGTTATTATTATCATCATCATCATATTGTTGTTGCTGTTATTATGTTATCACATTTATTGTCATCATTATTATTATTGTCATTATTATTATCATTATCATCATTATTATTATTATATTATCATGTTGATAATTATGATTATGATTATGACTATTAATATTGTTATTATTTAGGAATCATCGCACTCAGGGAAGTTATCTTTGTGCTCACCTTTTTTTTTTCGTCCCATTTCCTACGCCATTTTAATGGTCACAGAAGCTTGCATAGATTTATATATATATATAAATATATATTTTTTAACAATGCTATGATGATGATGTCGATGAGGATGATAATGATGATACTATAAAGTTCCATCTAGGATTGAGTCTGCGTGACAGGGCTGTGCTCTACTCTTACTATCATAACATATCCTGGCGTCAACCAGGCCCGGGAGATACAGACACCTGCGATGCCGGTCAGAAGATTCGAGCAGTACCCTCAATGACGCATCCGTGAAGTTGATGAGAGTCGAATGTGTGGTCACAGTCTTCCCAATGAGCCCATAGCATGCTCAACTCTGGGTAGGAGTCGGTTAGAACAGAAAAATCCCACAATGATATAGTTTTTGAAGGGACTAATAATAATAATAATTAATTACAATATTTATATAGCGCAAAATCTTGATAAAATCAAATCTAAGCGCTGAAGCAGACACACACGCAGGCACGCACGCTCGCACACACACGCACGCACACATACAGACACACACACACACACACACACACACACACACACACCCACACACACGCATGGCTATAAATGGGGAGAAAGAATAAAAGCAATAAAAGCAAGAATAAAAGCAATGGAAAATTATAGAGAGCATAGCATACAATTATATATTATAACCATGTGATTCCCTCCGAGCGGAGACAGGCTGCAGAGGGGAGGGTTGAGTGAGGTTAGGATTTTATGCAGGAGAGAAAAGGTGAGTTTTGAGAGCGGACTTGAAGGAGACAAAAGTAGGTTGCTGACGGACTGAGAGAGGAAGTTTGTTCCAGGAGAGTGGACCAGAAACAGAGAAGGCTCGTGGACCATAGGTATTGAGCTTAGTGCGTGGAAAGCGAAGAGTCAGAGGATCAGAGGCAGAGCGGAGGGTACGTGAGGGAACATAGATCTCAAGTAGGCTTGACAGGTAATCGGGGGCTGCGTTATTGAGGCTTTTGTAGCACATGGTGTCTAGTTTGTACTGTATGCGCTTTGATACAGGGAGCCAGTGAAGTTGTGCCAGGAGAGGAGATATGTGGTCAGCTTTTTTCTTTTTGAGTACAAGGCGTGCAGCATTGTTTTGAATGCGCTGTAGGATGTGAATGGTGGAGGCAGGAAGACCAGACAGGAGTGAATTGCAATAGTCAATGCGAGACATTATGAAGGAGAGAACGAGTTTTGCAGTTGTTTCGACAGAGAGATACTTCCTGATCAGCTTTATACGATGGAGATGATAGTAGCAGGATCTGGCAGTTTGAGAAACAAAGTTGTTCATGGAGAGGGTAGAGTCAATGCAGACACCAAGGTTTTTAGCTGAATCAGAAATTGGGACTGATGTGTTACATAATGGGAGAGAAAGAGGAGGCAGCTGAGAAAGTTTCTGACGGGTGCCAATGAGGATAGCTTCTGTTTTGTCGTGACGAAGTCTATTGTGTGTCATCCAGTTCTTAATGTCCGAGTAACACTCAGTGGTGCGAGTCAACAGGCGCTGTATATTATCAGGTGAGTCACTGTCTTGAAGTTGGGTGTCATCAGCATAGAAGTGGTGTTTTATAGAATGGGAGTTGGTGATGGTGGACAGGGGGGAGGTGTAAAGAGTGAAAAGAACAGGGCCAAGGACAGATCCTTGTGGAACACCACAGGTCAGGTATGCAGATTGAGAGTAAGTGCCATTGATGAGAACGGTTTGTTTTCTGTTTGATAGGTATGAAGTGAACCAAGACAGAGCAATGTCAGAGATGCCAAAAGTATGATGAAGTCTAGAAAGGAGAATACCATGATCAATGGTATCAAAGGCTGCAGACAGATCAAGGAGTGTGAGGAGAGAGACTTTGCCAGTATCAGTTGCAAGGAGGAGATTGTTGAGAATGTGTAGTAGGGCAGTTTCAGTGCTATGGCACTGGCGGTAGGCTGACTGGAAAGGATTGAGGAGATTGTTGGCAGACAGGTGAGAGTTCAGCTGGTTGAGGACGACTTTTTCAAGGAGTTTTGACAAGAAAGAGAGATTAGAGATAGGCCGGTAATTTTTCAGTTCATTTGGATCTAAATTGTGTTTCTTGAGGAGAGGGTGAACAATAGCAGACTTGAAAGAATCTGGGACAGTTCCAGTTTGAAGAGAAGTGTTGATGATGTCAGTGATGAATGGGAGGAGAGTAGGGAGACAGTCGGCGTAGACAGAACCTGGAAGAGGATCCAGTTCGCAGGTTTTGAACGACATGGATCTGATTGTGTTGAGAATTTCTTCTTGTGAGACTGGGGTAAAAGTAGTAAGAGGTGTGCCAGAGAAGGAAGGGTCAGGTGGGCATGGTTGACAGGGTGTCCTGTCAAGCCTGTCACGAAGAGTTTGTATTTTGGTGGTGAAATAGTTGGAGAATACAGATGGGAGTTCTTCATTTGTATGTTTTGTTGGGAGAGGTAAATCTGACGGGGATTCGAACCCACAACTTTCCAGTCGGTATTCCGTTGCGTTACCATTACACCACGGCGACTGGTAGACTTCCAGCTTATCACCCAGCCCACTGTGCGTACAACAGAGAGATGCCCAGTTTTAGTGCCAGAGGTTGACCACGGAAGACGTGCACTGACGGTGTCAGAGAGACACTAATCTCACATTGTTATTGTTATTGTTGTTTAAAGCCCAGCCGACTGCGTAGAGCCATATCAGGGCTATAACCCCTTCAAAACATACAAAACTTTAACAAGAAAAAAAAGGAAAGAAAATTAAGTACACATATCAATGCATTCGCGCACATAATCTAAGGACATGCCCCTGGCGTTGACCACTCCGTCCAATTTATCGCACAGGGGATTGAAAAAGCACACCTGAATACAAATTTAAGCATACCTAAGAACACCAAAAACATAGATAAAAACCGGCACAAATCATCTAAAATTGCTTCCGCATATCTCACCTCCCTAGAGCCAAAAAATGCGCTTAATACATGTACCCAATTATCAGTCCTAAGAAAAAATACGTAAGACTTTATCGAACACATACAGGTGAATGGACCAGGAAGCCAGAAACTGATAGGAAGAAATGACAGAAAGCAAAGGAACAAGGCAGAAAGAAAGAGATTGACAGAAAAGAGGAAATTTCTAGCAC
>CM060306.1:15315548-15323048 GCA_030674185.1 Monoplex corrugatus | reverse complement strand
CAGGTCCATGGTCAATCAGAACACGTAAACACACTTCAGCCGGCATAGGAATGGACAGATTCAAACATTCACCAATGCGTCTTTCTGGTTCTTACACTCATTGCTCTCTATAGATATTCCCGCTATGCTGACAGCCCACTCTGTCTCAAGACTGGCTTGTTTATATATATATATATATATATATATATATATATATATATATATATATATATATATATATATATATATAATATATTATATATATAATATATATGTATATATACAGGGGGGTGCAAAAGTAGGTATACAGTTATGAAAAAAGAAAACACGTACAATACTCATTGCATTATTATACAAAGAAATGAATATTGCATATACATGTAATAACAAGCACAGCTTTAATCCCTCAGATACTCAAACTGTTTGCAGTCGGTATTCACACACTCCTCTAATCGAGAGCGGAATTAAGCATCAGGACACTAAACGCATCAGACTTCAATCAGCAATATATAAGTGAATGAAAAGATTATAACAATAAAAACAACAAAGAGGAAAATAAACAAACAAGCAAATAAAAATGAATTCATACTGGCCTTTACTCGATTGTTGCCTTATTGTTTGTTTCCTTGGTTGCAGTACCAACTTTGGGGATGCTGGGAGTTCTTTCAGTATAAATAATGTCCCCACCTTGAGGGAATTCTGTGCCAGAAATTTCCTCTTTTCTGCCACTTTCTTTGTTTCTGCCTCGCTCCTTTGTTTTCTATTATATCTTCCTTTCCTTGCTTGTCCATTCACCTTTACATTTTTCATAAAGCCTTACATACTTTTTTTGCCTGTTAGGATTCATAATTGGGTACCTCTATGTAATTAACTTTTTAGCTCCAAAGAAAATTTGGGTACTAAAGGAATGCACTTTATATACGGCCTACTCAGTTATGTTCATGCAATTTTGTACAGTTTTACCTTTTAATCCCTTGGTGATTGCCCAAAACGCACATTCGTTGAATGTTTGCGTGAGTATAATTATGTGTGTACTTAATTTTCTTTTCCTGTTTGTTTTCTAGGGGCATTGATGTGTTGTACGGATGCGAGGCGTGGACAGTCAGCAAGCAAAGCCAGAGCAGGATCGAGGCAGCCGAGATGTGGTTTCTCAGAAGAATGTTGAGAGTTCCATGGACAACAAGGAAAACAAACGAGACAGTCTTGATGGAGGCAGACACAAGTAGATCACTCATAAGGAAGATTAGGAAAAGACAGGCAACATTTATAGGCCGTTTTATGAGGAAGGGGGATTTGGAGCACCTGGTCACAACGGGAAAGCTGGAGAGAAAGAGAGCACCAGGTAGACCCAGGGATAGAATGCTGGACGGACTTACAGAGTGGCTGGAGATGAGAAGGGTGGGGGATATGCTAGGGGCAACGAGAGATAGAGATGGTTGGAAGTCCATGGTCGCCAACGCCATGTGGCACGGCACCTGATGATGATGATGATGATGATTGATGTGTTATTTCTTTTAGTCATCGATGCGTTTAGATATCTGTGTTTTGAGATGGTTATAGCTCTGATAGTCGTCTCAGCAGCGCTTTAAATGATAATGACGATGATGATGAAGATGATGATATGATGATGAGATGATGGTGGTGGTGATGATGATGATAACAATAATGATATAACAATATCAATAACAATGATAATATCTGCATAAGCATCTTATCATTAGTTTGTGTGTGAGTGTGCGTGCGTGTGTGTGCGTGTGTGTGTGTGTGTGCGTGCGTGCGTGCGTGCGTATGTGTGTGTGTGTGTGGTGTGTGTGTGTGTGTGTGTGTGTGTGTGTGTGGTGGATATGTTGGGTGAAATGAGAAAACTAGGAAGCAAGCCATTTATATGTTCTCCACAATCCAACCTCAATCTGCATGTGTGACAAAATCCCAAACCGTGAACAGCGTGATCATCCACGAAAAGGAAACCAATGAAATGGTGCGGATTTACCCGCTTGCACTTCGATTCCATATAATCTTGTCCCTAATTCATTTATGTGGGTGGTAGAGATAAGAAGCAATCTGCTTGCCTTTACGCGCTCTGGCGTCTATATACTCTTGTCCCTTATTCATTTGCAAGAGTGGCAAAGATAAGAAACTAACTGCTTGCCTTTAAGCTTTATGGCTTTTACAACCTGGACATTGGTTCCCATTTAAAAACAAATGTGACTGATAGTGACGTTTGGTGTCTTCTGGATATGTTACTATTTTATTTTTTATTAGCATATGTAAGATGATCAGGCCATGCTAAAAGAGTTCTCGTTTTATGAAACAAAGGAACAAACTCACCAACACACACACACAACACACACACACACACACACACACACACACACACACACACACACACACACACACACACACACACACACACACACACATAACACACACACACACACACACACATGTACACAAGCAAGCTTGCACGTGAACAACACAAGCGTGTGGACGCTTGCGCGCGCGCGCGCGCACACACACACACACACACACATATGAATTCACAAAGACTACGCGCATGATAACATGCGTATGTACTCATGAACATGCACATAAACACACATACAAATAGAAACAAACACACACACACACACACACACACACACACACACAACGCTCACACACACATTCATACACACATGCAAACACGCGCGCGCGCACACACACACACATACACATACACACACGCACGCACGCGCGCGCTCACGCACACACACACGCATACACACACATGCGCACGCCCTCGCACGCACGCACGCATGCAAAAACAATGATAATATCTGCACCAGCATAATTTCCATCATTTGTTTTTCTTTGACTATGGATAGGTCGCCTAAAATGAGAAAACGAAGAAGCAAGCCATTTATATGTTATCCACAATCCAAACCTCGATCTGAATGTGAGAAAAACAAACAAACAAACAAACAAACAAACAAACAAACAAACAAACAAACAAACAAACAAACAAACAATAAAACAAAAACCAAAAACCAAAACCAAAACAAACCATAAACAGCGTGATCATCCACGAAAAGGAAACCAATGAAATGGTGCGGATTTACCCGCTTGCACTCGATTCCACATAATCTTGTCCCTAATTCATTTCCATGGGTGGTAGAGATAAGAGGCGATCTGCTTGCCTTTACGCGCTCTGGCGTCTATATACTCTTGTCCCTTATTCATTTGCAAGAGTGGCAAAGATAAGAAACTAACTGCTTGCCTTTATGCTTTTATGGCTTTTACAACCTGGGCATTGGTTCCTATCTATAAGAAATGTGATTGAAAGTCACTTTTGGTGTCTTCTGGATATGTACTATTTTATTTTTAGTAATATGTGTAAGATGGTCAGGCCATACTAAAAGAGTTATCTTTTTTATGAAACAAACGAACAAACTGACGAACAAACAGAAACGAAACAAGCTTACAAAATAATATTATATATATATATATATATATGTATATATATATATATATATACATATATATATATATATACATATATATATATATACATATATACACACATATATATATGTATACATATATATAATATAATATATATATATATATATATATATATATATATATGTGTGTGTGTGTGTGTGTGTGTGTTAACAAGATTTTTGTGAAACAACGTTTACCAACTTTGGACTGAGGTGTGGATCGGTGATGAGTCACGATTGAGAGAAAGGTCATAGAACACTGTATCAAGGTCAAGGTCGAGCGAAGCAAAACCAATCCTCCAAATTGTCACGTTTTGAAGAAAGTGCTTAGACACACTTTCTGCAGAATTTTTGACAATATCTTAAATCAGTTTTCACTCTTACGACAATATTCGGACATATGAAGAGCGAGAGAACTATCATAAATTTGATCAAAATCTTCTCCAAAAATCA
This sequence comes from Monoplex corrugatus, assembly GCA_030674185.1. Classification (NCBI taxonomy): domain Eukaryota; kingdom Metazoa; phylum Mollusca; class Gastropoda; order Littorinimorpha; family Ranellidae; genus Monoplex; species Monoplex corrugatus. Next base: position 15,319,137 of record CM060306.1, on the reverse strand, counting down.
TCCATGCTCTTCATGATGTTACGTTATGGTCTCATACTAATTTCGAACATAAGCAATCGTTATACTTTCTAGACCTGTAACCAATAAATGAATTAAAAACAAGTGGAACCAGAAAAAACACGAAAGAAGAATATGACAAAGGCCAGTTGGCCGAAAACTTGCGCCTGTCTTGTTTCGTTGTATTAAATACGCGTTCATATTCTTCTTTCGTGTTTTTTCTGGTTCCTGTTTGCTTGAACGCGGGCAGTCACACTTGTTTTGGATTTCATTTTAAAAACACGTGGTTAAGATATTTGTTGTAACAGCATGTCTTGTTCTCCTTCTCCCCTCTCTCTTTCCATACGCACAACTACGTATCTATATAGAATCTTTTGCAGTCGACGTCAGAAAAGGTGAATTAAAACGGATTAATTTTGAAAATGTCAAAGAGTTAATATGGCTTATGTTCAGCTTAAATATGAGTCTTGGTCATTGGTGCTGTTTTATTATTTCGTACTAATAACCAATCGTGGTATAATGGCAATACGTCATTTTCAAACAATTGAAGCAGTCTTATTGAAGAAAATACATGTTTTGTCAGCTATTATAATGATCCCTAACGTTGTTGTTTTTTCGTTTTTTTGTTTTTGTTTAAAGCGCAATTCTGTCGAAGGATGGCAGGTATACAAAGCAGTTGTCCACACTCTAGTTGCGAAATCTAATACTGCAACAGAAGACCAACAGTGTGAAACAAACCAAAAATATATAACCAACAACACCAAAACAAAAACTGAATCAATCTACACAATAACAACACCCACAGCAATGGAAACATACGTCTCATTTTCCATACGTCTCACCTTTGAAAGCACACAGACACACACACACACAGACAGCAGCCAGCGTGGTTGGCGATCAGCAGGATAGGAACCACGTTCAACCTCAGTCATCAGCCCATGGTGCCAGAGGGCAAACAATTACAGCACTTCCAATCTCTTCCCCCCTCTCTCTCTCGCCGGCCTGCGATCTTGCCTCAACCCACGCTCCTAGTTTATGACAAATAGCTGATCAGCGGAGCTTTCAGGAACAGAGTTGATTTATTTCCTTCCATGTGGCAGCAGGAATGGGGGATTCGGGTTGTGTCAGCAGCGGTCAAGTAAGTTTTCGTCCTTGGTTGGTGAAACCTCTATGGATTTCCTGGGGTTCGTTGGCATGGATTCCCGTCATCTTGTCTCCATCAGCCAACGATCCACAGCGCTTTTATCTGTTACTACAAGGAAGAGGCGTGATCGAAGTCAAAGGGATGTATCTCTGCGCCTGTTTTGATGGCCAAATAGCTGGGGTATCCGTTCTGAAACACGTAAACGGTACATGGACCAATCATACAAGTAACTTTACGAGGTCGTAAAAAATACAAGAGAGAGAGAGAGAGAGAGAGAGAGAGAGAGAGACAGACAGACAGACAGACAGAGACAGACAGACAGACAGAGAGAGACAGAGACAGAGACAAAGACAGACATACAGACAGACACAGAGATATAAAGAGAGAGAGAGAGAGAGAGAGAGAAGGGAGGGGATTGGAGAGAGAGAGGCAGAAAGAGAGAGAGACAGAGAGAGAGACAGACAGACAGAGAGAGACACACAGAGATAAAGGAGAGAGAGAGAGAGAGAGGGGGGGGGTTGGAGAGAACTGAACTGAACTGAACTGAAACTGTTTATTGTCATTACCCGAAAAGGTCTTTTGACAAGGGGGATAACAATTTTCCAGTAGTGCGACACATAATCCACTCTTTGTATGTGCGCAAATTCTTCACGCATAATCAAAAAAAATATCGAACATCCATTCCTTGAATAGTCGAACATATTCAAATCATATATAATGAACAATCATCCATTTTATCAGTACTACATAATGCAAACAAACAAAAAAATATCAGAACAGTGTTCCTACATTCAGGCCAATAATTTGTCTAGGTTTAGGCAAACCAAAATCTTTTTCACACACCCACACACACACACACGCACCCATATACACTCACGCGCGGGCGCGCGTCTTTTGGAGTTAACGTGATATAGCCCACGTCAGTCAAAAGAGATTAAATTAATCCCAGTATGATATTGTCTAGCACTATTGTCGGGCTTGTAAGTGTTTATGTCTTATTTTTTGTGCTTCCGCAATGTATAGTGCCACTGATTTGATTATGACTTCGTCATCAGACGACAAAATAGATACAACATCTTGTCTTTTGGCCATGTCGGATTCAAAAACTTTGCATTTTCCACGTATTGTGTCAAAAATTTGGCATTGGAATAAAAAGTGTTTTTCATTATCGATATTGTTTCCACATAAGGAGCAAGCAGGTTGAAACCAATTTTTATTTGCATTGAAACCAAGTGTTCTTAATCTAAATCTTGCGTAATTAGTTCTTTGCCATTTATCCGTAACAACACTGAGATATTTTTCGGTTTGAAAAACATCTTTAAATGAGAAGAACCAACTATATTTTTCTTTGTTTTCCATATCTGAGTGCCAATTTTGTTTAAACGAACAAATAAGCCTGTCTTTAAATTTATTAATAAACTGACACTCATTTCCTACTCCCTGGGACAACCACACGATTCCAAACCCAAGTTCTGATAAAGCCTTTTTTACCTGATAGGCCCAGTTCTGTTTTCCTATTTCCATTTGAGTAACCGTCATTTCATATGCCTGTTTACATAACCGAGATTGTGGAAGCCTTAACAATTTCAACCAGTATTTAATACTCTTCACAAAGATTCTAATGTATAAAGGATATCTTCCAGTTTCTCCATATAAAACAGTGTTAGAAGAGTGAATTGGTACAGCCAAAAACGTTTGGAGAGAGAGAGAGAGAAAGAGAGAGAGAGATTGAGAGAGAGATTGAGAGAGAGAGTGTGAGACAGAGAGGGAGACAGAGAGACAGAGACAGAGACAGAGACAGAGACAGAGACAGAGACAGAGAGCCAGTAACCAAATGGCCAACTATATTTCAACAAAATGATAAAGGAAGTGGTGGCCTGGCCTGTTCAAGCGCCTATCCAAAAATGTGAAGTTCTGGGTTAATGCCCAGCTTTTTTTGTTTGTGTTGTTTTTGCTTTTTGGTTTTGTGTTTGTGGCACATTTATCTCAGTTGGTTAAAACAATTTGCTGATAACACAAGAGTGGTGGATTCGAACCGCAGACGACCACACGTTTATTACGCGGGCTGGTGGTTCTTTTGACAGATACGTGGGCTCAAGGTCTTGTATAATGAATGAATGAACGAGTGAATGAATGAATGAATGAATAATTACATGAATGGATGCATGCATGAATGAATGAATGAATGAATGAACGAATGAATGAATGATGAATGAATGAATGAATGAATGAACAACTAGAGAAACAGTTACATTTCCTTGTTCCAGCACACCAGACCCCATTGTCTGTACGCGAAAAGAAAGCAAGGTCGCGGCTTTGTGCCTTTCAGCTGGCAGTACTTTGTTCCACAGAGACAACGGTAAAGCTGAATACCAGAGTTCTTTAATCCTTGAGGAGTAATCGAAGTCTTCATTCGCTTCAATGTCAATGTCAAGTACCTATCATAAA
>CM060306.1:15305548-15308048 GCA_030674185.1 Monoplex corrugatus | reverse complement strand
CTGTCTCTCTCTCTGTGTGTCTCTCTCTCTCTGTTTGTGTGTGTGTGTGTGTGTGTGTGTGTGTGTGTGTGTGTGTGTGTGTGTGTGTGTGTGTGTGTGTGTGTGAGTGTGTGTGTGTGTGTGTGTGTGTGTGTGTGTGTGTGTTTGTTTGTTTGTGTGTGGGTGTGTCCGTGTGTGTTTTTGTGTTTGGGTGTGTCCGTGTGTGCTTGTGTGTGTGTGTGTGTGTGTGTGTGTGTGTGTGTGTGTGTGTGTGTGTGTGTGTATTGTTGTTGTTATTGGTAGTGGCGGTGGTGGTGATGGTGATGATGGCGGTGGTAATGGTAGTGGTTCGTGGTAGTGGTATATCTTCTCTCTCTCTCTCTTTCTCTGTCTGTCTGTCTGTCTGCTTGTGTATGTCTGATTGTTTGTCAGCCTCTCTCTCTTTTTCCCCTCTCTCTGTGTCTCTCTCTTTCTCCCCCCTCTCTCTGTCTCTATCTCTTTCTCCACCTCTCTCGCTGTCTCTCTGTCTGTCTCTCTGTCTCTGTCTGTCTGTCTGTCTGCCTGTCTCTCTTTCTCGGTGTTGTTTTGGTTTTTGTTCTGTGAAAGTAATTGGCCAAAGAATTCTCAGATCTTTCCTGGCAATTATATGCCCATTGGGTGGTGAGATCAATGTTAGACAAAGGTTCCTTTTATGCGATACATTATTCAGTGCCAGAGTCAAAGCTGTCAGGGGAAGACACCTGACGTTTCAAGTGTACCAGATTACGTGATTGAGAACACACACACATACATACACACACACACACACACACACGCTCGCGCGCGCAGACACACACACACACACACACACACGCACACACACACACACTAACTAACTAACTGACTGACAAACTAACTAACTAACTAACTGACTAACAAACTAACTAACTAACTAACAAGACTTGAAAATATAATGCTACTGATAATAATGGTAATATGATAATATGATAACAACAACAACAACAACAATAATAACAACAATAATAATAATGATACTACTACTACTACTACTACTACTACTACTACTACTAATTACAATATTTATATAGCGCAAAATCTTGATAAAATCAAATCTAAGCGCTGACTACTACTACTAATATAATAATAATAATGATGATGATAATAATAATAATAACAATAATAATAATGATAACAATGACAACAACAACAACAACAACAACAACAACAACAACAACAACAACAACAACAACAACAACAACAACAACAACAACAACAGTAATGAGCCATATCTTGATTCAAGAATCAAACCAAGGCGCGTGCTCTCCTCGTTCACCAAAACACACACACTCTATCACAAAACATGCACACACACGTGCGCGCGCACACACACACACACACACACATACACACACACACACACACACACACACATACACACACACACACACGCACGCATACACACACACATGCACACACACACATACACACACACATGCACACACACACACACACACACACACACACACACACACATCAGTCACAGCCATCACAATGCCAGGGCTTTTTCCCATGGGTGGTACCAAATATCATGACACCAACTATGATAGAACATAAGCCTACGTACGACTGCCGGGTGGCATTATGAGCGGTATTTCGTTCCAGGAAAAGAATGTATAATATAGGAAATTACTTTCTATACCACCTACCGTTAACCACGATTGCCTAGTTGTAGAGGTTGACTGCCTCCCACTGCTTGCTCTGAATGAAGTAGTCTACTATGTATACTCATCAACATATTTTCAGGAAATTACGTAGAAAAAAAAAGAATAAAAAAGAAAAGAAAAGACCAAAAACCACAAAACAAAACTGCTTACTATACATAAACATTGCCCTTGGCATAGAATCGACAGAAATTCAATATAGCTGGGGCATATTGAAAAATATTTTTGACGAAAAAAAAATTCTTGTTAGAAATAAAAAAAAGAAAATCTTGTATAGCAATGATTGTGACATTCAAAACACAAACACAAACACAAATACAAACACACAGACAGGCAGACAGACAAACAAACAAATAAAAACAAACAAACAAACAAACAAACAAACTGGGCTATACTGCTTCATATACGACGATGTCATTACTTTCAGTTTCGTACCACCTTGTTTCTTCTTTTCTTTTTAAGGATCATTGTACTCAGGGAGGTTATCTTTGTGCTCACCTTTTTTTCGTCCCATTTTCTACGTCACTTTAAGGGGGCAGACCTACCCAGATTTAGATTGAGTATCTTTGTTGGGGTCTGTGAGTTATGAAAACTTGACAAAAATTAATTAATTAAAAAATGTTCTCGCGAAAATGAAAAAAATATAGTACATACTGTGGCATTTATAACTACACATATATTCATGTTAGGACTTTGATATTTAGTGAGCAAACACATCTGTATAGTATATATGGCATGTACTAAAATCTTAGCTCTACTATCATTATTTTCTGTACAATCATCACATCAATTTTTAGAAT
>CM060306.1:15295548-15300548 GCA_030674185.1 Monoplex corrugatus | reverse complement strand
CAAGTTTGGCTATAAATGTCAGAAAGTGGCTGTTCCACAGACTGTGGTGTATGCTTGCAAAAGGATAACTTCTGTTTCAGACAGCTTGAAAGTATTTTTTTTTTTTTACTTATTGACTAATTGGCCAACTAATCAACTGACTATATAACTAACTAACTGACTGTCTGATTGACTGACTAAGTAAGTAACTAACTAACTGACTACCTAACTAATTACCTAACTACCTAACTAATTAACTAACCAACTAACTAACTAACTAACTAACTAATTAACTAACTGACTGACTGACTGACTAATCAACTGACTATATAACTAACTAACTGACTGTCTGATTGACTGACTAAGTAAGTAACTAACTAACTGACTACCTAACTAATTACCTAACTACCTAACTAATTAACTAACCAACTAACTAACTAACTAACTAACTACCAAACTGACTAACTGACTAACTAACTAACTAACTACCTAACTAATTACCTAACTACCTAACTAATTAACTAACCAACTAACTAACTAACTAACTAATTAACTAACTGACTGACTGACTGACTAAGTAACTGACTAAATAACTAACGAACTGACTGACTAACTGACTGACTAACTAACTGACTAACTAACTGACTAACTAACTAATTGACTAACTGACTAACTAACTGACTGACTAACTAACTGACTGACTGACTGACTGACTGACTGACTGACTGACTAAGTAACTGACTAAATAACTAACAAACTGACTGACTAACTGACTGACTAACTGACTAACTAACTGACTAACTAACTGACTGACTAACTAACTGACTGACTGACTAACTGACTAACTAACTGACTAACTGACTGACTGACTAACTAACTAACTAACTGACTAAATAACTAACGAACTGACTGACTAACTGACTAACTAACTGACTAACTAACTGACTAACTAACTGACTGACTGACTAACTGACTGACTGACTGACTAAGTAACTGACTAAATAACTAACTAACTAACTGACTGACTGACTGACTAACTGAACTGATACTAACTGACTAACTGACTGAACTGACTACTGAACTGACTAACGTAACTGATGACTAACTGACTGACTGACTGACTAAGTAACTGACTAATAACTACTAACTAACTGAACTGACTGACTACTAACTAACTGACTGACTAATAACTGACTAACTAACTACTGACTAACAATGATGACTAACTGACTAACTGACTACTAACTATGACTAATAACATAACTGACTAACGAACTGATACTAACTGACTGACTGACTGACTAACTAACTGACTGACAATAACTAACTAACTGACTAACGAACTGACTGACTAACTGACATGACTAACTAACTGACTGACTACAAGACTGACTGACTAACTAACAATGACTGACTGACTAACTGACTGACTGACTGACTAATAACTGATTAAATAACTAACTAACTGACTAACGAACTGACTGACTAACTGACTGACTAACTGACTGACTAACTAACTGACTAACTAACTGACTAACTAACTGAGACTAACTGACTGACTAAGTAACTGACTGAACTAACTGACTGACTGACTAACTGATGACTAACTGACTGACTAGTAACTGACTGATAGTAACTGACTGACTAAGTAACTGACTAACTAACTAATGACTAACTGACTAACTAACTGACTGACTACTGACTGACTAACTAACTGACTGACTAAGTACTGACTGACTAAGTAACTGACTGACTAACTAACTAACTGACTAACTAACTACTAACTAACTAACTGACTGACTGACTAACTGACTGACTACTGACTGACTAAGTAACTGACTGACTAAGTAACTGACTGATAACTAACTAACTGACTAACTAACTAACTGACTAACTAACTAACTGATAACTAACTGACTGACTAACTGACTGACTGACTAACTGACTGACTAACTGACTGACACTAACTAAACTGACTGACTAACTGACTGACTGACTAACTGACTGACTAACTGACTGACTAAGTAACTGACTGACTAACTAACTGACTGACTAACTAACTAATGACTAACTAACTAACTGATAACTAACTACTGACTGACTAAATGACTACTGACTAACTGACTGACTAAGAACTGACTGACTAACTGACTGACTGACTAAACTGACTGACTAACTGACTGACTAACTAACTGACTGACTGACTGACTAAATGACTGACTAACTGAACTAACTGACTAGACTGACTGACTACTAACTGACTGACTAACTGACTAACTAACTAACTGACTAACTAACTAACTGACTAAGTAACTAACTGATAACTAAACTGACTGACTAACTGACTGACTGACTAACTGACTGACTAACTGACTGACTGACTAACTGACTGACTAACTGACTGACTGACTAACTGACTGACTAACTGACTGACTAAGTACTGATGAACTGACTGACTAAGTAACTGATGACTAATAACGACTAACTAACTAACTGATAAGTAACTGACTGACTGACTGACTGACTAACCAACTAACTGACTAACTGACTGACTAAGTAACTGACTGACTAAGTAACTGACTGACTAACTGAGTGACTGACTAACTACTGACTGACTGACTGACTAAGTAACTGACTAACTAACTAACTGACTAACGAACTGACTGACTAACTGAACTGACTAACTGACTAACTAACTGACTGACTAACTAACGACTAACTAACTAACTAACTGAACTGACTACTAACTGACTGACTAACTGACTGACTGACTAACTGACTGACTAACTGACTGACTGACTAACTGACTGACTAACTGACTGACTGACTAACTGATGACTAATGACTGACTAAGTAACTGACTGACTAAGTAACTGACTGACTAACTAACTGACTAACTAACTAACTGACTAAGTAACTGACTGACTAAGTAACTGACTAAATAACTGACTGACTAAATAACTAACGAACTGACTGACTAACTGACTAACTAACTAACTGACTGACTAAGTAACTGACTAAATAACTAACTGACTAACTAACTGACTGACTAAGTAACTGACTAAATAACTGACTGACTAAATAACTGACTGACTAAGTAACTGACTAAATAACTGACTGACTAAATAACTGACTGACTAAGTAACTGACTAAATAACTAACTGACTAACTAACTGACTGACTAAGTAACTGACTAAATAACTAACTGACTAACTAACTGACTGACTAAGTAACTGACTAAATAACTGACTGACTAAATAACTGACTGACTAAGTAACTGACTAAGTAACTGACTGACTAAATAACTGACTGACTAAATAACTAACTGACTAACTAACTGACTGACTAAGTAACTGACTAAATAACTAACTGACTAACTAACTGACTGACTAAGTAACTGACTAAATAACTGACTGACTAAATAACTAACGAACTGACTGACTAACTGACTGACTAAGTAACTGACTGACTAAGTAACTGACTAACTAACTAACTGACTAACTAACTGACTGACTAAGTAACTGACTAAATAACTGACTGACTAAATAACTAACGAACTGACTGACTAACTGACTAACTAACTAACTGACTGACTAAGTAACTGACTAACTAACTAACTGACTAACTGACTAACTAACTGACTGACTAAATAACTAACGAACTGACTGACTAACTGACTAACTAACTAACTGACTGACTAAATAACTAACTAACTGACTAACTAACTAACTGACTAACTAACTGACTGACTAAGTAACTAACGAACTGATTGACTAACTGACTAAGTGACTGACTGAGTGACTAACTAACTTGCTGACTGACTGACTGACTGGTTGACTGACTGAATACTACGAAACAACGAGAAAAAGAAACTTGCATATTATCAAAAGAATACTTTAATTCAAAACGGTCGTGCTATATACATTTTATCATTATCCGTTATATCAGGGATCCTAGTCAGTGTGGAAAATGTTCATCCATCTTGTCACCTCACACGTCGAAATTGTCGATAGCGCATTCCCTATGCGATATCAATATTGTGTCCAATGATTCTCCTAGCCATTACAGGCTAATCACAGTCTGATTCACATCACTGTAATTGTCAGCTCCCTTTAATAAAACTGGGATTATGAAACCATACAAACGTTCTGTTTATTAACGATCTTGATGAATAAGTTACGGGGAAAAAAGGATAAACCACACTGAAAGAACTCTTTTAGAGGAATATACAGAACAACGCAACAGAATTCTTCGCTCAAAGAGTTCATTTGTGCCAATTACGAGTTTCACTTCACGCGCAAGGAATTGTATTTTACTGCATCTCCATTTCTGAGAATGCGAGATCATGTATGAAATATCTGTTTCTTTAATTCATTTATTTACATATGTCAAAATAGATTTAGCATGTGAAAGTCAGGGTGCTCATTCCTGCAAGATGGCGTCGCCACAATACTGTACCATCTTTGTTCAGTATGCTTGAACGAACGACTTTACTTATGGAGGTGGGAAATCCAAAACAAGTGTGACTGCCCGCGTTCAAGCAAACAGGAACCAGAATAAACACGAAAGAAGAATACGAACGCGTATTTAATACAATCAGACAAGGCAGGCGAAAATTTTCGGCCAACTGGCCTTTGTCAAGCGTAAGATTACGAACAAACAAACACCAGATACAAAAATTATGAGAAAAAGACTGAAACTTCCCTGCTGCTGTGTTTTTTCTGGTTCCTGTTTGCTTGAACGCAGGCAGTCACACTTGTTTTGGATTTCCCACCTCCATAAGTAAAATCGTTCGTTCAAGCATACTGAACACAAGATGGCACATTATTGTGGCGACGCCATCTTGCAGGAATGAGCAGCCTGAATTTCACATGCTAAATCCATTTTGACATATGTAAATAAATGAATCAAAGAAAAAGGTATTTCATACACGATATCGCATTCTCAGGAATGGAGATGCACATTATTTTTGTATCTGGTGTTTGTTTGTTTGTAATCTTACGCTTGACAAAGGCCAGCTG
>CM060306.1:15280548-15290548 GCA_030674185.1 Monoplex corrugatus | reverse complement strand
GTGTGTGTGTGTGTGTGTGTGTCTGTGTGGGTGGATGTGTGTGTGTGTGCGTGCGTGCGGTGTGGTGGCGGTGTGTGTGTGTTGTGTGTGTGTGTGTGTGTGTATGTGTGTGTGTGTGTCTGTCTGTCTCCTCCCTCTCTCTCTCTTTCTCTCTCTCTGTCAGTCTGTCTGTCTGTCTCTCTCCCTCTCTCTCTCTCTCTGTTTGTGTGCGTGTGAGTGTGTCTGTGTCTGTGTGCGTATGTGTGTGCGCGCGAGCGCATGTGTGTGTGAGCGCGCGTGCACATTGTGTGTGTGTTGTGTGTGTGTGTGTGATGTCAACTCGGTCGTCAGTTTGAATGATACGGTGCCAGGATTGAGGTAAAATGCACCAGAAAGGTACCTACAGTCAGTACAGATCTCTGAGCAGCACTGTCTCTGGAAAATTCTCACATTATCTCAGTTCTCTTTTCACAATTATATCAGTCTACAATGTACTCCTTTTCGCGTGTACACTTTCATTTTTCTTTGAAGATTCTCTTTCAATATGTTCAAAATGTTCTTTTATTAAAGTAAACCTTCACGGGACTTGGAAGGTCTGTTCCGTCGGACGCGCAGCATGTAGGCCCACTGATGCGTAGAAAATGCCCTGGTGCCCACGAACCAGCCCCTCCTCCCCCCATCTATAAGTAAACAGCACCACTGCCTTTGGATTCTCTCAGGAGAGACCACGGCTAAGGGAGTAAACCCTGACCGAAAATCACCACTGCCGTGTGATTCTCTCGGGAAAGATCAAAAACGTTATAATTTATATATATATATATATAATAGCTCCATGGACAGCAAAGAAAACAAACGAGACATTCTTGATGGAGGCAGACACAAGAAGATCATTCATAAGGAAGATTAGGAAAAGACAGGCAACATTTATAGGCATTTAATGAGGAAATGGGAATTGGAGCACCTGGTCACAACGGAAAGCTGGAGGGAAAGAGAGCACCAGGTAGACACAGGGAGAAGATACTAGACGGACTTGCAGAGTGCCTGAAGACAAAGAGGGTGGAAGAAATGCTTGAGGCAACAAGAGACAGATGGAAGTCCATGATCGCCAACGCCATGCGGCAAGGCACCTGATGATGATGATGATGATGATGATGATGATGATGATGATAATATCTTTGGGAGAGAAAAGACTAAGGGAGAGAACCTTGACAGAAAATCACCACTGCCTTGTTATGTCGGAAAAGACCAAGGTTAAAGGAGTAAACCTTGACAGAAAATAACCACTGCCTTGAAGTTGTCTCGGGAGGGACCATGGTTAAGGGAGGAAACCCACACAGAAAATTACTCCCCTTGTGAATAGTCGTGGGAATGACCAAGGCTAGCGGACAGTCCGTACAAACAAAAGCGGTCGAAGACAACGGGAACCCATCCATTGTCTTTTTCAAAGAACATCATGACACGAAATACGATGAAAGCTAGAGGGAGAAACAGCACCAGGTAGAAAACATTAGACAGTTTTGCAGAGTGGGTGGGAACAAAAAGAGTAACATATATACTTGCAGCGACACATGATAGATTCGTATGGAGGGCCGTGATCGGCATCGACACGCGACAAAACACATGACGATGACGATGACGATGATGATGATGATGATGATGATGATGATAATGAAAAAGTTGATTGCTAAACTTGCCGGACCATGTCGTTTTTTTTTTTTTTTTTTTTTTTTTGCCGCCTTCGCCTTCTGTCCCGCCGGCGCTGCCCTCATCTTCTGTCCCGCTGGTGCTGCCTTTGTCTTCTGTCCCACTGGTGCCGCCTTCGTCTTCTGTCCTGCGGATGCCTCCTTCGTCTTCTGTCCCGTCGTTGCTGCCTTCATCTTCTGCCCCGCTGGTGTCGCCTTCGTCTTCTGTCCCGTCGGTGCTGCCTTCGTCTCCACCTCGGCCGCCGCATTGTGATAAACTAAAACTATGCCTTTTTAACGCTCAGTCAACATGCACTGATGCAAAGCCGATGTCATTGCTGACTTTATCGCAGATGAGCATGTTGACATTGCTTTTATCACCGAAACATGGCTTAACCCCCTTGGTCATGAACCTATACATGCGAGTCTCACTCCGAGTGGTTACAGGCTTGCTTCTTTCCATCGCTCATCCCGAGGTGGTGGTATCGCCATCCTCTACAACGACTCACTCCATCCCGCCTGTCTTTCTCGCAGTCTCTGCCTTTCTCCCATCCTTCTTTCGAGCACGTTGAAGTATCCTTCCAATCCACCCCTCACCCCATCACCTTCTCCTGTGTCTATCGACCCCCACCTAGCTCTGCCAACAAGCTCACCACATCCATGTTTCTCTCTGACTTTGATCAACTTCTTGATTACTACTGCCTCTTACCTGGAAATCTCATCATTCTAGGTGACATCAATGTCCACTATGACAACACTCACCGTTATGACACAAGACATATCATCAACTCTCTGTCCAATCACAATATGACTCAACACATTTCTGAACCAACCCATCAAAAAGGTCACATTCTTGACTGGATCATTTCTCGTGATCACCACAATTCAGCTACTGACAACTGCTTAGTTTTTTCTACCCGTCTAACTACAGCCCTTCCATCTGACCACTCTGCAATTCTCTGTTCTTTTGACATTCCTCCTCCTTCCCATACCATGCTCACAGTGACTCGACGCAATCTCAAATCTATCGACCTCTCCACATTTTCATCTGATGCCTTCCGTCTCCTTTCTGAAAAGTCACATAACCTTGCCGATGAATTCTATACTACTCTCCACCATCTTCTGGACACTCATGCTCCAGTCACAACCCGTCTTTTACCTGACCGTCCCCCTACCCCCTGGCTCACTCATGAGATTGCCTGTGCCAAAACGTGCCCGCCACAGAGCAGAGCGCCGCTGGCGCAAATCCAAACTCACTGTACACAGGCAACTTTTCCAAGCCTGTAAAACAAAAGTATCCACCCTCATTGCATCTGCATATTTCCAAACCAATATCCTGAATGCCTCTTTTCAAAAGAACTCTTTACAACCATGAATCATCTCCTTGGCACACGAAAAGATTTACCTCTTCTCAACAAAACACACAAATGAAGAACTCCCATCTGTATTCTCCAAGTATTTCATCACCAAAATACAAACTCTTCGTGACAGGCTTGACAGGACACCCTGTCAACCATGCCCACCTGACCCTTCCTTCTCTGGCACACCTCTTACTACTTTTACCCCAGTCTCACAAGAAGAAATTCTCAACACAATCAGATCCATGTCGTTCAAAACCTGCGAACTGGATCCTCTTCCAGGTTCTCTCTACTTCTGACTGCTTGCCCTCCCATTCATCACTGACATCATCAACACTTCTCTCCAAACTGGAACTGTCCCAGATTCTTTCAAGTCTGCTATTGTTCACCCTCTCCTCAAGAAATACAATTTAGACCCAAATGAACTGAAAAATACCGGCCTATCTCTAATCTCTCTTTCTTGTCAAAACTGCTTGAAAAAGTTGTCCTCAACCAACTGAACTCTCACCTGTCTGCCAACAATCTCCTCAATCCTTTCCAGTCAGCCTACCGCCAGTGCCATAGCACTGAAACTGCCTTGCTACACATTCTCAACAATCTCCTCCTTGCAACTGATACTGGCAAAGTCTCTCTCCTCACACTCCATTGATCTGTCTGCAGCCTTTGATACCATTCATCATGGTATTCTCCTTTCTAGACTTCATCATACTTTTGGCATCTCTGACATTGCTCTCTCCTGGTTCACTTCATATCTATCAAACAGAAAACAAACTGTTCTCATTAATGGCACTTACTCTCAACTGCATACCTGACCTGTGGTGTTCCACAAGGATCTGTCCTTGGCCCTGTTCTTTTCACTCTTTACACCTCCCCCTGTCCACCATCATCAATCCCACTCTATAAAACACCACTTCTATGCTGATGACACTCAACTTCAAGACAGTGACTCACCTGACAATATACAGCGCCTCCTGACTCGCACCACTGAGTGTTACTCGGACATTAAAAATTGGATGACATACAACAAACTTCAGCTAAATGATGACAAGACAGAAGCTATCCTCATTGGCACCCGTCAGAAACTTTCTCAGCTGCCTCCTCTTTCTCTCCCATTATGTAACACATCAGTCCCAATTTCTGATTCAGCTAAAAACCTTGGTGTCTGCATTGACTCTACCCTCTCCATGAACAACTTTGTTTCTCAAACTGCCAGATCTTGCACTATCACCTCCATCGTATAAGCCTGATCAGGAAGTATCTCTCTGTGAAACAACTGCAAAACTCGTTCTCTCCTTCATAATGTCTCGCATTGACTATTGCAATTCACTCCTGTCCGGTCTTCCTGCCTCCACCATTCACATCCTACAGCGCATTCAAAACAATGCTGCACGCCTTGTACTCAAAAAGAAAAAAGCTGACCACATATCTCCTCTCCTGGCACAACTTCACTGGCTCCCTGTATCAAAGCGCATACAGTACAAACTAGACACCATGTGCTACAAAAGCCTCAATAACGCAGCCCCCGATTACCTGTCAAGCCTACTTGAGATCTATTTCCCTCACGTACCCTCCGCTCTGCCTCCGATCCTCTGACTTTTCGCTTTCCACGCACTAAGCTCAATACCTATGGTCCACGAGCCTTCTCTGTTTCTGGTCCGCTCTCCTGGAACAAACTTCCTCTCTCAGTCCGTCAGCAACCTACTTTTGTCTCCTTCAAGTCCGCTCTCAAAACTCACCTTTTCTCCTCTGCATAAAATCCTGACCTCACTCAATCCCTCTGCAGCCTGTCTCCACTCGGGGGGGAAATCACATTGCAATAAATAATTGTATATAATATGCTCTCTATAATTTTCCATTGCTTTATTCTTTCTCCCCATTTATAGCCGTGTGCGTGTGTGTGCGTGAGTGCGTGTGTGTGTGTGCGTGCGTGCGTGCGTGTGTGTGCGTGCGTGCGTGTGTGTGTGTCTGTTTCAGGCTTAGATTTGATTTATCAAGATTTTGCGCTATATAAATATTGTAATTATTAATTATTATTATTATTATTATTATTTTTATCCACTGGACAAGGCGGCAGGGAAGTTTTTAGACCTCTTTTTACTATCTCGTTGTTTGGTGTTGTTTGTGGTCTGTTTGTGACCGTGCATTCGCGCCTGACAAAGGCCGGTTGGCCGAAAATTTGCGCTTGTCTTGTCTTGTTGTGTTGAATACGCGCTTGCGTTGGTTTGCTTGTTCTTCTGGTTTTTGTTTTTACAACAATATTTTCTTACATATTACAACAATGTTTTCTTTGCCGAGGAAAAAAGATAAATTTCTAGATTGGCATGACCATCTCGCTGGTGTTTTTGTTTTGTTTTGTTCTGCTTTTTGTTTGTCCTTGAACTAATTGGCCAGACATTTGTCAAATCCAGCTCGATACTTTTTTTTTTGCTTTCAGAGTTGCGGATTTAAAAAGTAGAAACTTGTTTTTGTCGTTCCCAGTCGTGCCAACTAATATGAATTATTTATGTAGTGCCTGTGTCGCACCAGATCCGTTATAAGCTGTCACAAAATTGAGAAGAAAAAAAAATTCTGTTGACATTTTCTTCAATATGTGTGATTGAGTGCACACGCTCACACACGCGTACGCACACTCACGCCACACACACGCACACACACACACACACACACACACATATACACACACGCATACCACACATACACACACACACCATACACACACACACACACACACCACACACACACACACACACACACATTACACGAACACACACACACAACACACACACCACACACACACACACACACACACACACACACACACACACACACACACGACACACACACACACAAGCACACACACACACACACACACACACACACACAACACACACACCACACACACACACACACACACACGCACACACACATTTACACGAACACACACACCACACACATATAGCACACACGCACACACACACAACCGACACACACACACACACACACACACAAACACACACGCACACACACATTACACGAACACACAACACACACCATAAGCACACACTACGCACAACACAACACAACACACACGCACACACACATACACACACACACACACATTACACGACACACACACAACACACACACACACACACACACACACACACCAACACGCAAACACATTTACACGAACACACACACACTATAGCACAACGAACACACACACACATATAGTACACACGCACACACACACACACACATACACACACACACAAGAGAGAGAGAGAGAGAGAGAGAGAGAGAGAGACGGAAAGACAGACAGACAGACAGACAGAGAAAAAGAGGCAGAGAGAGACACAGAGAGACAGAGACACATATAGAGGGAGTGAGCTAGAGAGAGAGAGAGAGAGAGAGAGAGAGAGAGAGAGAGAGAGAGAGAGAGAGAGAGAGAGAGAGAGAGAGAGAGAGAGGGAGACAGAGAGACAAAAAGACAGACACAATAAAGGATGAAGAAGGGAAAAAAAAGAAATTGCTGGCCTCACAGTTACAGTTATTCCTCACACGCTGTGATTTTCTTAAGTGTGTGTGTGGCAAGTGCATGGCAAAGTCTTGAGCGCGCCAACAAGGCTTCAGAATCACAGTCAACAAACACACTGAATTTCATAGCTCCCTTGAATAAACACATTATAATGATGTTGTATTCATCAATTTCTTTTGGTTATTATTATTATTATATTATTTTTACGAGCATAACATTAGAAATCAAACAGAAAATCAAAATTCTTACCCAGAGTTAACCTATTATGGGCTCATTGGGAAGTCTGGGACCACATAATCGAGTTTTAACCCACTTTACGGCTGCGTCATTGAGGGTGTTTCTTAAATTCCTGCACCAACACTGCAGGTGTTTGTGTCTGTTGCGTCTGCTTAAACGTCGAGAAAGAATGCATAGACTACAGCTCTGTCGTGCACTGAATTCCAAATGGAACTCTAAAACATCATCATTATCATCGCCATTTTCATCATTATGGTATTATCGAAAAAAAAAAGTGTTCCCCATCCTACGGTCCTTTGTGATCTGCTGTTATGCTGATCTCAGTTTCAGTAGGTTAGAGGTGTATCTGAGAGTCAAAATAAGCTTTTGTATCTGCTTCTATGCTAGCTGAATAGGTAGCGCAAACTATGTTAGATTTGAGAAGTTCCACAACATGGGAAATAATTCCTACGAAGGCTTTTGTATCTGCTTCCATGCTAGCTGAATGGGTAGCGCAAACTATGTTAAGATTTGAGAAGTTCCACAACATGGGAAATAATTCCTACGTGACTCTCAAGAGTTATGGCCTTTGGTTGATAGTGTAGGGACAGTTGACACAGCAACGGTGCAGAATAGGGGAAAAGAAAAAAAGTGAAATGACATGAAATAAAACTTTCTTTTTTTTATGGTTCGTTCGTTATTTCTTTTAACGTCTTTTCATATACGTACTTTTAGACGAAAAAAAAAGTGAACATTAATAAATAATAAATAAATAGACAAGATAAGATAAAGAGGTGTCTATGGGGTGGAAGAATCTACGAAATCATAAAGACAGTTTGAAATATTAATTAACATTAAAAAATTTATCGGACAAGAGAAAAGCATTTTCTATGGTATGGATATCAGTATGTGGGTCTACTTCATCTCTAATGCTGGTTATCTGCTTTCATTAAAAGAACAGAAAATGGAAGACTGTCAAAACATGAAAATTAATAACAAATTAGACCCAAAACAGAGAAATAAGACATAACACAGAGAGCTAAATACAATGGGGGACACAGATAGAGAGGGAAGGAGGGAGGGAGTGAGAGAGATGGAGAGAGAGAAAGTAAGAGAGAGAGAGAGAGAGAGGGAGAGAGCAAGAGAGAGAGAGAGACAGAGACAGAGAGAAGTGTGAGACAAGATGGAAGCGAGGGAGAGAGACTGTGTGTGTGTGAGACAAGAGAGAGAGAGACCGAGAGAGAGAGGAGAGAGAGTGTGTGTGTGTGTGTGAGGGAGAGAAAAGAGAGAGAAGAGAGACAGACAGAGACATAGATAGAGACAGAGAGGGAGGGAGAGAGGGAGAGAGAGAGACAAGAGAGAGACAGAGAGACAAGAGATAGACAGACAGAGACAAAGAGAGAGAGACAGAGAGACAAGAGATAGACAAACAGACACAAGAGAGAAAGAGAGACAAGAGAGAGACAAACAAAGGCAAAGAGAGAGAGAGAGAGAGAGAGAGAGAGAGGAGAGAGAGAGAGAGAGAGAAACAGAATAGAGCACGTAAGAATAGAAATAAACCAAAATCTAAAAATGTATTGGACGATGCGATAGTCGAATTGTCACAAAAAACAAACAAACAAACAAACAAAACAAACAAACAAACAAACAAACAAAAAACTGTTCCCGTTCGGAGGTGTGGATTGAACCTGCTTGGTTACCACTTGGAGAGAGAAGGGTATGTTCTGTTTTGTTGTCACTGGTCAACAAACGTGCAGAGCTGCTAGTGCATAAACCTACCTCTTCTTTATACGCATGAAAAACAACGAAAAGACACGTTTTAAATTTTACGCCATGACAGTGATTGCTGGCTTACGGAAAGACCCCGGATGCGATCTGTCCTCTCTCATACCTCCCCCCTCCCCCATAAAGAATATGGCTGCCTTGATAGCATGGCAAAAACAACAACACACCCCCCCCCCAAAAAAAAAAAAAAACACACCCAAACAAACAACAAAAACAAAACAACAAACAAGCAAACCAACAAAGAAACCCCCCCCCCCCCAACGAAATAAACAAACGAAGATAAAGGAAAAACAAGCCACACACAGGAAAGTGGAAGTTTCAGCCCATGACTGAAAAAGAAAAAAAAACAAACCCTTCAACAATCAAAAACAGTAATACCAAAAGCAACACTAAATAACCAAAAAAACCCCCCAAAAAACAACAAAAAAAAAAACCCAAAACGAACAATCAAAAACTGTTAATATGAAAACAACACTAAACCAAAACGAACACAAAAACAAACAATCAAAAACAGTAATATGAAAAACAACACTAAATAACCAAAACAAACAATCAAAAACGTTATACGAAAAGCAACACTAAATAACCAAAACAAACAATCAAAAACAGTGATATGAAAACAACACTAAATAACCAAAACGAAAATCAAAACCAGTGAATATGAAAAGCAACACTAAATAACCAAAACGAACAATCAAAAACAGTAATAGAAAAACAAACATTAAATAACCAAAACGAACAATAAAACCAGTAATATGAAAAGCAACACTAAATAACCAAAACGAACAATCAAAACCAGTAATAGAAAAACAACATAAATAACCAAAACGAACAATCAAAACCAGTAATATGAAAAACAACACTAAATAACCAAAACGAACAATCAAAAACCAGTAATATGAAAAACAACACTAAATAACCAAAACGAACAATCAAAACCAGTAATATGAAAAACAACACTAAATAACCAAAACGAACAATCAAAAACAGTAATATGAAAAGCAACACTAAATAACCAAAACGAACAATCAAAACCAGTAATATGAAAAAACAAACATTAAATAACCAAAACAATCCAAAACAGTAATATGAAAAGCAACACTAAATAACCAAAACGAAACAATCAAATCAGTAATATGAAAAGCAGCACTAAATAACCAAAACTAAACAAAAATTCAGCAATATGAAAAGCAACACTAAATAACCAAAGCGAACAATCAAAAACCAGTAATAGAAAAGCAACACTAAATAACCAAAGCGAACAATCAAAAACAGTAATATCGAAAACAACACTAAATAACCAAAACGAACAATCAAAAACAGCAATATGAAAAACAACACTAAATAACCAAAACAACATCAAAAACAGTATATAGAAAAGCAACACTAAATAACCAAACGAACAATCAAAAACAGTAATATGAAAAGCAACACTAAATAAC
>CM060306.1:15253048-15265548 GCA_030674185.1 Monoplex corrugatus | reverse complement strand
AAAGACAAAGACAGAGACAGAGACAGAGACGGAAAGACAGAGAGACAGTGACAGACAGACAGACAGAGGAAGGCAGAGAGAGAGAGAGAGAGAGAGAGAGAGAGAGAGAGAGAGAGAGAGAGATAACACAATGAGACAGAAAGACAGACAGAGGCAGAAATAGAGATAGACAGACAGATAGAAATGGGATGGAAGATACAGACAGACTGACAGTCTGACAGACAAATACGAAGACGTAAACAGCGTTGCTGACCGAGTTATGGGGAGCCTTTATTTACAAAGCTGCTACGTACGTCATACACTGTTATCAGCTAAAGCAAACAGACGCCAAGGAAGGCGATGACTGTTACGTGAATCGATATGACGATAGTTGCCATTTATACTGTCTCAGTGTTGACTTCCCCTTCTTGTGGATATTGGCCGCTGCGGTGCAGACATGTAAATATCTTCAGAAGTTCTGAGGGAAAGTTCCTTACAACGTAACAACCAAAGACCACACTGGATGTCCCTCCGACCAGTCTTTCTAGTGATTGCAATGTGGGTCTATATAATTCTGAAAATGAATTTATGTTCGCGAAAAATGATTGCATAATTCTGACACATTGAGTTCACGCCCATAATCTTCATGTCAGTTCCAAGAAGGCATTGCAACGCGTGCAATATATAATTCTTTCGTTTATATGTAGTTGATTATGTCAGGCGGTAGATGAACATAGCAAATACAGTATGAAATCGTGAAGTTGCAGTGTGTTAGTATTCTGAGTAACATGGTTTGTAAGCTCTTTAAATCATACTGATTGTCCCTCTGTCTACCAGTTGTGCCATTCATAATATTTGTTCATAAATCTTCCAATGTCTGGTTGCAGAAAAGTCAAGCTCCCAGCAACAGCTTACAGAAGCTTATCTCTCACCATCTCTCAGTTATCCTTCCACAAGTGATACCCGGTTGACATTGTTCCTGCAATATCTTTGCATCAAGGACCATTCCACAGTTCGTCGTTTCCGTTCTTATATCAACCATACTTAAGAAGAAGCATATGCACTGAACAATCACCTGCTACTGAAAGACGACAACCCACTCATCAGAACGGTAAGAATCTAAAAATTGTTGTATATCAGATATAACATGAGGCCTTTTCGACCATTATCAGAACAAGCCTTCAGCTTCCTATCCCCTACCACAATGGGCATGACCCAAATCATCAAACATTACTGTCCATGTAGACTGTTGCCTCAAATGATATTCTGAAAGTTGTTGACTCTTGACAAGTCATTGCTGGAGGCTAAATCAACATGTTATCATCTTGCTTATATTCCGGCAGAGCACAAAAGCCATAGGGCTGGCTTGAGGCTAGACCAGACGTGTAGAGGTTAAGTAACCGTAGGTAATGCATCGCAGTGACCTGGCCAACTCACGGGTTTATGTAAAGGCTTAAGGTTTCTGCCATGATCAGAATTACATAGCACATGTGATGTTAGTGCATATGGAAACCGTTCCGAGCGAGGAGATGTCATCTTGAGAAACTGAAACTGAAACTGAAGCGACTTAAAATTGATTGACCCTCGTTGTAAATTTATAGATGCTGGGCTGGTTAAAGCAGTGAACAGATTCCAGCATCTTCAAAATTTATGGACGATTTAACAACAGATTATTACAGTAAAATGGAGTGTCCCCCACAGCAGCAGACAAAAAGATGTTTTTATATTTCTGGTGTTTATTTTTTTTCTCCCTCTGGCAAACTCCGAAAGTAGGAATTCAAATCAATTTCCGTTTCCACCTCCAAACTGTTTCCACCTCCAAAACCACAGCTTTTACAAGATCTCTGTTTCTATTTGTCTCTCTGTCTGTCTCTTTGTCTCTCAGTGTTGTCTCTTTGTTTCTCTTTTTCTTCCCTCTTCTCTCATCTTCTTCTCTTTACATTTTTAAATTTTTTTTTCTTCATCTTGTTTACCTTTTTCATCTACTTGTTGTAGTTGTAGTTGTTGTGTTGTTGTTGTGTGGTTGTTGTTGTTGTTGTTGTTGTTGTTGATTTTCTTTTTCTTCATTTTTTCTTCTTCTTCTTCTCCTTCTTTTTCTTCTTTTCTACTACTACTTCTATGACTACTACTACTGCTTCTTCTTCTTCTTCTTCTTCTTCGCCTTCATCTCCTCCTCCTCCTCCTCCCCCTCTTTCTCTTCCTCCTCCTCCTCTGTCTTCTTCTTCAACTGGTAAAGTGAGAAGAACTGTGCTTTTCCAAAATAAATCATTCTGTCAAATCAACAATTCAAAATACGGCAAGATAGCAATCTTCCTCCCCCTCTTTGTCTGTCTGTGTGTCTGTCTGTCTGTCTCTCCCTCTCTCTCTCTCTCTCTCACTTACACACATATACTCAGACGTATACTCACAGATATTCATAAACACGCACTCATAAACAGACACAGATGCAGACACACTTCCTCTGTCTGTCTGTCTGTCTGTCTGTCTGTCTATCTGTCTGCCTGTCTGTCTGTCTGTCTCTCTCTCTCCCTCTCTCTTCCTCTCCCTCCCTTCCTCTCTGTTTCTCTGTCTCTGTCTCTCTATCTCTTTGTGTCTTTTTCTCTCACTCTTTCTTACCAAAATAGCTGATAAATCAGTGACAATGCTATTTTCAAGCCACAAGCATAAAAGTAACGAAGACGGGCAATCAGTGAGCTTGCTATAAAAAGTACATGATGTTCTCACAGAATCAACAGTAGTAAACAAATAAGTTTGTCGTTGTTCCAGTGTCTGCATGGAAGCAACCTGGGTCAGTTTAATCCTACAGAAAAAAAAGATCACCTTGTCATTAACCGTTGCTGTACAGTGATTAACGTAACGGACAACTGACTTGCAAAGTTGTGGGTTACAACTCCATTAGACATATCAGAATCACTGTGGAGTTTTGCGGCTCCAGCCGTGTCCTGTTCCATGGACAGCAAAGAAAACAAACGAGACAGTCTTGATGGAGGCAAACACAAGTAGATCACTCATAAGGAAGATTAGGAAAATGCAGGCAACATTTATAGGCCATTTTATGAGGAAGGGGGATTTGGAGCACCTGGTCACAACGGGAAAGCTGGAGGGAAAGAGAGCACCGGGTAGACCCAGGGCGAAAATGCTGGACGGACTTGCAGAGTGGCTGGGGATGAGGAGGGTGGGGGAGATGCTAGGGGCAACGAGAGATAGAGGCAGATGGAAATCCATGATTGCCAACGCCATGCGGCAGGGCACCTGATGATAATGATGATGAACCGTGTCCTACCCAGAGTTGTATGTGCTATAGGCTTATGGAGCAGACTACGACCACACAGTCGACCCTCATACACTTTATGAACGTGTCATTAACCGGTGTGCTTCAAATCTCCTCACCAACACCGCAGATGTCTGTATCTCTCAGGCCTGGAAGATGACAGGATATCAAGTCAAGTCAAGTCAAGAATATTTTATTCCAGTATGAATCATGGAAATATCGCAGTGTCACAAATGCCATAAAACATATATTATGATTAAAATGCAAACACCATAAAATGCATATATAAGAACTAGGTTACTGTACATGAACAGTGATATCTTAATCTCCTTTACACATGCTCATTCCAGTTTGTCATACACACACACACACACACACACACACACACACACACACACACACACACACACACACACACACACACACACACATGTCCGCATACACACACAAACACTGATTTGCACACGCACACACACACACACATACACACACATACACACATACTCACGTACACACATCCTCATACATACGTAAAGAAAGAAAGCGTAGAGTACAGGCCTTGTCACGCAGTCTCATATCATTATAGCATCATGATCGTTATCCACATTCTCCTCATCATCATAGCATTGTGAAAAACTGCCCGTGGTCCCGTGGCCATGAAGGTGGGGTGGGAACTGGAACAAATGCCTAGATGTTCGTTCGTTGCTTGATTTAACGTCTTTTCACTATAAGTGATATTAGACGGGGAAAAATGGCATGGAGGATGAAATAAGGGGGGGGGGGGGTGTGGAGGGGAGAGGGGAACAGAGTAAGGGACGTAAAAAAAATTAAAAGGAAGCGGCAAGGTCTTAAGAAAAAGGATGTGGATGAACAGAGAAATGAAACTAGAACAACGCTAACATCAATAATGTAAAAGAAAAATCGTCATAAAAACAAAACAAAACAAAAATAATCATAATTATATAATAATCTTAAAGTAACGCATTAACAGGACTGTGAACCAATGATTCTGAAATTTTAACTAACAAAACTTGATCCGATAACTACATTCTTTTAAAATGCGTTTCAAGATAGTTTCCTTGTGTAAATGTCTTTGGTAAAAAGGAACGAAGCTTTCTGCAGTAAAACAAACAGTGATACAATGTGAATTGTTCGCCACAAATACATAAAACGTTGTTACAATATTTTGTTTTCAAAGCGTTCAGTTGAATGCGAAAATATGTCATAACAATTAATCTCAAATGATATAACGAGGAATACTGCAAATTTTTACAGATATTTTGAACTGAAAGTTTGATTCTTTTTGAGACACAAATTTTTCATTTAAATGTTCATGAAATCGAATCCATGATGCTAATTCTAGCGAGTTGTAAGCTTCTTTTACCGAGGTGTTAACATGTAATTCTATGGAATTTTCAGAATGGAGGGCACCTGATTTAGCTGCTCTGTCAACTACGTTGTTGCCATGAAGACCAACATGAGAAGGCACCCAGCATAAATTGATTTCCGAACCATTTATCTTTAAACAATGTATTAGATGATTTGCCTCAATAATTAAGTCAGGTCTTGTGTCTGTATCAAAAGACTGTAAGGCATATAATACAGATTTTGAATCAACAAAGAGAACTACTTTGAATGACACAGGCCGAAGGCTTATTAAATAATGCAACGCTTGAACAACAGCGACCAATTCTGCTGTATATATAGATACATTTGCCCCAATGAAAAAAGACTTTTTAATGTTAAATTTTGGAACATAAAAGGCTGCTCCAGCGCTCTGGTTTGCTAAGACTGACCCATCGGTAAAAATGTGGAGGTGGGTACTGTACTTTTCATCGATGTGTTCACAAGCTGTGGATAGCGTAATGTTGACATTATCATCTTTTTTAACTTTTGCATAATCGAGATCAAATGTGACATTTAGCATTTCCCATGTAGGGATAGGCGTTATCGTTGGTTTCTCAGCAATTTCATCTATTGTTATGTTGGACTGTTTGATCAGGCCAGATATGTAAGTTGCGGCTGTAATTTGTGATGAAATGTTTTTTGCTCGTTTTGGAAAGTCAGTATCAGACCTGATCTTAATTTCTTTGCTCACAAAATTATCCACTTGTGAAGTAGTTCTAATTGCAAACTTTGCTGTAGCTAACTCACGATGGTTGTTTAAAGGTAGAATTCCAGCAACTTTGTACGTTTCCAGAGTAGAAGCATGAGTTGGTACACCTAGTGCAATTTTAAGACTTTTGCAGTCCAAGCTCTGAATCTTTTTTAGTAAATATTTGGGTGCATTGAAGAAAACTTCTTGCGCGTAGGATAATTTAGACCTGACCAGCGCTGTTGACAGATGAATCAGTACATTTGTATCCATTCCCCAGGGTAATTTGCTTATTATCTTTAGAAAATTTAAGGTTTTTCGAGCTTTTGTTAAAATATAATCAAAATGGACATTCCAGCTTAATTTGGACGTGATGTAAACTCCCAGGAATTTTACGACCTGTTTGTAATTTAACACTTCACCAAGCAATTTGAAAATAGGCAAGTTATTTGAGTTACCACCAGGATCAAACAGCATCATGTTAGTTTTTTCTGCTGACAACGACAGCCCATTTTCTAACATATAGTTTCCAAGATTATCAAGATCAATTTGATACAACTTCCTGATGTAATTTCGCGTTCTCTGTGGAGTTGTCTTTTTTAAAGTGATATTCATCCAAGTGCATATATCATCAGCGTACTGTACTAAAACAACACGATTTGAAAGAGCTTTAGGAAGATCCTGTATAAGGATATTAAATAAAATAGGTGCTATCACTGAACCTTGTGGAATCCCCATGTCGAGGCATCGTGAAGAAGAATAACTAGCTCCCACTCTTGCCTGAATTGTTCTATTAGCTAAAAAAGATTTAATGTAATTGAACATATTGCCCGATAAACCAACAGATTTTAGCTTGAACAATAAACGTTTATGCCAAACTTGATCGTAAGCTTTTTTCACATCAAAGAAAGTAGCTAAAACACTTTTTCTGCGGGCAAACTGTTGTTTGATCTGAGTTGTAAGTTTAACTAGGTGCTCAACTGCGGATCTTCCTTTTCTAAAACCTGCCTGGTTTACCGGAATAACGTTTTTTTATCACAGTAGTGTAAAAGTCTGTTTAAGACCAATCTTTCCATTAGTTTGCTTGTATGGGACGTTAAAGCAATAGGTCTGTAACTGTTTTTATCGGTTTTCGATTTTCCTGTTTTTAAGATTGGTATAACTATAGACTTTTGCCAGATTTGTGGCACAATTCCAGTAACCCAGCATTTCTGCAAAATTTTGTGTAGGAAAATAAGGTAGCTTTCAGGGAGATGTTTAATCATTTCAGTCGAAACTGCATCAACACCTACCGAACTCTTTTTGTTGTGTAGAGACAGTACTGTGTTTTTTAGCTCTTCTAAGGTGATTGGAGAATTAAACCAGAGATCATTCTGTGGTACTGGATCAGTGTAGATTGGGTCGTAATCTTCCATTTCTCTGTGATGTTTGCAGTCTGGAGATAAACCTTCAACTTTACTGTTTTTGGCGAACAGATCCACAAAAGTTTCTGCTTTGTCCATGTCTGAAGGAAATGTGTTACATGTTTCAATCATTATCGGACACCTAGGTAAGTTGGTTCCATCCTTCATTTGTTTCATTTTCGTCCAGACTTTATGGAAATCTTTGAAATCTGAAATTTCTTTTGTGCAGAATGATGCCCAATAATCTTTCTTTGCTTCAGCAATGATTTTGTTACATTGGATGTTAGCTTTTTTCATTTCGACATGATCCTCAGGTTTCCGGCTTTTGATGTAGATTTTGAATTTCTCCCTTTTATATTGAACTGCTTTCTCACATGCCTCTGTCCACCAAACATTACCCAATCGATTATTTGATCTAGAAGATTTGAGTTTCGGAATCGATAGGTCTGCAGCGGCTAAAATTGACTCTTGGAATTTAGAAAACATAATGTCTACATTTTCACTTTCATAATGTCTGTAATCTTGATTAGCTAGAGCAGTTCGAAATAAGGACCAGTCAGAACGCTTGTAAATATATTTTGGAATAATTTCAGGAGAGCTGTCTTTCATCCTGATGTTTTTGTCAGTTATGGTTATGATGATAGGTAGGTGATCGCTTCCCAAAGTGTCTCTGTGAGTTTCCCAGGTACAGGATGGTGCTAATTCTGGTGAGATTAGAGACAAATCGATGGCTGTCGCCCTGTGTTTGGCGATGTGTGTGTGTGTGTGTGTGTGTGTGTGTGTGTGTGTGTGTGTGTGTGTGTGTGTGTGTGAGTGTGTATGTGAGAGTGTGTGTGTGTGTTTGTGTGTGTGTGTGTGTGTGTGTGTATGTGAGAGTGTGTGTGTGTGTTTGTGTATGTGTGTGTGTGTGTGCATGTGTGTGTGTGTGTGTGTGTGAGAGAGAGAGAGAGAGAGAGAGTGTGTGTGTGTGTGAGTGTGTGTGTGTGTGTGAGTGTGTGTGTGTGTGCATATACATAAATGTATATGCATATATATATATATATATATGTATATACATATATATGTGTGTGTATAGATATATACATATAGATAGATAGATATAGATAAGATATACATATAGATAGATAGATAGATAGACAGACAGACAGATAGACAGATAGGTAGATAGATACATATATAGATAGATCGATAGATCGATAGATAGACAGATGTGTGTGTGTGTGTGTGCGTGTGTGTGTGTGTGTGTGTGTGTGTGTGTGTGTGTGTGTGTGTGTGTGTGTGTGTGTGTGTGTTGTGTGTGTGTGTGTGTGTGTGTGTGTGTGATATCACGATGACAAATGTTTACAATATAAAAAGGGGCGTCCATTACCCCGCGTGTCCTAAATAGAACGGGGAGGTAGGGGAGGGGGGATCAATACGCTCATATCACAGTAAGAAATCAAGCTGGAAAGCTTTGCACTGTGTATGATATAGACGCCAATGTCAAATGGTGTAATCTTTTGTGTTACTGTTGTTGCTGCTGCTGCTGCTGTTGTTACTGTTGTTGTTGCTATTGTTGTTGTTGATTTGTATTGTGGAAACATTCTTCGCATATATCTTTAGTTGGTCTTATTTCTTTTTGTTGCTGCTGCTGCTGATGTTACTGTTGTTGTTGTTGTTGCTGTAGCTATTGTTGTTGTTGTTGGGTTGGTATCATGGAAACCTTCTTTGCACATATCTTTAGCTGATTTTAATATTTTCTTTATCTGTATTTTACTTTTTTATTGGTATGCTTCTCTCAATGCCAGTTGAGAGATGGGTATTACAAAACAGGACATAGATACACAGATGGAATGAAGATAATAGATATGTTCGAACCATTGTCCTCTTTTCTAACACGAATAGCATAACAGTCAGTCAGTATTTTGCTCTTCTTAAGAGCAATGCGACCTTGGAGAATTTTCATTGAAATAAAATTTTATCCCCCCCCTCTCTGTCTCTCTCTGTGTGTCTCTCTCTCTCTCTTTCTCTCTCTCTCTCTCCCTCTTTCTCTCTCTCTATCTCTCTTCTCTCTCTTCCCCTTTCTCTCTCTCTCTCTTTCTTTCTTTCTTTCTCTCTTTCTCTCTCTCTCTATCTCTCTCATTCCGTCTCTCTCTCTTCTCTTCTCTTTTCTTCTCTTCTCTTTTCTTCTCGTCTCTTCTCTCTCTCTCTTCCTACTCTGCTGTTTCTCCTTCTTATTTTTCTTCTTCTTTTCCATCATCATCACCTTCTTCTTATTATTGTTCTTCTTCTGCTTCGTCTTCTTTAAGATTACGATGACAAATGTTTACAATGTCTAAGTGGTATCCTATCAGCATGCCCAGTTGGCAAAGAGTGGAAATGATAGCAGTAATGGGAAATGAAGAATCGAGTGTCTTTAAAGCCTTTCACCATTTCGTCTAACAAAATTTTGTTTCTATTGAAGTTTCAGGGAAAATAAATGGAAACGGGAATCACCGTCGTTTTAACCAGTCCCACCAAAAATCGAGCATGTTTGATTGATTTATTTTAACAGTGACGTAACACAATGTTGATGTTTAAGCTTATAATAAATCATAATACATGTATTATTGTCTTTCGAAAAAATAACAGAGAGAAATGGATATTCTTTCTCTTCTTCTCTGACTGTCTGTCTGTCTGTCTGTCTGTTTGTCAGTCGTCTGTCTGTCTGTCTGTCCCTCTGCCTCTCTGGCTCTCTCTCTCTCTGTTTTTCTCTCTCTCTCTCTCTCGCTTCCCCCACTCTATCCTTTTCCCTTTAATCTCTCTCTCTTCTTTTCTCTCTGTATGTCTGTCTGCCTGTTTGTTTCTGTCTCTGTCTCTCTGTCTGTCTGTATCTCCCCTTTCTCTCTGTCTCTCCCTGTCTCTCTCTGTCTCTTAATCTCTCTGTCTCTGTCTCTCTTATTTTCTCTGTCTATCTATCTATTTGCATTTAGTATACATAGATATAGATTATTTCTCATTGCAAAATTAAGACAGAGTAAGGAAGCACTTTATCATGGCCTTTCACCATAGCTACAGTCGATAGGATCCTGTCAAAGGTAGGACATAGACCTTTCCAATAACGGGAGCAGTCTGTATATACTGTCTGAAGGACAGTCTGTTTTAGAGACACCCCTTCCCTAAATATGGGTTATGTGTGTGAGAGGTGTGGGGAGGGGGGATAAAGTAATGTGTGTGGGAGGGTGATGGTGGTGGTAATGGTGGTGTAGGATACAGGCGTATGTCGTGTTCTATGTGTGTGTGTGTGTGTGTGTGTGTGTGTGTGTGTGTGTGTGTGTGTGTGTGTGTGTGTGTGTGAGTATGTGTGTGTGTGCGTGTGTGTGTGTGTGTGTGTTTGTGTGTGTGTGTGTGCCTGTCTGTGAAAGTGGACAGGTGGTGTGGATAGATATAGAGAAATGCCTATTTCTTGTAAAAATTTAAAAAAATCGATTTTTAAAACAATATGAAAGTAATTCATATACTAGGAATAGATGCATGGTCATTTACAAACCAAGTGTGCCCAGGATGAACATTGGAGATTTTGAGAAAACAAGAATAAAAGACAAAGAATCAAATTTAGGAAGACCACAAACAAGTAACATGTACATACATACACTCACCCTCACTCACACACACATACACGTACACACAAACGCCAGCCTGATAAAAACAAAACAAAAAAAAACACATAAATAAACATAAATAAATAAAAAAGGAAAACACTTGCTCTCAACATGTTCTCCGCTAACCCAGATATTTTAAGACGTAAATGGTTCATTATTCTGTACCATCGCTTGATCCATACTCACACTTTTCGTTGTTCAACCGAAATTTGTTGAAAATCCGTCCATAAACGCTTGATAATTGTTCACTGACACATTCTGTTTACACGGGCGCACACACACACACACACACACACACACACACACACACACACACACACACACACACACACACACACACACACACACACACACACACACTCAGACACACACACACTCACACACACACTCACACACACTCACATACTCACACACACACACACACACACACACACACACACACACACACACTCATCACTCTCTCTCCACACACACACACACACACACACACACACACACAACTCTCTCGCACGCACACACACACCACACACACACACACACACACACACACACACTCACACACACACACACTCACACACACACACACACACACACACACTCACACACTCACACACACACACACACACACACACACACACACATCACTCTCTTTTTTATCTCTCTTTCACACACACACACACACACACACACACACATAAACACACACACACACACACACACACACATAACACACACACACACACACACACACACACAGACACATAACACACCACACACACACACACCACACACACACACACACACACATACACACACACTCACACACACACATACACACACACACACACTCTCTCCACACACACACACACACACTCACACACATACACACACACACACACTCACATACACACACATACACACATAAATACAAACACAACCACACACACCCCTCCTGCCCCACCCACCCACCCCCACCCCCGCCATCGACAACACCAACATCAGGAACAACACCACACCCCAGTGCTATACGTCAGTGTTCTAAATGTCCCTATAGTACCGATCCTTCCTAAAGTTGCCGCTTACTAGATAGAATGTGGACTGACTGACTAACCACCCCGTTATTGGTTAACTGTACATCATCTTTTTGGCAGAGGGCAAATCGACCGTGCCACGACATAGAGCTGTACTTACTTTCCTTGCCTTACCAGTAAGCCCCCAACCCACACCTTCTTTTCGATCTGTGTCGGTTTGTTTGACTGTCTGTCTGTCTGTCTGGTTGTCTGACTCCCTTTGTCTGTCTGTTTGCATCTGTCTGTCTGTCTCTGGCTCTCTCTCTCTCTCTCTCTCTCTTTCTACCTCAGTCTGTCTGTCTGTTTATCCATCTGTCTGTCTGTTTCTCTCTGTCTTTATCTCTGTCTCTCTCTGTCTCTCTATTTCTCTCTCTCCTTCTCTCTCTCTTTCTCTCCCCCTCTCCCTTTCTCTCTCTCCTTCTCCCTCAGCCTGTCTGTTTGTCTGTTTGTCTGTCTGTCTATGTCTCCCTCTCTCTCTCTCTCTGTCTCTCTGTCTCTTTCTCCCTTCCACCCTACATCTGTGTCTCTGTAGTTTAAGATGGGATAAAAAAATCAGTAAAGAGATGACCAAGCCATTATAAATATATCCCGATTCAGACAATACAATATATAACATAAACACGACCTGCAAACACTTCTCAAGTTCACTTTGATCTTGGAGGTTAAGGATGAGTTAAAGAAATAACTTAACAGGAGTGGAGAATGCTGGCACAATGTCACAACAATGGTAAAAGACATTGTAATTATTCTCAGAGTTCCATGGACAGCAAAGAAAACAAACGAGACAGTCTTGATGGAGGCAGACACAAGTAGATCACTCATAAGGAAGATTAGGAAAAGACAAGCAATATTTATAGACCATTTATGAGGAAGGGGGATTTGGAGCACCTGATCACAACGGGAAAGCTGGAGGGAAAGAGAGCACCAGGTAGACCCAGGGAGAGAATGCTGGACTGACTTGCAGAGTGGCTGGGGATGAGGAGAGTGGGAGAGATGCTGGGGGCAACGAGAGATAGAGATGGTTGGAAGTCCATGGTCGCCAACGCCATGCGGCAGGGCACC
>CM060306.1:15220548-15240548 GCA_030674185.1 Monoplex corrugatus | reverse complement strand
CCTCCTTCTTCTTCTTCTCGTTTTTTGTCAACCCTTGGTCAATTTTGGCCTGTTCGCTGCCCATCGTGATGTTTCCGTCATTCTGACTTTGTCAAAGTAAAGTTTCCTTTATTTCTTCTACCCCTCTCCCCATTTTAAGACCATCACAGCACACTGAGTTTTGCGCTGGATCAGGAATTGTACCACATTATTACTGGTAGGCGTGGTCAGAGCGCATATGAAATTGTCCGATTGCGACGAATCCCTATTGATTATTAAACGGCAAACTCCACTGTCTTCCTCGTCATCTTCTTCTCATTTGTTTTTACCTCCCCCCGCCCCCCCCCCCCCCCCCCCCGACTTTTTTTTTCTTTATCTTCTTTATTTTTGGTTTGTTTTATTTCTACTTCTCCTTTATGTTCTTCTCCGTCTGTTTCTACAAAATATTATCCTTTCATTATTTTTTCATTCCTATTTTTCTAGTCCTCTATCCGTTTCCGTTTTATTTTCTCTTTTGTCTCTCTGTCTTTTGTCTGTTGTTTCAGCTTTTCTCAACAAAGCCCCCCTCCCCCTCTCTCTCTCTGTCTCTCTCTCCTTCTATCTCTTCCCCCCTCTCTCTCTCTCTGTCTCTCTCTCCTTCTCTCTCTTCCCCCCTCTCTCTCCTTCTCTCTCTTCCCCCCTCTCTCTCTGTCTCTCTCCTTCTCTCTTTACCCCCTCTCTGTCTCTTTCTCTCCTTCTCTGTCTTCCCCCTCTCTCTGTCTCTCTCCTTTCTCTTCCCCCTCTCTCTCTGTGTCTCTCTCTCCTTCTCTCTCTTCCCCCCTCTAACTCTCTCTTTCTCTCCTCTCTCTTCCCCCCCTCTCTCTCTGTCTCTCTCTCCTTCTCTCTATTCCCCCCCCTCTCTCTGTATCTCTCTCCTTCTCTCTATTCCCCCCTCTAATTCTGTCTCTCTCTCCTCTCTCTCTCTTCCCTCCTCTCTCTCTCTGTCTCTCTCTCCTCTCTCTTCTCCCCCTCTCTCTCTGTTTCTCTCTCTCTTCTCTCTCTTCCCCCTCTAACTCTGTCTCTCTCTTTCTCTCTCTTCCCCCTCTCTCTCTGTCTCTCTCTCCTTCTCTCTCTTCTCCTCCTCTCTAACTCTCTCTCTCTCCTTCTCTCTCTCTTCCCCCCTCTCTCTCTGTCTCTCTCTCCTTCTCTCTCTTTCCCCCTCTAAACTCTGTCTTTCTTCTCTCTTCTCTCTCTTCCTCTCCCCCTCTCTCTTCTGTTCTCTCTCTCTTCTCTCTTCCTCCTCTTCCCCCTCTAACTCTCTCTCTCTCCTTCTCCTCTCTTCTTCCCCCTCTCTCTCTCTCTGTGTCTCTTCTCTCTCTCTCTTCTCTCTCTCTTCTCTCCCCCTCTCTTTCTGCATGGAATTGCACTGTTCCATAAACAAGGGTTGGTTTTACGGTTACGTCAAAGCACACTTGTCTTAGACTATGTAAACGAAGGTCTGCCATAGACTGTGTTACCTTGCCTTGTTTTACACAATTACAGGCTCAAGGTGTAGAGATGAAATGAGCATGTACACTTTTCAGTATAGTTATCATTATGTTTTAAAGCGTTGTACTCTCTATCTTACGTGAAGTGTCAGAATGCCAGAGGATGACAGAGAGGGACTTCGCTAAGCTACCAACCTTCTAGACATTGTACCAGCGAAGAATCACAGGCATATTCTCCTGGATCTGCACCATCTCCAACCATCAGTTACTTGTCTAATGCAACGAGAAGAGGTGGACATGATTATCATGGAAAGACGATGGGAATGCATTGGCCACATCATCCAAAGAGAAAGAAGGATGACATCGGCCAGACTGCCCTTCACTGGACAAGATTAGGGATAAGTATGAGAGGAAGATCACATCATCATCATCATCATCAGGTGCCCTGTCGCATGGCATTGGCGACCACGGACTTCCAACCATCTCTATCTCTCGTTGCCCCCAGCATCTCCCCCACCCTCCTCATCCCCAGCCACTCTAAGATCACAACCATGGACAGGAGAAAGAGGAAGAAGATCACATCACATCTGGCAATGAGCCTTATAGAGACTACTCGAGAGTCTGAAATACACATCCTGAAGGTAACCAATAGCAAACTACAGCAGTTAACTATCGCAGATACAGAAATTCAGGCCCCTCATCCTTTCAAACCACGGAAACTGTCTAGTTTGCTTTTAGGTAGTTATGGGTTACTTTTTCCTGTCATGTTCTCTGTCCCTCACAAAACTCTTTCTCTTTGCTGCCTTACATATCATTCACCTATGTTTCTCCCAAATTCTTTCCTTAATCCCCAAAGGTAGACTGTGGCTGACTTTAACACGCGATAAAGAACAGTCATACGCTTAAAAACCGGTTTATTCTGCGGGGCAGATAGGTTTTTATGAACTTATGGGCTCAGATAGTGGGTGCTTGCTTCAGCTCTAACATGAAGAAGAAGTGCAAGAAGAAGAAGAATGCGAAGAAGAAGAATGCGAAGAATAAGAATGCGAAGAATGCGAAGAAGAATGCGAAGAAGAATGCGAATAAGAATGCGAAGAAGAAGAAGAAGAATGCGAAGAAGAAGAAGAAGAAGAATGCGAAGAAGAAGAAGAAGAAGAATGCGAAGAAGAAGAAGAAGAATGCAAAGAAGAAGAAGAAGAAGAATGCGAAGAAGAAGAAGAAGAAGAATGTGAAGAAGAAGAATAAGAAGAAGAAGAAGAAGAATAAGAAGAAGAAGAAGAATGCGAAGAAGAAGAAGAAGAAGAAGAATGTGAAGAAGAAGAAGAATGCGAAGAATGCGAAGAAGAAGAATGCGAAGAAGAATGCGAAAAAGAAGAATGCGAAGAAGAAGAATGCGAAGAAGAGAAGAAGAAGAAGAAGAAGAAGAAGAATGCGAAGAAGAAGAAGAATGCGAAGAAGAAGAATTCGAAGAAGAAGAAGAAGAATGCGAAGAAGAAGAAAAGAAGAATGCGAAGAAGAAGAAGAAGAATGCGAAGAAGAAGAAGAAGAAGAATGCGAAGAAGAAGAAGAATGCGAAGAAGAATGCGAAGAAGAAGAAGAATGCGAAGAAGAAGAAGAATGCGAAGAATAAGAAGAAGAAGAAGAAGAATGCGAAGAATGCGAAGAAGAAGAATGTGAAGAATGCGAAGAAGAAGAATGTGAAGAAGAATGCGAAGAAGAAGAAGAAGAAGAATGCGAAGAAGAAGAAGAAGAAGAATGCGAAGAATGCGAAGAAGAATGCGAAAAAACAATGCGAAGAAGAAGAAGAATGCGAAGAAGAAGAAGAATGCGAAGAAGAAGAAGAATGCGAAGAAGAATGCGAAGAATGCGAAGAAGAAGAAGAAGAATGCGAAGAAGAAGAAGAAGAATGCGAAGAATGCGAAGAAGAATGCGAAGAAGAAAAAGAAGAAGAGAGGAAGAATGCGAAGAAGAAGAAGAATGCGAAGAATGCGAAGAAGAATGCGAAGAAGAATGCGAAGAAGAATGCGAAGAATGCGAAGAATGCGAAGAATGCGAAAGAATGCGAAGAATGCGAAGAATGCGAAGAATGCGAAGAATGCGAATAAGATGAATGCGAAGAAGAAGAAGAAGAAGAATGCGAAGAATGCGAAGAAGAAGAAGAAGAAGAATGCGAAGAAGAATGCGAAGAAGAATGCGAAGAAGAATGCGAAGAAGAATGCGAAGAAGAACAAGAAGAAGAATGCGAAGAAGAAGAAGAAGAAGAAGAATGCGAAGAAGAAGAAGAAGAAGAATGTGAAGAATGCGAAGAAGAAGAAGAATGCGAGAGAAGAGAAGAAGAAGAAGAATGCGAAGAAGAAGAAGAAGAAGAAGAATGCGGAGAAGAAGAAGAAGAAGAAGAATGCGAAGAAGAAGAAGAATGCGAAGAATGCGAAGAATGCGAAGAATGCGAAGAATGCGAATAAGAGAATGCGAAGAATGCGAAGAAGAAGAATGCGAAGAATGCGAAGAATGCGAAGAAGAAGAAGAAGAATGCGAAGAAGAAGAATGCGAAGAAGAATGCGAAGAAGAATGCGAAGAAGAGATGCGAAGAAGAACAAGAAGAAGAATGCGAAGAAGAAGAAGAAGAAGGAAGAATAAGAAGAAGAAGAAGAAGAAGAATGTGAAGAAATGCGAAGAAGAAGAAGAATGCGAAGAAGAAGAAGAAGAAGAAGAAAGAATGCGAAGAAGAAGAAGAAGGAAGAAGAAGAAAGAATGGAGAAGAAGAAGAAGAAGAAGAAAAATGCGAAGAAGAAGAAGAAGAATGCGAAGAATGCGAAGAATGCGAAGAAGAAGAATGCGAAGAAGAGAGAAGAAGAATGCGAAGAAGAATGCGAAGAAGAATGCGAAGAAGAATGCGAAGAAGAAGCAAGAATGCAGAAAGAATGCGAAGAAGATGAATGCGAGAGAAGAAGAAGAGTGCGAAGAAAGAAGAAGAATGCGAAGAAGAAGAATGCGAAGAAGAAGAAGAAGAAGAAGAAGAAGAAGAAAGAATGCGAAGAAGAAGAAGAATGAAGAAGAATGCGAAGAAGAAGAATGCGAAGAAGAAGAAGAAGAATGCGAAGAAGAAGAATGCGAAGAAGAAGAATGCGAAGAATGCGAAGAAGAAGAAGAAGAATGCGAAGAGAATGCGAAAAGAAGAAGAATGCGAAGAAGAAGAATGCGAAGAATGCGAAGAAGAAGAATGCGAAGAAGAAGAATGCGAAGAAGAAGAATGCGAAGAAGAAGAAGAAGAATGCGAAGAAGAGAATGCGAAGAAGAAGAATGCGAAGAAGAAGAATGCGAAGAAGAAGAAGAAGAATGCGAAAAGAAGAAGAAGAATGCGAAGAAGAAAAAGAATGCGAAGAAGAATGCGAAGAAGAAGAAGAATGCGAAGAAGAAGAAGAAGAATGCGAAGAAGAAGAGGAAGAATGCGAAAAGAAGAAGAAGAATGCGAAGAAGAATGCGAAGAAGAAGAATGCGAAGAAGAATGCGAAGAGATGCGAAGAAGAAGAAGAAGAATGCGAAGAATGCGAAGAAGAATGCGAAGAAGAATGCGAAGAAGAAGAAGAAGAATGCGAAGAATGCGAAGAAGAATGCGAAGAAGAAGAAAAAGAATGCGAAGAAGAAGAAAAGAATGCGAAGAAGAAGAAGAAGAAGAATGCGAGAAGAATGCGAAGAAGAAGAATGCGAAGAATGCGAAGAAGAAGAATGCGAAGAATGCGAAGAAGAAGAATGCGAAGAAAAGAAGAATGGAAGAAGAGAATGCGAAGAAGAAGAAGAATGCAAAGAAGAATGCGAAGAATGCGAAGAAGAAGAAGAAGAATGCGAAGAAGAAGAAGAAGAAGAATGCGAAGAAGAAAGAGAAGAATGCGAGAAGAAGAAGAGAATGCGAAGAGATGCGAAGAGAATGCGAAGAAGAATGCGAAGAGAAGAAGAATGCGAGAATGCGAAGAAGAAGAATGCGAAGAAGAAGAAGAAGAAGAAGAAGAAGAAGAACGAATGCGAAGAAGAAGAAGAAGAATGCGAGAATGCGAAGAATGCGAAGAAGAAGAATGCGAAGAAGAAGAATGCGAAGAAGAAGAATGCGAAGAATGCGAGAGAAGATGCGAAGAATGCGAAAGGAAGAATGCGAAAAGAGAAGAATGCGAAATGCGAGAATGCGAAGAGAGAATGCGAGAAAAAGAAGAAGAATGCGAAGAAGAAAAAGAGAATGCGAGAGAATGCGAAAAGAAGAAGAGAAGAGAAGAAGAGACGAAGAAGAAGAAAATGCAGAAGAAGAAGAGACAATGCGAGAAAGAGAGAATGCGAAGAAGAAGAACGAGAAGAGAATGCGAGAAAAAAGAAGATGCGAGAAGAAGAAGAATGCGAGATGCGAGAAGAAAATGCGAAGAAGAAGAAGAAGAATGCGAAGAAGAGAAGAAGAATGCGAGAAGGAGAGAAATGGAAAGAATGCGAAAGAAGAGAAAAGAAAGAAAGAAGAAGAAGAGAAGAAGAGAAGAAAGAGAAGAAGAAGAGAAGAGAAGAAAAGAGAGAAGAAGAGACAACAACAACAAAAAGAAGAGCAAACAGGAATGAAGCATCTTCGCAAATACCCTACATGCTAATTGGCATGGGCCAGTAAAGTAAATATACATATGAGGTGTGATGCGTGCCAGAAAGCTTTTTTTTATCTTTCTAAGTGTGTCTTAGAAAACAGCTTTCTTTCCATGTTTTTCTTTCTTTTTTTTCTTCTTGTTTAATCATGTATTGCTCTTGACATTTCCTCCTTCCCTAAATCTTCTATCACTTGTTTTGTAAAAGACGTCCCGTGTGGTTGTGGGCTGTTCCCTTCCGTGTTTTTCCCCCATCTCTTTCTCTTTGTTTCTCTGCTCCACCCCACCCCACCCTCTCTCCCTCTTGTTCGCTCGCTCTCATGTTTTATGGTTCATTTGTTTTTGGGGGGGGCTCATATTTTGTGTGTGGAGTAGCAATGACTAGGTTAACTTAAGCTGGGGGACTTTTTGTTACCCTTGGGTAATAGAGTATCCTGAAGTCTGAAATCCAGTGTCTTAATCCTCTATTCTCTCTCTCTCTTCTCTCTCCTCTCTCTCTCTCTTTCTCTCCCTCTCTCCTCTTCCTCTTCTCTCTCTCCCCTCTCTCTCTCTCGCTCTCTCTCTTCTCTCTCTCCCTCTCTTCTCTCTCTCTCGCTCTCTGTCTCTCTCTCTTCTCTCTCTCTCTTCTCTCCCTCCCCCCTCTCTTTCAATACATGTAAATATATCTGTCTCGCCTGAGAATATATTGATAAGTGGAAACATATATATCAATACATGTTTAAAAGAGAAAAGACAACGATGATGAAAAACAAACATTTTCGCTGATATCCTTATTACATAATGGCTAAACTCAAGTGCATTCCATCTTTCATCTGAAATCGTCAAACGCGTCTGACTGATACACTGCAGGATTAAACCGTACGACAATACATTGCTGGAATCAACATAATCATTGGATTCAATAACATTGCTTATTCTAAAACGAAGGAAAATATATGCACACACGCATGCAACGCCATCACACACAGCACACGCATGCACGCACACAACACACAACACACCCCACACAACACACCAACATACACACAACACACCACACACACACACACAACACACACACACACACACAAACACACACACACACGCACACACACACACACACCACGCACACACACACAAGCAGCACACAACCAACACACACAAGCACTCACCACAACACACACACACACACAACACAACCAAACACACAACACACACACACACACAACATACACACACACCACAACACACCCCACACACACACAACACACACACACACAACACAACACACCACCACACACAGACACACAACCACACACACACACACACACACACACACACACACATTTTTGTCATAACATTTACGACCATGGCTATAGCTACAGGGCACCTGCATTAAGAAAACGAACAGTAAGGGATTAGGAATGAGAGAGGGAAAGAGGAAGACCAGGAGGAGGAAGAGAAAGAGGGAGAAAAACAGGAGACAAGAGTAGAAGGAGGAGAATGAGAAGGAAAAAGAAGGAAAAGAAAAACACTATGATGAAGAAAGAAGAAGAGTTTGTTCTCTAAAACCAACAGTAAACAGAATTAAAACTAGCTTGATTATATGTGAAAAGCGCAATTGATGGAAGTTTACATTTTCTGCCCGCATTTCTTCAAACACATCATTCCCAAAGTCTTCATTGACACGGATCAATACCTCATCATTTGACACACGCACAGAGAGACAGAGTCACAAAGACAAAGAGAAAGG
Organism: Monoplex corrugatus; assembly: GCA_030674185.1. Lineage (NCBI taxonomy): Eukaryota > Metazoa > Mollusca > Gastropoda > Littorinimorpha > Ranellidae > Monoplex > Monoplex corrugatus. Next base: position 15,232,761 of record CM060306.1, on the reverse strand, counting down.
GGGAGCGAGAGAGAGAGAGAGAGAGAGAGGAGAGAGAGAGAGAGAGAGAGAGAGAAACAAAGAGAGATATAGACAGAGGGAGAGATAGAAAGACAGAGAGAGAGAGACAGAGATACAGGAGACAGAGAGTCAGACAGACAGACAAAGAAACGAAGAGAGAGGAGAGAGGGGGGAGGGAGATATAGAGAGAAAGATAGAGAGACAGAGACAAATACAGAGACATAGACAAATACAGAGACATAGACAAATACAGACAGACAGACAGACAGACAGACAGACAGAGATAGAAAGACAGAGAGAAGACCGGAGGGACGGATAGACAAATAGAGAAACAAACGAGGGGACAAAATCAAACAACTTATCACACCCAATTGAACATTTGAAGCTGGATACAAAAATAAACCAACGATTAAATTAAATAAATTAATTAATAAATAAAATTGAAAATGAAAAATGAGTAAAAATCACTTTCCGCTTTTTGAGACAGTCACGAAATATGTAAATCCATTGCAAACCCATTCAAACATGCACCAAAAGCACATTTGGGTAAAACATACAGAAAGATTTCAGACATCACATGGCTTATTCGTATAATTATAAAACGCCACTGCCTGTCATGAAAGAGTACAAATACATACGCGCAGATCAAAAGAAGGAAAAAAAGAACAAAAATTATTAACTTGCGTACCGCATCATTAAATCGCTTTATCTCTAAATTCAATTTCTTTGTGCAAAAAAAAAATATATTATGTACAACATCAGGTGCACTTGATGCCTTCAATAGAGTAAATTTAACTAGTAAAGGATGTCTGAAATACTTGATTCAAATAAATTTGTCTCGAATATTTTGAAGTGCTGGACACCAAAGCACTAAGTCACTTTATCATCCCTCGCTTTTTCAAAATAATGGACACAATAACTCACTCTCTCTGCAAGATAACATACTGAGAGAGAGAGACAGAGAGAAAGAGAGAGAGAGAGAGAGAGAGAGAAGAGAGAGAGAGAGAGACAGACAGACAGACAGGCAGGCAGGCAGTAGGCACGCAGGCAGACAGACAGTCAGAGACAGAGAGGAGAGGAGAGAGAGAGAGAGAGAGAGAGAGAGAGAGAGAGAGAGAGGGAGAGAGAGAGAGAGAGAGAGAGAGAGAGGTAGAAACTGAAACTGAAAATGGTTTATTGCCATTGACATTTTTGTCCTTATTGATCAACCAACTGGAGAGACTCAATGTCGATGGAAAAGATCTACGAATAATCAGGAATATGTACTGGGAACAAACAGCTGCAATGAGAATAGAAAACAATATAAGCTCTTTTCAAAACATCAAAAGAGGAGTCAGACGGGGTGTGTTTTGTCACCAAATCTGTTTTCACTATATAGCGAAAACATCATGAGAAACCTAGAAGAAGACCCTGGATTAAAGGTTGGAGGGAAAATGATAAACAACGTTCGGTACGCAGATGACACCGTGCTAATTGCAGAAAATGAAAGGGACCTACAAAACCTTGTGAATATACTAGAAACAGAAAGCAAAGGTAAGGGGTTGGAACTAAACAGCAGGAAGACTGAAGTCATGGTGATCAGTAAAAAACATGAAATCCCCTCATGCAAAACAACTGCAAATGCACAATCTTGACACAGGTTAATAAGTTCAAATACCTGGGAACGGTCATTTCATCAGACGGCAGATGCACATCGGAAATAGCTGGCAGAATCGGCCAAGCCAAAACAGCATTCAAGAAGATGACAAGCATTCTTACCAACAAGTGCCTATCAATTAACATCAGAAAGAGAGTCCTTGAATGTTATATAGAACCAATATGTTGTACGCGATGCGAGGCGTGGACAGTCAGCAAGCAAAGCCAGAGCAGGATCGAGGCAGCCGAGATGTGTTTTTCAGAAGAATGTTGAGGTTCCATGGACAGCAAGGAAAACAAACGAGACAGTCTTGATGGAGGCAGACACAAGTAGATCACTCATAAGGAAGATTAGAAAAGACAAGCAACATTTATAGGCCATTTTACGAGGAAGGGGGATTTGGAGCACCTGGTCACAACGGGAAAGCTGGAGGGAAAGAGAGCACCAGGTAGACCCAGGGAGAGAATGCTGGACGGACTTGCAGAGTGGCTGGGGATGAGGAGGGTGGGGGAGATGCTGGGGGCAACGAGAGATAGAGATGTTTGAAAGTCCATGGTCGCCAACGCCATGTGGCAGGGCACCTGATGATGATGATGGTGATGTGGCAAGGAGCATAAAACAAAGTCATTAAATTTTACTGCGACGTTTTCGCGAAATAAAGATTTATAAATATAGACATGGCTGACATTACATCTATTTAAATTCTTTTTCCTAATGATGAAGAAAAAATTGAAGGAAAAAATTGAACAAAAAGTTGAACAAAAAGTTGAGGAAACAGTTGACCACCCGACGTAATTAGTCATATAAGTAAGAGAGAGGTAGAGAGAGAGAGAGAGAGAGAGAAGAAAGAGAGAGAGAAAGACAGAAAGAGAGACACAGACAGAGGCAGAGAGAACGGAAGAAAAAGAAATGAAAAGAGTGGTTTATTCAAGCAAGCGTAAAATTCTAAATACACAAAATCTAGATATATCCAAAAACATAACAACGTCCATTACGATAACGGCATAACCTGCCAGTTCTCTCAGGTCAAATTTGAAGCTAATCAAGGACTGGACAAAGAACAGACTGACAGCTTAATATTAATCTTGAAGAAATGGACACCATCATGAAGACAAACCAGAGAGTAAAACAACAGCCCCTCCATCCAGGTATAAATACAAAAATCCATGAGTTGTACGAATCATTATTGTTTTCATGATTAGTCCCTAAACTTTCTAGATGTATAGATTGCACATATGCCACAGATAGCATCAACGTTCTGTGAAATTCACAGCTTTTTTCCCCCTTTTTTTTCCACACATCAAATCGCTTTGCACAATTTGCTTCGATGAAATTGATTTCTAAAACGTAATCTTAACACATAAATGGTATGTCTCTGATAGCAGGATCTTGACTATAAGGCCTGGTTTCTGGATTGATCAAGGCTGCTTTGTTGTATATCAATGTGTATAATATGAGTTTGGTGTTTGTTGGAGATTTTTTGGTGTTAGTTTGGTGTTTGGTGTTTGTTGTTGTTGGATGATTGTTGGTGTTTGGTGTTTGGTGTTGGAGTTTGTTTGGTGTTTGAGTGTTTGTTTTGGTGTTTGTTTGGTGTTTGGGTTTGTTTGGTGTTTGTTTGGTGTTTGGAGTTTTGGTGTTTGGATTGTTTGGTGTTGGTGTTTGGTGTTTTGTTTGTGTTTGTTTGTGTTTGGTGTTTGTTTGGTGTTTGGAGTTGTTTGGTGTTTGGTGTTGTGTTTGGTGTTTGGTGTTTGTTTGGGTTTGTGGTTTGGTTGTTTGTTTGGGTGTTTGGTGTTGGGGTTTGTTTGGGTTTGTTTGGGTTTGTTGTTGGGTTTGTTTGTGTTTGGGTTGTTTGGGTTTGGGTTTGTTTGGTGTTTGGTTTGTTTGGTGTTTGGTTTTTTGTTTGTTGGTTTTGTTGTTTGGGTTTGTTGGTTGGTGTTTTTGGGTGTGGTGTTTGGGTTTGTTGTTGTTTGGTTGTTTTGGTGTTTGAGTTTTTGGTGTTTTGTGTTTGTTTGGTGTTTGGTGTTTGTTTGGAGTTTGTTTGGAGTTTGGGTTTGTTTGGTGTTTGGAGTTTGTTTGGTGTTTGGTGTTTGTTTGGTGTTTGGGTTTGTTTGGAGTTTGTTTGTGTGTTTGGAGTTTGTTTGGTGTTTGGATGTTTGTGTTTGGTTTGGAGTTTGTTTGGTGTTTGGAGTTTGTTTGGTGTTTGTGTTGTTTGGGTTTGGAGTTTGTTTGGTGTTTGGAGTTGTTTGGTGTTTGGAGTTTGTTTGGTGTTTGGTGTTTGTTTGGGTTGTGTTTTGGTGTTTGTTTGGGTTTGTGTTTTTTGGTTTGTTTGGAGTTTGTTTGGTGTTTGGGTTTGTTTTGGTGTTTGGTGTTTGTTTGGTGTTTGGGTTTGTTTGGGTTTGTTTGGAGTTTGGTGTTTGGGTTGTTTGGTGTTTGGTTTGGTGTTTGGTGTTTTGTTTGGTGTTTGGTGTTTGTTGGTGTTTGGTTGTTTGTTTGGTTGTTGGTGTGTTTGGTGTTTGGGTTTGTTTGGGTTTGGTGTTTGTTGTGTTTGGTTGTTGGTGTTTGTGTTTGTTTGGAGTTTGGTGTTGTTGTGTTTGTGTTTGTGGTTTTGGTGTTTGTTGTTTGGTGTGTTTGGTGTTTGTTGTGTGTTGTTTGTTTGGAGTTTGGTGTTTGTTTGGTGTTTGTTTTGGTGTTTGGGTTTGTTTGGTTTGGTGTTGTGTTAGGTGTTTGGTGTTTGTTGGAGTTTGGTTTGTTTGGTGTTTTGTGAGTTGTTTGAGTTTTGTTTGGTTTGTTTGGTTTGGTTTGGTGTTTGTGGTTTGTTTGGTGTTTGTTAGGTGTTTGGTTTGTTGGTGTTTGTGTTTGGTTTGGTGTTGTTAGTGTTTGGTTGTTTGGTTTGAGTTTGTTTGTGTTTGGTTTGGTGTTGTGGTGTTTGGTGTTGTTTGGAGTTTGGTTTGGTTGTTTTTAGTTTGGGTTTGTGGTTTGGTGTGTGGTTTGGTTTGGTTGTTTGGTGTTTGTTAGTGTTGGTTGTTTGGTTGGGTTTGGTTTGGGGTTTGTGTTTGTTTAGTGTTTGTTTGTGAGTTTGTTTGGTGTTTGGTGTTGGTTGTTTGAGTGTTTGGTGTTTGTGTGTGGTGTTTGGTTTGGTGTTGGTGTGTGTTTGGTTGGTGTGTTTGGGGTTTGGTGGTGTTTGTTTGGTGTTTGTTTGGGGTCTGTGTGGTGTTTGGTGTTGTTTGGGGTGTTTGGTGTGGTTTGTTTGGTGTTTGGTGTTTGTTTGGGGTTTGGTTTGGGCGTTTGTTTGGAGTTTGTTTGGGGATGTGTGGGTGGTTTGGTGTTTGTTTTGGTGTTTGTTTGGTGTTTAGTGTTTGGTGTTTGGTGTTTGGTGTTTGTTTGGTGTATGGTGTTTGTTTGGGGTTTGTTTGGCGTTTGTTTGGAGTTTGTTTGGCGTTTGTTTAAAAGCGCTCCACCCAAATCTGCCAGCAATTATCTGAAAGACTTCCTAAGCCTTCACAAAACCCTATGCACTTGCAGGGTCTGGAACTGATGAGTGAACAGGGAGGGGAAGGAGGGACCTATAAAACACTAAGCTGACACCACCAGAATGATGAAAACATTAAAATGGGCAGCAAACAGGCCACTGTTTAATGTTGAGGGCTGGGAGTAAATTCAAGACATCAGATCCAGAGTCCACCGCTTTATCAAAAGAATCAAACAGCCCTAGCAGTATATGTGGTTTCATGTCATCATTATCATCATCATCATCAGGTGCCCTGCCGCATGGCGTTGGCGACCATGGACTTCCAACCATCTCTATCTCTCCCACCCTCTTCATGTATCAGGAAAAAACCAACACATTTGCATGGCAAGGGCAAAAACCACCTCGAATATGTCGAGACAAAGTGAACAGACAGACCAAGATTTCGTTTTCTTTTTCCTTTTTTTTTCTGAACTTGTTGTAATCATTTTAATCACATAATACAAAACATTTACAATCATCTTGAAATGTAAACAATTCACATTAAATACATATGATAGACAAATATTCATTGTCATACGTACACATATCGAAATATAGTAGATGAAACAAAGAAAATGGAATTGTTCATGCCTTCGGACATAATTGGTCAGTCTACACTTGTCAGACAATGCAAGTACACGCACGCACGCAACACACACACACACACACACACACACACAACGCGCGCGCACACACACACACACACACACACATATACACACAAACACACACACACTCACACACACAATGCACAAAGAATAGATATACAAACAGAACACACAGACGGACGAACAAAATTGAAATCAAATTATATTCGTATGTCAGCTACGACTGCAGACTAGTTTATGTGTATTTCCTACGATGCGTATAAAAAATGATGTCAATAAAAAAAAAAACCTATTGAATAAAGGACGTTAATCAGCAACGCAAAAGCATAAAAGCGCATCTTCCCGCGTTCTGATCTAGCTTTATTTTCATGTTTTGTTGTAAAATGATCTTCCTTCATTGAGTTATTTGTCCTTCTGCTGAACATTGCAGTGAGGCAATTGTTCAGGTTTTGCACACCAGAGGCAAAATAATAAGATATTTCGCCTGAAGATTCGACATATACGTTTCCCTGACTCTATCGCATTTGTATAAAATTCATCATGAGATACTCAGGCGAGTGTCCCTGCAGTGTGACAGATTCGACAAAGCATCAACGTCAATGGGAAACAAGCCAATGTGGTGAAATTTTCAGAACAACGGAAGGCATCTTTCACTAGGAACTCGTAGATTTTAACCACCATCAATTCCCCACCTTGATGCCGGGGGTTCTTTCACTATAAAATAGCATCCCCACCTTTTGGAAATTCTGCGCTACAAATTCCCTCTTTTCAGTCACTCTCTTTGTCTTTGCCTTGTTCCTTTGCTTTTTGTTATTTCTTCCTGTCATTTTCTGCCTTGCTTGTCCATTCGCCTGTATGTGTTCGATAAAGTCTTACATACTTCCTCTTAGGATTGACAATTGGGTACATGTATTATATTGACCTCTGCGACAACAGAAGATCACTGAAGAAGACGAAAAACTCCAGCCCTGAAGAAGCCGCACAGTATCGTAAAACCAACAACCTTGTAAAGAAGAAAATGATTGAAGCCAAAGAACAATGGATCAACAACCAGTGTGAGAACATCGAGAAAGGCATGAAAAAAGGAAACAGCAAACATGCCTTCACCACACTGAAAAACCTTACCAAGACGCAGCAAAACAGATCGTCAGTCATCGAGGATACCTCAGGCGAGCTGCTGACAGAAAGCTCCGCTGTTCTGAACAGATGGACGCAGTACTGCCAAGAACTATACAACTACCCAATACAGCCAGATGACAGTTTGTTTCAGGGGGACTCAACACCATTGAGGGAATCCTCACCGCTACCAGTGATGAGAGAAGAAGTGGAAGAAGCCATCCGCAGCCTACCAGCAGGGAAATCACCTGGAGCAGACAATATCCCAGCAGAGCTGCTCAAACATGGAGGGAATGATTTGGTCACTCGTGTAACATCGATTTGTCAGAAGATCTGGGAGACAAAACAGTGGCCCACAGAATGGACTCAATCACTCATCATCCCCCTGCCCAAAAAGGGAAATATGCGCCAATGCCAGAACTACAGAACAATAAGTCTCATTAGCCACACCAGCAAGATCATGCTCAGAGTCATATTGAATCGACTGAAGAAAGAAGCGGAAGAACACCTTGCGGAAGAACAAGCTGGATTTAGGGCGGGCAGAAGCACAGTAGAACAGATCTTCACCTGCCGGATAATGATGGAGAAACATCTGCAGCATCAGAGAGACCTGTTCCACAACTTCATAGACTTTAAAAAAGCATTCGACAGGGTGTGGCATAAGGGTTTGTGGCAGGTGCTAAGAAAGTTTGGCATTGAGGAAGGTCTCGTCCAAACCATCCAGGCGCTGTATAACACTGCCAGCAGCGCAGTTCTCCTCAACAACCAGATAGGGGACTACTTCAAGACCACAGTTGGAGTCCGTCAAGGCTGCCTACTCTCTCCCGTGCTGTTCAATCTCTTCCTGGAGAACATCATGCGTGAAGCCCTCCATGACTTCCACTCCACTGTCTCCATCGGAGGAAGAACCATCAACAACCTGAGGTTCGCAGATGACATCGACCTGATGGGAGGCAGCAACGAAGAACTACAAGACCTGACCATGAGACTGGAAGAAAGTGCAGGTGCACACGGAATGGAAGTGAGCACAGAAAAAAGCAAAGTCCTGGTCAACAGCACAACCAACACCCATGCTGAAATCTACATGAACGGGCAACAGCTTGAAGAAGTGGACGCTTTCAAATACCTTGGCGCCACTCTCACCAAAGACGGTCGCTCTACAACAGAAATCAAGACCAGACTAGCGATCGCAACAGCAGCGATGGTAAAGCTAAACAAGATCTGGAAGAGCAGAGAGATCGGCTTTCCATCGAAGATGAAGCTGTACAAGTCCCTGGTGCTCCCCATCCTGCTGTATGGATGCGAGAGCTGGACCATGACAGCAGAGACCACCAAGAGAATCCAGACGTTTGAAACTAAATGCTTCAGGCGCTTGCTCGGGATCTCTTGGCAAGATCGGAAGACAAACGACTTTGTGTGGAGCCAAATAACAACACTCGCAGGCCCACAAGAACCCCTCCTGGCAACAGTCAAGAACAGGAAGCTGTCGTGGTTCGGGCATGTCACACGCCACAACTCACTGCCCAAAACGGTCCTCCAGGGTACACTGGGAGGCGGCAGACGAAGGGGACGACAAGCCAAATGCTGGATGGACAACATCAAAGAATGGACCAGGTTGGATGGCCCCACGCTGGTGCGACAGGCGGAGGACAGGACCGGTTGGCGACGGCTGGCTTCAAGAGTGTCTCTCATCTCTCCTCTACGCCCATCACGGGCAGGAGAATGATGATGATGATGATTATATGCATTTTGGCTCTGGGGAAATGAGATATGCGTAAGCAATTTTAGATAATGTATGCCCGTTTTTATATATGTTTTAGTGCCCTTAGTTATGTTTAAATTTGTAATCAGGTTTGTTTTTTAAATGCCCTATGTGATAATTTGTACGGTGTGGTCAACGCCAGGGGCATCTTTCTCCTTAGATTTTTGTGCGCGAATGCATTGATATGTGCGTTTAGTTTTCTTTTACCTTCTTTTACCTGACGATGTATTGTATGTACATTTTGAAAAGGTTATAGCCATGATAAGCTCTACGCAGTCGCCTGGGTTTTTAATAAAAATAAGAATAACAATAATAAAAGAACCACCATCAAAATCCCCACCATCAGCTCCTGACGAACTCCTCTCCAGAGACGAGCGTGATATGGACTCGTTAGGAAGTCTGGGTCCACACACACGAGTTTTATCAACTTGAACGATGCGTCGTTGAGAATGCTGCTCAAATTCCTGATATATACGGCAGATGTCTGTGTCTCTAGGGGCTGGTTGACGCCAGGATGTGTTAAGAAAATGAACGTTAAGCACAGTCTTGTCACGCAACTTCGACCCCAAACGGAGTTTCATAGTATCATCTCTATCATCTCCACTTTCACCAGCATTGCACTGTGAAAACAAAAATGTCAGATTCAGTGGCCTTTCATCCACTACTCTAGTGATTTTTTATTACTTGTTTCATGGGTTTTGAAAATGATTTAGAGAAGCCAGAATGACCTAAATAGGGTAATGATACAGAAAATCGGGTGGGGTGGGGATGGGGAGGGGAATAGCCGAAATTATTATTTTTTCATCTTTTTATTTTTGTGTGTGTGTTTTACTGTTGTTTGTTTGTTTTTGTTCTTGTTTTGTTTTGTTTTTCATTGACCAGACGTCAACATACAATGTAGTAACGAAAACTCCTATCAATCCGTACACATAAGAGGAACAGTTTGGACATCTGACAACATTTAACATACAGAAAGCATATAAAACTGTTTCATACACTTGAAGTTTCATATAAAGATTTTGAGGCATACCATAAAGATGAATTTGTTCTCCATTCGGGAAATAGTGGCTTCTAGTTATTCCACTGAGCATTAAAAACGGAAAGATGAAAGTTTATTTTGGGATTGTAATGTTCAATTTTGAATCTTACATTTGTCAGTCTTTGAAAATTTAAATATATGCAGAATATATTTGTCAATGTTACGTTTATAAATAAAAGACTTTACAGGAAACTATTTAGCTTCCTGGGTGGTTGGCGTACCAGTGTTTATCCTGCCGGATAGACAAACACTAAGAGAAAGAAAGACAAACAAACAGGCAGACATGCAGGGACACATGGATTGAAAAACACGAAAGGACAATGCTATTATCATTTATACTGCCTAGAGAGCAGAAAGTTGCGCACTGGTCACAATAGGCTGAACAGCCACATGTACCGCAAACTGAAGCTGGCGCCCTCCCCAACCTGTCTCTGCGGTCAAGAAGACCAAACCACGGAGCATATACTCCAAAGATATCCCCTTCACCAGGTGGCAAGACAGGACGTGTGGCCGACAGACACTCCGCTGACAACCAAACTCCATGGCTGCGGACAGGAGCTGGAAAAGACGGCTGCATTCATCGCCCGGACTCAGATGATTGTGTAGCAGCGTACGCCAAGAAGAAGAAGAAGAATCAATAATACTGCTACCGCTCCTGATGTTGCTGCTGCTGATGCCATCAGTACAATGAGTAATACTACTGTAACAACTCCTGCTAATTCTATTAATACTACCGATAGTATAACTGGTAAAACTGTTGCTGATGCCATTGGTCCTACCACCCAGTGCGAATATATCAGCTGCTGCTGATGCTATTAGTTTTACCATCAGTACTACTGTTACAACCAACATTCGTATTAATTCTGCTTTTACAATAAGTATAATGGTATTTGATTGTGGCTTATCCCTGATAAAGGCAAAGATGATTCAAATGTTTTTTTTAGACATCGTTAAATTGTCGCAATATAGCAGTCATATAATACACATGCATACATACATACAAACATACATACATACATACATACATACATACATACACACATACACACACACGCGCGCGCGCGCACACACACACACACACACATACACACACAAGCACACACGCACACACACACACACACGCACACACACACGTACACATACACACACACACACACACGCACACACACACGTACACACACACACACACACACACACACGTATGTGTAGATACATGTAATTAAATGGGAAAGATCACAAACATTATAATATTTGTCAATAGCTGAGAATACATCTATAAAGGCAAGAAGACGAAATAACATCGAGGTGGATGACCGCTGAGTGTACAAAAGAGAAAATCGTAACATTTGTGAAATGTGTAAATTAAACATAACAATTCAGGATATCAACCAAGAATTGCCCCTCACAAATGGATCAATGAATATGAAAGATTGCTCAACACAAACTTCTGAGCTAATGGTACGACTGAACAATTGCAATGATACCGCGAAGAATTTACAGAATATGCATGAATGGGGCAAAGCAATTGCTAAAAAAGAAATTTGCTTGAGGGCGATTGGTAGAGAATGGCATACTACTACTACTACGACTATACAACGACTACTACTACTACTACAACAACAACAACAACAACAACAACAACAACTACTACTACTACTACAACTACTACTACTACCACTACTACTAATAAAGATGATGAGGATGAGGATGATAATTATTAACGATAATAAATAACAACTAACTAACTAATTACTAATAATTACTAAGAAATTACCTATTAACTAACTAACTAACTAACTAACTAACTAAATGAATAAATGAATGATTGAATAAAGAAATAAACAAACACTATAAGTATACAAGAAAAAAGTGCATTATTTTTCTTAAAAAGTAAGAAAACTTAAAACCAAAAGAAAAGCGAGATGATCAAGCTATTCAGACAATACATTTATATATAAAAAAAATACAGATGTCTTTTTATTTCTAACAGTTAACGTGACCTTGAAGAAGTATGAGACCAAACAAATCTTGGCGTGAGGCGAGGACGATGGTGGACTGTCAGAACGATGAAAAGAGATTGTGTATATTGTCACAAGTTCCAGGGAAAGTGTTATTTACAATCTTTCTTCATAAATGTGCTGTCTATAAGCATTTCTGTGTTTGTCTGAGTGCCTCTGTTCTCTGTACCGTGACGTCCAACCTTCTGCATACCAGATTCCTCAAAGTTCTACACTTTTGACCCAAATTTAGCAAATGCAAAAAAAAACCCACAAAAAAACCCCCCACAAAACAAACAAACAAACAAACAAAACAAACAAACAAACAAAAAACACACACAAAAAACAAACAAAAAACAAAAAACAAAGAAACGAACAGACAAACAAACAACAACCCCCCCCCCACCCTGGAAAATCTTGTAAAACACAGACCGACATTCAGAGACCCAGACATACATGTTTCTCCAGATGATGTTGTGAACTAATCTTCCTTTTCTTTTTAAATGCCAGATCGACACAGAAAGCAGGAATAGAAATAGAACAAGAT
>CM060306.1:15203048-15218048 GCA_030674185.1 Monoplex corrugatus | reverse complement strand
GATCCTTACCTCCTTACACACTGTCTCGATGCCCGCCGTCACACTCTTAAAACCTTCGACGTTTGTGACAGTCAGGAAATCAGGCAAGACCAGGAGAAAGCCAGGCTGTAAATGGAAACACTCGTTTGTTCAGAGTTCTGTCTTCTATCAGGAGAATTCCCCGTCTCCAAGCATCCTTTAGGGGGATTTTATTTCTTTGTATATGCACGTGGCAAACCAACAACAGGAACAAAACCCGCTGATCTGTAAACATTAAGGCACTAGGGTAAATTCATTGTCGATGTCTCCGTCTTTGCGTGATTTGGATAACAATGGAATATGGAGGAAGATTTTGTGGAGTGTGATAATCATTTCCTTAGGGATAAACTGAGCTAATTTTGTTCTACAAGATTATATATGATGACATCTGCTTAGTTACTAAGGTGTTTAGTTCTGAAAGTGCGAGGCAGCAAAGGCATTCATTCTGAGACAAATTCGGTTAATAGAAGAAAAACATGATGACAAAATGGTCTGGGAATTTGATATTCAGAACTTTTTTACACTCCAAGAAGTTGCTATTTTTCTTGGCCGTGGTAGCGGTGATGTTTTCTTTGCTGCCTTCTTTTTTTCTTATTGGTTTTTTTTACTGTACTGTTTGATATTATGCATACCAGACAGTATACCAAATCTCATGGGAAAACATCCAGTCAGGGAAAGCAGCTGCATTAGTATGAAATAATTTGCTTATAAGATGATGGAATAAAGCAGAGGAAACTGATTGTTCTGAAACAATTCGGTTATAAGAGAACAGAAACAAGCTATTAGGATAGACGAAATGGTCTGATGCTAAAAGGATTAGCTGGTTCAAGGAGCGTTGCTATCCTCTGCGCTTTAAACTGTTCTTGATATTACCTCAGTTGAAAAGCAACATAAAGTCTCATGAGTGAATTTGAAGACTTTGTACACAAAACATGATGAAATTGTCATAAAATGTTTTAGCATTCTATTTGTTTTTTGTACCCAGCTAATGACCCAAAGATAGAAACCAATAGATACTTCGCCTGCGTGTTAGCATGGGCACTGTTCAAGTTCTAAAGTGCATACAGTAATTTCTTTTTTCATACCACGAAAATGACTGTACAGAGAAAACAGCTAAAGAGGATCTGGAAGACATTGAAAAGTGGTCATCCATTAAAACGTGAAGTTAGATGCATACAGCCTTTCATCTGCAGATCTTTGATATTAAATCATAGCGGTAAATGCGAGCAATGTCAACTTCTTTTGTATTACCAAAGAAATAAGAGGGAAGCAGGGAGAATTTTTATAATATTAATCAGAATTATCTGCCATGTTGTATAGAACTTCTCAAATCTAACACAGTTTGCGCAACCCATTCAGCTAGCATAGAAGCAGATAGAAAGCACAAAAAACAGTAAGCTCAGAACACTCTTTAGTATTGTTTTTACAGAACTCATCTCACTTCCCCTTTGACATCATAGCTGCCTCCCCTCTCCCACTTCTTACTACTGCTCATGAACACATGGGCATTCCATTTGGTCCCTTTTTATCCACTGGACGAGGCGGCAGGGAAGTTTAAGTCCTCTTTTTATTATCCGTTGTTTGGTGTTTGTGGTCTGTTTGTGACCGTGCATTCGCGCTTGACAAAGGCCGGTTGGCCGAAAATTTGCGCTTGTCTTGTCTTGTTGTGTTGAATACGCGCTTACTTTGGTTTGCTTGTTCTTCTGGTTATTGTTTTCACTGTTCTGATTTTTCTCAGCTGCATATACGAAACGTTGTTTTACCTGCATAGTGCAGGCGGTATGTCGCTGCACAGTCTGCGTGCTAGATGAGCATACATGCTGGGTGTTTTTTTTTTCTGTGTCCATAAGACACCGGACACTAACACGACTTACAAGATCTTTAACTTACATGTTTGATCTTCTGTAAGTATACAGAAACAAACGAGGCTTAGGCACCGGCAGGTCTGCACCCGTGTTGACCTGGGAGATCAGAATATAAATATATGCGCTTTTTCCACCGTGCAGGAGGTACTCAGGCAGGAACGAACCAAGCGAGAACAGAGAGAACAGAGAGAACAGAGAGAACAGAGAGAACAGAGAGAACGGAGAGACGGAGAGACAAAGACAGAGATATAGACAGTGAGACAGACAGAGAGAGACTGAAACAGAGAGAGAGAGAGAGAGACAGACAGACAGACATACAGACAGACAGAGGAAGACAGAGACACACAGACACATATATATAGACAAAGGAAGGCAGAGACAGACAGACAGACAGTTAGACAGAGACAGAGGGAGACAGAGACACACAGACACACATATATAGACAAAGGAAGACAGAGACAGACAGACAGTCAGACAGACAGACAGACAGAGACAGAGGGAGACAGAGACACACAGACACACATATATAGACAAAGGAAGGCAGAGACAGACAGACAGACAGTCAGACAGACAGAGACAGAGGAAGACAGAGACACACTGACACACATATATAGACAAAGGAAGGCAGAGACAGACAGACAGTCAGACAGACAGACAGACAGAGACAGAGGGAGACAGAGAAACACAGACACACAGACACACATATATAGACAAAGGAAGGCAGAGACAGACAGACAGACAGACAGTCAGACAGACAGACAGAGACAGAGGGAGACAGAGACACAAAGACACACATATATAGACAAAGGAAGACAGAGACAGACAGACAGTCAGACAGACAGACAGACAGAGACAGAGACACACAGACACACATAAATAGACAAAGGAAGCAAGACAGACCAGTCAAGACAGACAGCGAACAAGCGAGAACAGAGAACAGACAAAGACAAGAGCAGAACAGAAGACAGAGAGAGACGAGAGGAGACAGAGACACACAGACACACATATATAGACAAAGAGAAGGCAGAGAGACAGACAGTCAGACAGACAGACAGACAGAGACAGACAGAGAGACAGAGACACACAGACAACATATATAGAGACAAAGGAAGGCAGAGACAGACAGACAGACAGAACAGCAGACAGACAGAGACAGAGACACACACAGACACACATATATAGACAAAGGAAGCAGAGACAGACAGACAGTCAGACAGACAGACAGACAGAGACAGAGGGAGACAGAGACACACAGACAACACATATATAGACAAAGGAAGGCAGAGACAGACAGACAGACAGACAGTCAGACAGACAGAGACAGAGGAGACAGAGACACACAGACACACATATATAGACAAAGAAGGCAGAGACAGACAGACAGCAGACAGACAGACAGACAGACAGACAGAGACAGAGAACAGACACACAGACACACATATATAGACAAAGGAAGGCAGAGACAGACAGACAGACAGACAGTCAGACAGACAGACAGAGACAGAGGGAGACAGAGACACACAGACACACATATATAGACAAAGGAAGGCAGAGACAGACAGACAGTCAGACAGACAGACAGACAGAGACAGAGGAGACAGAGACACACAGACACACATATATAGACAAAGGAAGGCAGAGACAGACAGACAGACAGACAGACAGACAGACAGACAGACAGAGACAGAGGGAGACAGAGACACACAGACACACATATATAGACAAAGGAAAGGCAGAGACAGACAGACAGACAGACAGACAGACAGGACAGAGGACAGAGACAGAGAAACACAGACACACATAATAGACAAAGGAAGGCAGAGACAGACAGACAGACAGACAGTCAGACAGACAGACAGACAGAGACAGAGGAGACAGAGAACACAGACACACATATATAGACAAAGGAAAGAGACAGAGACAGACAGACAGACAGACAGACAGACAGACAGAGACAGAGGAGACAGAGACACACAGACACACATATATAGACAAAGGAAGGCAGAGACAGACAGACAGACAGACAGTCAGACAGACAGACAGAGAGAGACAGAGAACAGAGACACAGACACACATATATAGACAAAGGGAAGGCAGAGACAGACAGACAGACAGACAGACAGACAGACAGACAGAGACAGAGGGAGACAGAGACACACAGACACACATATATAGACAAAGGAAGGCAGAGACAGACAGACAGACAGACAGTCAGACAGACAGACAGACAGAGACAGAGGGAGACAGAGACACACAGACACACATATATAGACAAAGGAAGGCAAGACAGACAGACAGACAGACAGACAGACAGAGACAGAGACAGAGGAGAAGACACAGACACAAAACAAAGGAGCAGAACGCAGAAGACAAAGTCAGAAGCAGAAGACAGAGACAGGAGACAGACAACAGACAATATAGACAAGGAAGAAGACAGAAGACGAGAAAGAAGAGACAGAGACAACACAGACACACATATATAGACAAAGGAAGGCAGGAAGACAGAGAAGCAGACGAGACAGAACGAGACAGACAAGAACAAAAGACAAGACAGAGACAGAGGACAGAGAGACAGACAGGAACAAGACACAAGACACAATATATAGACAAAGGAAGGCAGAGAACAGACAGACAGACAGTCAGCACAGACAGGACAGACAGACATAGACAGAGGAGACAGAGACACACAGACACACATATATAGACAAAGGAAGGCAAGAGACAGAACAGTCAGACAGACAGAACAGACAGACGAGAAAACAAGGAGCAGAGAACACAGACACATATGCAAGAAGACAGACATAGACAAAGGAAGGCAAGAACACAGACAGAAGACAGGACAGGACAGACAGAGACAGAGACACACAGACGACACAGCAAATAGACAAAGGAAGGCAGAGACAGACAGACAGACAGACAGACAGACAAGCAGAGAGAGGCTGATGTGAAGTAACAAGATAGAGTCTAAGCTTTAAAAAGTACAAGCCATAGAAAGACTCCACAGCATGATTTATACCACACCACCACATAACCAGACTGTAGTAAAACCACAGTGTGAGTAAGTTAAGTCAGTATCAGACAGGGACAAGCCTGAAACACAGCTACTGGTAGAATGGACATGATCTGTTTTAGCACTTAAGTCCTGGCTTGAAGTTAGTAACACTGTCTACCTGTCTCAGTCTCTGTCTCCTCCCTCTCCTCGCTCTCACTCTCTTTTTCTGTCTCTATCTATCTATCTATCTATCTATCTATCTATCTATCTATCTATCTATCTATCTATCTATCTATCTATCTATCTATCTATCTGTCTGTCTATCTATCTATCTCTTTCTATTTCTCTGCTCCTCCCTGTCTCACTGTTTGTTTATCTCTCTGTTTTCCTGTCTTTCTCTGTCTTTTTCTGTCTCTGTCTCTCTGTCTCTCTGTCTCTATCTATCTATCTATTTATCTATCTATCTATCTATCTATCCATCCATCCATCTAATTATCTATCTATCTATCTATCTATGTATGTATGTATGTATGTATGTATGTATGTATGTATGTATGTATGTATTTATCTCTTTCTATTTCTCTGTCTCCCTGTCTCACTGTTTGTTTATCCCTCTGTTTTCCTGTCTTTCTCTGTCTCTCTCACCCCTCCCCCCTATCTCTCTCTATCTTTCTCCCTCTCTCTCTTCACATCCTTCCTCACTTCGTTAACTTTCCTCTATTTTCTTTCGTCCACGTTTTGCCATATCCTTTTGGTGAAAGTGAAGAAGAAGAAGAAGCTCAATGGCAAAAGGACGATAATCCCCAACCCAAGCCAGACAGATCCTTACCTCCTTACACACTGTCTCGATGCCCGCCGTCACACTCTTAAAACCTTCGACGTTTGTGACAGTCAGGAAATCAGACAAGACCAGGAGAAAGCCAGGCTGTAAATGGAATCCTTGTTTTTTTCGGAGTTCTGACTTCCATCAGGAGAATACCCCCTGTCCAATCTTCCTTCAGGGGGATTTTCTTTCTTCGTATATGCACGTGGAAAAATAACAACACCGACAACAAAAACCACTGATCTGTAAACATTAAGGCACTAGGGTAAATTCATTGTCGAAGTCTCCGTCTTTGCGTGATTTAGATAACAATGGAATATGGAGGAAGATTTTGTGTGGTGTGATAATCATATACGCAGGGACAAATTGAGCTAGTTTTGTTATACATGATGACATCTGCTACTTAGCTACTAAGGTGTTAAGTTCAGATGGTGCGAGACAGCAAAGGCATTTATTCTGAAAAAAAATTCAGTTAAGGGAAGAAAAATTGTGATGATAGAACGGTCTAGGAATTTGGTATTCAGAACGTCTGCACTCCAAGAAGTTGCTTTGTTCTTGATGGTGGTTGCAGTAATGTTTCCTTTGCTGTATTTATTTGTCTTATTGATTTTTTTTTACTGTGCTGTTTTATACTTTGCACACTGAACAGTAGGCTATACCAAATTTCATGGAAAAACACCCGGCCAGAGAAAGCAGCTGCATTATTATGGAATACGACGACGAAACAATGCAGAGGGAATTGATTATTCTGAAACAATTCGGTTATAAGAGAACAGATAAAAAGCTATTAGAATAGATTAGATGCGTCTTATGCTAAAAGAACTAGCTGATTTAACGAGTATTACTATTCTCTGTGCTTTAAACTTTCTGCATATTACATTAGTTAAAAAACCCCCATAAATTAAAGTCTCATGAGCAAATTTTAAGACATTGGACAAAGAAATGAAAGAATTGTCATAAAATGTGTCTACATGCTGTTTGTGTATCCTATTTGTTTTTGTACCCAGGTTAAAACCCAAATATACAAACTGATAGATACTTCACCTGTGTGTTATTATGAACAATGTTCTAGTTCTAAAGTGAACACAGTACATATGTTTTTTTTTGTACCACGAAAATGAATGTATAGAGAAAATAACTAAAGAGAATCTAGAGGGCACTGAAAAGTGATTATCATTAAAACGAGAAGTTAGATACGTACAGCCTTTAATCTACACATATCAGACAAAAAAACACAAAAAATAACAACAACAACAAAAAACAACAAAACCACCACCACCAACAACAACCCCCCCCCCCCCCGCAAAAAAAAAAAAAAAAAAATCATAGCGGTAAATGCGAGCAAAGTCAATTTCTTTTGTTTTGTGTTGTTTTAACTGTTCCAATTCTTTCTCAGATGCGTTTATGCACAGTGCAGGTGATACCTTACAGTACAGTGCATACGAGATAAGCACGTATGCCGAGTGTTTTTTTTTTCTGTTTCCATAAAACACCAGACACTAACACGACTTAAAAGATCTTTAACTTGCATATCTGATCTTCTGCGAGCATACAGAAACGAATGGGGCTTAGGCACTAGCAGGCCTGCACATAATTATGCTAACCTGGGAGATCAGAAAAAAAAATTCTGACTTTGTTTCATCAGGTGGAAGATACCCAGGCATGATCGAACCCAGAGAGACAGAGAGAGAATGTGAGTGAAACAGAGAGAGAGAGAGAGAGAGAGAGAGAGAGAGAGAGAGAAAGAGGGAGGGAAAGAGAGAGAGAGAGAGAGCGAGAGAGCGAGAGAGCGAGAGAGATAGAGAGAGAAAGAGGGAGAGAGAGAGAGAGAGAGAGATAGATAGACAGACAGACAGACAGACGGACAGACGGACAGACGGACAGACGGACAGACAGACAGACTGATAAGTACACAAAGGGAGGCAGAGACAGACAGACAGACAGACAGACAGACAGACAGACAAGAAGACAGAAGCTGATATAAAGCAGGAAAAAACAGATTGCAAGCGTTCAAAAGTACAAACCATTAAAAAGACTCCACATCATGATTTATACCACACCACCACAATTCCAGACTGTAGTAAAACCACAATGTGAGTAAGTTAAGTCAGTATCAGACAGGGACAAGCCTGAAATACAGCTGCTGCTTGAATAGACACGATCCGTTTTAGCACTTAAGTCCCAGCTTAAAGTTAGTCAGACATCGAGCTGCGTAGACAATGAGATCCAAAACAAGAGCGACTGCCCGCGCCCAAGCAAACAGGAACCAGAAGAACAAGTAAATCAAAGTAAGCTTGTTCTTCTGGTTCCTGCGTAGACAACATCAGAAAACAAATCAGTTTTACTGGAAAAGTAACGATCTACTTCGACAAGGGATGAACAAAACGAGTCAAACCGTGTACCTTCTTGACTGTACACGTTAAAGGATCCCACGCAGTTGAAAACCGTAAAAATCAGGGCATCTGCTCGCTGCCCTGGCATAGGAAATTATTGTAGAGATAGGTGTATTGCCCAGGTCTTTCCCTTTGCATCCCAATTAACCTTTTTGCACCCCCCGTTGGGTTGCCGGGGGCTCTTTCAGTATAAATAGTATCCCCACCTTCTGGAAATTCTGTGCTAGAAATGTCCTCTTTTCTGTCACTCTCTTTGTTTCTGCCTTGTTCCCTTGCTTTCTGTCATTTCTACTTATTTTCAGCCTTAATGGTCCATTCACCTGTATTTTTTCGATAAAGTCTTACGCACTTTTTCTTCGGATTGATGATTGGGTACATGTATTAAGTGCATTTTTGGCTCTAAGGAGGTGAGATATGCGGAAGCAATTTTAGGTAATTTATGCCTGTTTTTATATATGTTTTGGTGTCCTTACGTATGCTTATATTTGTATTCAGGTGTGTTTTTTATATCTCCCCTGTGTGATAAATCGGACGGAATGGTCCTACGCCGGGGACATGTCCTTAGATTATGTGCGCGAATGCATTGATACGTGTACTTAATTTTCTTTTCTTTTTATTTCCTGTTGAAGTTTTGTGTGTTTTGAAGCGGCTATAGCCCTGATATGGCTCTGCGCAATCGGCTGGGCTTTAAAGAACAATAATAGAAAGACAGAAAAAAACCTTTTTGCATATTTGAAGTTTTGGATAAGAAATAAAAATACAATTGTGAGAGACCATAAAGACAGAGCGAGTGAAAGAGATAGGTGAGTGGCATGGTAAATGGGGAAAAAGAAGAAAAAAAGGAGAATGTTAAAAACAATACCTGAATACAAATGTACACATAAATAAGGATACAAAAACATACGTATAAAAACCTGCCCCCACCCAAAATTGCTTCTGCAGATGACATTTCCACAGAGCCAAAAATACAGTTAATACACGTATCCAACTGTCAATCCTATGAGAAAGTGTGTTGACTTTAATGCACACATACAGATGAATGGACCCAGCAAGGCAGAAAGTGATAGGAAGAAATAACAGAAAGCAAAGCAACTGTGAAGATACAAAGAGAGTGACAGAAAAGAGGAAATCTCTAACAGACAATGTCCAGAAGATGGGGATACTAGCCATACTGAAAGAGCCCCCTGTTTTTTTCTCTGTCTCTGTCTCCGTCTGTCTCTGTCTGTCTCTCTGTCTCTGTCTCTCTCTCTCTGTATGTCTGTCTCTCTCACTGTGTCTGTCTGTCTGTCTCTGTCTGTCTGCTGTCTGGCTCTCTGTCTCTGTCGCTGTCTGTCTGTCTGTCTGCCTATGTCTGTCTGTCTCTGTCTCTGTCTCTCTTTCTCTCTCTTTTTCTTTCTCAAACTCCAGCAAAAGCTGCAACTCTGATTTCTTTGTTAGTTTTTTGTTTGTTTGTTTGTTTGTTTCTGATTTGTTGATGTATTTCCTTTTCAATGTTTCTCAATTCTAGGCAGACATGTAAATTAGCAACAGCAAATAATGAAAAATAGTTTTTACTTAGTAATTTCCACAGTTGGGAAGATGAAGTATCACGGTCATTCTCATCGTCATTGTCCTTGTAAATAAGAGGTCGTGGACACAGCGTGAGTCGCGACTGGCTTGTGCCGCTGTACACCACAGCTGAATCACAGCTTGACACTACTACAGTCACAGCTCCGACTTAGCAGGAATGCCTGGTTCCATTTAATGGATGACCCCGTAGTACCTTGGCATTGATAGCCCCCCTGTGGACAAAAGGACTGTGGTGGAAACCTTCGGGGGAAAGTAATACTTTTCAACAGCGGAACGTACAGTGTGACGGTAATCCTTCCTAAGCACCATGGAAGATGAAACACCGGGGGAGACAAACTTGCTGCGGATTGAGGAAAGTTCCACTTTGAGACTGAAGTTCCAGAAAGAGAGAGAGAGAGAGAAAGAAAGAGAGAGAGAGAGAGGGAGGGAGGAGGAAAGGGAGGGAAGGAGACAGAGAGACAGACACAGACTCAGAGAAAGACAGAGAGAAATAGATAGATAGAGAGAAAGAGAGAGAGGCAGACAGACAGAGAGACAGAGAGATAGATAGATAGATAGATAGATAGAGAGAGAGAGAAACAGAGAGAGAGGAGAGGCAGACAGACAGAGAGACAGACAGACAGAAAGGCAGACAGACAGAGATAAATGAAGAAATGAAAGAGAGAGATAGAAGCACAGAGTGAGAAACCAAGACACAGAGAGGCAGACAGACAGACAGACAGACAGACAGACAGAGATAAATGAAGAACTGAAAGAGAGAGACAGAAGCACAGAGTGAGAAACCAAGACACAGAGAGGCAGATAGACAGACAGACAGACAGACATACAGACAGACAGACACTTAGAGATAAATGAAGAAATGAAAGTGAGAGACAGAAGCACAGAGTGAGAAACCAAGACAGAGATGGACATAGACAGGCAGAGACACAGGGACATTAAGTCAGATCAGAAAAGATGCCAAGAAGGCAGGGAAGGGAAGGCGGTAGTGGCGGAGACAGAAAAGAATGGAAAAATATGAAATAGAAAAAAGATGGCTTGATGGAATATGCATCGCTTTTAGAGTAAACACACCACTCATTATTTTCTCCATCCAATTATATACGAACCAAGAAAAAATGAAAGCTAAGAAACTAGAGAATTGATAGGAAATTTGGAAAAGAAGAGAGAAAAATCAGGTGGAAATCTATCTCTATCTATCTATCTATCTATCTATCTATCTATCTATCTATCTATCCATCTGTCTATCCATTTTTCATTCTATCTATCTATCTATCATCCATCCATCTATCTAGCTATCTATCTATCTATCTATCCATCTGTCTATCTATCTATCTATCCATCTACGTATCTATCTATCTATCTACCTATCTATCTATCTACCTATCTATCTATCTGTCTATCTATCTATCGATCGATCTATCTATCGATCTATCTATCTATCTGTCTGTCTGTCTGTCTGTCTGTCTGTCTGTCTGTCTGTCTATCTATCTGTATCTATCGTCTACTTTACAGAGGCGTCAGTGTCGATGTTGCTTAAATCCCTGATCAACACCACGGGTGTCTGTACCTCTAAGGCCAAGTTGTCCACAAGATACGATATTATGAGTGTAAATTTGTGATTCAGCATTGTTACAAACCCAAATATGAGGCAGGGTCAATCCGAAATAGAACTTCCATAGCGTCATCTCTATTGTCTCTATTCTCCTTATCATAGCATCATGGAAAAATATTGTTCTGTGGCACTTAATGCTCAGGCCTTATTTAAAGTAATTCCAATTTCTATGAATTTTGAGGTGTGAAGGTGGGCTAAAAATAAATGAGCAGCATGAGGATAGTAATACATTTTGGGCCACTTCCTCTAACTATTCCTCAATGAGTGAGATGATCGATGGTATGATGAGGCAGAGTTTGTTCACGAAGGTGTGGTTTTGAGAGCATGAGGACTTCAGCTTTTCCAAGATGCAGAGTTTCCGTTGTAGTGGCTTTACCTGCACCTTTGTCGGCACATTTTTTCCCTCGACACCATTGTATCACGGGTAGTAGATCCACCTGAGCATTTGCAGATTGATGATAATTTATTAATCACGATTTATATTCATATAGCTCACACAATCCCCATCGATCGTCTTACTCATAGAGGAATAGAGGAAGTGGCCCTAAATGTATTATGAAATGCAAAACAAGAGCCACCATCAATCAGACACACATTAGTGCCATCTAAAAAATAACACTGCAGATTCCTGCATCATGGGAATTAAAAGTAGTTGGGCGTTTTATTCTAAATCGAATAAGAAATAAAATCTGTGTGGGCTTGGGGAGCTGATATGATACAGATGATAGATCGTGTTGGTGGTCAGATGTAGAATGTATGTAGTCTTGTTCTGAGATAGACTTCAGTGATATAGCTGTGGATAGACTTCAGTGATATAGCTGTGGATAGACCAGTGATATAGCAGTGGATGGACTTCAGTGATATAGCTGTGGATGGACTTCAGTGATATAGCTGTGGATGGACTTCAGTGATATAGCTGTGGAATGGACTTCAGTGATATAGCTGTGGAAGACTTCAGTGATATAGCTGTGGATAGACTTCAGTGATATAGCTGTGGATAGACTTCAGTGATATAGCTGTGGATAGACTTCAGTGATATAGCTGTGGATAGACTTCAGTGATATAGTTGTGTCAGTTTGTCCTGTGATGGAGGGGTTGGGGTGAATATGCTGTCATCCATTTCCATATTTTTGATCAGGGTTAGAAGATGGGCTAGGGAAGTAGGGAATGTGTTCTGTCCCTTTTACAATTATTTTCAGGATTGCATATACAGATATACGTTCACTTCAAATAGCCTGGGTTGTTTTCATGACAGACTAATACGAAACGGACGTAAAACCACGACTAAGACCAAAATGTAAAACAGATATATTATTTGATCTTATAGCAATGCTGGCAAAATCATTTATATATAAATGCAAAAGAGACAGATGTATTCCGAATGTACAAACTTCCCAAGAATGCTACATCAGAGAGTCAAAAGTGAACAATATATAATGCTAAAATAAACTTTCACTTGTCCATTTTTAATGCTCAGTGGAACAACGATAGCTAATGTTCTTCCCGCAGAAAACAGATTTTCTTCATGACATGTTCTTGAATCTTGATGAACACAATAAAACCATGATTGATTACAATATTGTCCTATGTTTTGTAAGCTGAAGGTTGTTTCTATGCAAACAATATTTGTCATAAGTGTAAATTGATATAATTTCTGTTATCACATTATCCGTTGATGCTCGATTATCGTTCAGCAAAAAAAGATAATTTTTATGACAAATTCATAAAAAACGTTGACATGTAATTAGATCTTGATGTCAATTTTTTAAACTTGCAGTGTATAAAGACCATAGGGCATAGAGCTTATGTGCAAGCTTTGGTTTATGTCATGATCAGTTCGGATCATCTCCATCATATTGCATTTATGGCATAAGTTCGACCTGAAGTTATTCCTCGCGTGGGTACGCTATTTTGAGAAACTAAAAGTAAAGGTGTACAACCAAATGTACCAAGTTGCTGAAAGACAGCAGAGGTTTTTAAACCTTCCGTGATGACTGAACAGTCTACCGCAAAGCACGAACAAGGTCTTAGATGTACTGACTCGGGTAAGTTGGTGTCTGTCGCTTAATCAAATGAAGGAAATCAAGTTAAACTATCCCTACATCTCTCTCTCTGTCTCTGTCTATAAATCTGTCTGTCTGTCTGTCTATCTGTCTATCCGTCTATCTGTCTGTCTGTCTGTCTGTCTCTGTCTCTTTCTCTCATTCTCTCTCCCTCTCCGCCCTCTCCCTCTCTCTCTCTCTCATGTTGTTGTCGTTGCTGTTCTTCTTCTTTTTCGTCTTCTACTTCTTCTTCTTCTTCTTCTTCTTCTTCTTCTTCTTCTTCTTCTTCTTCTTCTCTTCTTCTTCTTCTTCTTCTTCTTCTTCTTCTTCTTCTTCGTGATCCTCTTATTCTTTTTGTTCTTCCTGTTCTTTTTCTTTCTTTCTTTCTTTTTTTTTTTTTTATTCTTTCTTTCAATCTTTGTTTCTTTCTTTTTCTTTCTTCTTCTTTTTGAACGAATTACAAGTTATTTCATAATGGTCAAACCACGCATAAAATACAGTGGGCAGATATTTTTGTTTTTTTCGTTCAAATATGATCACGCATTCAAATACCAATCTGAGGGTCTGGACTATAGCTGTAGTTTTGACTAGTTCTCTTGGTTGTCCCAATTTTGCTCTTTTAGAATTGCTTCATTTGGCTACTACCAGTTTCTTTCATTTCTGATCAGTCAGCAAAATTGAAGAATGTATACTGGAGATAGTAATCCTGCTTGGCGTGGACACCCATCCAATCCCAGTTGACATAATATGTTGGAATAGGTGGCAATCTCTTGTCATTAAGCGGACTATTTTAAGGTTTGTTGTTGCCACATTTCTTGTGATTTACATTGGACCTTGGCCATCACCTAAAACTTCGTAGAAGTTTTCGATGTCTTCCTGAGTACTTGCGGATGTTGGTGCATACACCTGTATGATGTTGATATCAAATGGTTTGCCTCCCAATTTGACCAGCAAAACTCTGTCGGACACTGCCCAGTATCCCATAACTGCTTTTGATTTGTCCTTGTCCATAATGATGCCTACTCCTCTTTCATGTGAATTACCACCAGAGTATATCACTGTATATTCTCCTGATGTTATCAGAGGAAAAAGAATGTTATATAGAACCAATACTGTTGTACGGATGCGAGGCGTGGACAGTCAGCAAGCAAAGCCAGAGCAAGATTGAGGCAGCCGAGATGTGGTTTCTAAGAAGAATGTTGAGAGTTCCATGGACAGCAAGTAGATCACTCATAAGGAAGATTAGGAAAAGACTGGCAACATTTATAGGCCATTTTATGAGGAAGGGGGATTTGGAGCACCTGGTCACAACGGGAAAGCTGGAGGGAAAGAGAGCACCAGGTAGACCCAGGGAGAGAATGCTGGACGGACTTGCAGAGTGGCTGGGGATGAGGAGGGTGGGGGAGATGCTAGGGGCAATGAGAGATAGAGATGGATGGAAATCCATGGTCGCCAACGCCATGCGACAGGGCACCTGATGATGATGATGTTGCCACTCAAAATAGTGGATGTGATCGTTTCTGTTATCTATATGGTGACAGGGTGGTTTTTTTTATGAAAGAAATGTTTGGTAATATTATCCTTGCTGTATGTTTCCTGCTTAATATGCTGGAGAGTATGTCTGCTCGTTAACCAATATGCCAAAATGGACAGGAATCCTCTGCATCGTCACTGGCACTATGCACG
>CM060306.1:15175548-15178048 GCA_030674185.1 Monoplex corrugatus | reverse complement strand
ATGCGTCATTGAGGGTGCTGCTCAAATCTTCTGACCAACACCGCAGGTGTCTCTATCTCTCAGGCTTGGTTGACGCCAGAATATATTATGATAGTAAGCGTAGAATACATCCCTGTCACACAGTCTCAATCCTAGATGGAACTTCATAGCATCATGATTATCATCCTCATCGACGTCATCATCATCGCATTGTAAAAAAAAAAAAATTGTTCCAGCTTCAGTGGACATTACTGTGCTGCAAAAAAAGGGACGAAAAAAAAAGGTGAGCGCAAAAGGTAACCTCCCTGGGTGCGATGATCCTGAAAAAAAAGTTTGTCTAACCCCCGCACTCAACAATCTAGTGTGAAAATTGTATCTTTCAACGCACGTACTCTGAATTCCGTGGGTGACATATTGTCTGCCAACCTCAGCGACCGTGCCAACCTTCGATGTGGACAAGGCAGAACCCTGACTCTGAAGGCTGATGTTACGAATGATCTTGACCTCCTCGGCGTTTCCCCAGCAATTGTCATGAACATGAACAGCATCCAATTTTCACAGTTGATTGGTTCGCTCTAATTTGCTGAGCGTTAAATATATAATATACCGTAGTCTCGACACTAAACAGTCGGAAACTTCCTACACTGCTCTACCACAACCACAGCGGATGCGCGTGTATTAACGCCCTATCGGTATGGAATCTTTTTTCTTCTCATCCCACACACCCAGACTAACAACTCCTCCCCAGGAGCACTTAGCACCGGCAACCGGGTCTGTTACATTTATCTCATCGCTGGCACTGGTGGTCAACCAGCGCGCGTAGTCATGCAAAGAATTAATACATTCCACTTTATATTTCACGTACATTCCTTCCGTTTTAGAAACATCACAAACCGAATGATTTAAAAAAATATTTTCTGTAATGCATATCATATCGAAATAGGACTTCTCCGAAATGATGAAGTGATGAAGTGTCTTTGAATAATCTGTTGGGAGTGCAAAAAAGTGTGACGCCGTTCGCTGTAAAAGCAGACGAAGCCATAAGTAGGTCAGGATGGGAAGGCCAACGTGTACCGAGGGATTTTAATAAAGAAGTGCATTTCCAACAGAACCGTGTCCTTTTTATTTTCACTGTGTAACATCTTCTGCAGCAATATGTTGAAACGCTAACCTTTAGATTCCGTAAATATTGTTGTGTACCCTGTTTTCAACGAAATAATTATACCGATAGGGCCGAGTAAACCGATAGGGCGTTAACATGCGTGCGATCACAAAAGCGGTCAGACGAAACGTTCACAAAAGCGGTCAGACGACGCGTTCACAAAAGCGGTCAGACGACACGTTCACAAAAGCGATCAGACGACACGTTCACAAAAGCGGTCAGACGACACGATCACAAAAGCGGTCAGACGACACGACACGATCACAAAAGCGGTCAGACGACACGTTCAAACGACACGATCACAAAAGCGGTCAGACGACACGTTCAAACGACACGATCACAAAAGCGGTCAGACGACACGTTCAAACGAGACGATCACAAAAGCGGTCAGACGACACGATCACAAAAGCGGTCAGACGACACGATCACAAAAGCGGTCAGACGACACGATCACAAAAGCGGTCAGACGACACGTTCACAAAAGCGGTCAGACGACTTCTTTTTTTCTTTTTCCTTCCGCCTGTAACGCTGGGCGTCGCGGGGAGATACAGTCGTCTGTCAGCAGCAAGGCGGGTGGCCTGGAGAAGGGACATCTCGTGAGCTCTGAGGGTGTCTGCCACGGAGTCGCTCCATCTTCGTCTTGGTCTTCCTCTGGCTCTCCAGCCAGGGTATCTGGTGTTGTATGCCCGAAGAGCTGGATGGTTTAGTGGCATACGTGTGAGGTGTCCGAACCACTTGATCCTCATATGTTCGATGTGTTGTAGGATTGGTGTTGCTCCTACCATGTCTCGTATCACCTCATTTCTCATCTTGTCCCGCATTGTCTTGTTTACTGCTTTCCTCAGGCATTTCATTTCACAGGTGACCAGTTTTCTCTCGAGGACTTTAGTTAGGGACCATGTCTGGCACTGGTATGTCAGCGTTGGTAGAAAAATGGCGTTGATGAGTTTCGCCTTAGTGCTGGTGGGAATGCTGGGGTGTTTCAGGAGAGGGGCAAGTTGGTAGCTGACTGCGTTGGCTTTCTGGCACCTGGTCTCGATTTCTCTGTCTAGTTTGCCATTTTCAGTGAAGATGCTGCCCAGGTATTTAAATTCACTGGCTTGCTTCAACTGGGTTCCGTTGATGTTGATATCCAGTTTGTTTGGTCTCTTACTGACAGTCATGACCTCGGTCTTGCTGACACTGATCTTCATGCCGTATGTCTCGCAGCTTTCATTGAGCTGGTCTGTTTGCTCCTGTAGCTGTATCTTGTCATTGTTCACCATTGCCTGGTCGTCCGCAAACATGAGTTCATTGAGTGCCTCAGGGTCTGGGTTTGCCTCCTTCGTAATCTGATCCATATAGATCACGAAGAGAAGA
>CM060306.1:15160548-15168048 GCA_030674185.1 Monoplex corrugatus | reverse complement strand
TTACACTATATTGTAGTTTTGAGTCATTTTTTTAAGAGAGATACACAGTGATCGGTGATTCCATATGCGCTCCATCCAAATTTGAGAGCACTTATCGGGAAGACTTTTTCAGCTTGTACAAAAACCCTCTACGCATTGGAAGGATCTAGACAGGCGGAAGACCCATTGAAACATTAAACTGGCACCACAGGAGAGATTGAAGCAAAAAGAGGTGGCTGAGTGGTTAATTCCCATTACTTCTTGTATTAACAATAAGGACGAAAACAGACTACAACACACAGAGAAATACACAGGTATATTGATAGAGAGATGCAGAGAGGGACAAGAAAGGAAGAAGAAAAAGAAGAGGAAAAGAAGAAAAAAAGGAAGAAAAAAAAAGGAAAGAAAAACAGAAACAGAAAAGGAAGAATAGTGGGAAAAACAAGAAGATGATGATGACGAAGTATGAAAAAGAAGAACAAGAGAAGGATTAGAAGAAGAAGAAGAGAAAGAGTAGAAAAAGATAAGAAAAAGGAGAAGAGAAGAAGAAAAAGAAGAGAGAGAGAGAGAGAGAGAGAGAGAGAGAGAGAGAGGGGGGGGTTGGGGAGAAGAAAGAAAGAAGAAAAGTATATAGAAAGAAGAAGAAGAAAAAACAAACAAACAGTAAGACAGAAAGAAAAACAAAATACCAAGAAGGAGAAGAAAGAAATAAAACATGAGGAGAAAAAGAGAAGAGGAAATAAGAGGACAAGAAATCTGGCGAAAAAAAAACGAAAACGAAATAAAGAAGAAGAAAAGAATGAAGAGATGACGAAGAAGAAAAAGAAGAATACAAAGAAAAGAAGAAGAAGAAGAAGACGAGATAGAAGAAGAAGAAGAAGAAGAAGAAGAAAAAAAGAAGAAAAAACAACAATAACAAGAACAAGAACAAGAACAAGAACAAGAAAACAGAACAAGAACAAGAAGAACAATAAGAAGAAAAGAAGAGAAGGATTGAAAGAAGATGCAAAACAAAAAAAAACAAAAAAACAGAAACGAACAAGAAGAAAAAGAAAGAAAAAAAGGAGTAAAAGAAGAACGGAAAATAAATAAGACAAAAAGAAAAAAAAGACGAAGAAGAGAAAAAGACCACAACAAAACAAAAAGGAAAGAGAAAGAAGAAACTAAAAAAAAAAAAAAAAAAAGAAAAAAAGAAAACTGGATGAACAGAAGCGTAGGTAGAGAAAGAGGAACACTTGAAAACACTTTATCATTCAAGCGTATGAACATCAGATCCCACTGGAGCTATTTCACAGCTAGGCTTTGCTATTCTACACAATACATTGATACAAACGTAAAGAGAAAAGCCTTGATGAAAACTAGACAAATAAACGAAGAATAAGATATGAGATAAATTACAAAAGTACAAGCAAAACAAGTGGGTTAGGGGGTTGGGGGGGGGGGGGGGGAGAAGAGGAAATACTACAAGGATTAAAAACACAGGAACAAGCAAGCAAAATAATGGGGACTGGACAGTTAGTGGAAACACATGACGGCATGACAGTCTAGTAAAAATCTGATAGTAACAGGAAAGAAGGCGGGAGTGTGCAAAAAAGGGGGAGAAACACAGAGACACAAAGACAGAAACACAGAGACACAAAGAGAGACAGATAGACAAACTAGCAAAACACACGAACAAGCAGACACAACATAATTCAAATTCAAAATGCGTTGTGCTCAGGGATAAAAGAGATATTAAACCGAGAGCCTCTAAAAGGGGGATTTATGAAGGAGTATCATCGAAGCTCTGCCATTAAAGATCATACTGAAGCAGAGCCTTTAAAAGCAAATGGTTTGAGTAAGATGAAAATGAGAGATGATGGATGTCTAACACGTCTTTCTTCCCCCTTCGTTTGTTTGCTTTAATGCTCTTTGTTTTCTTTTTTCTTCTATCCCACATTTACATGTTATTTTCCATTATGCATATGTATTCCATTAATTAATCAATTAACACCAGAAAGAGAGTCCTTGAATGTTATATAGAACCAATACTGTTGTACGGATGCGAGGCGTGGACAGTCAGCAAGCAAAGCCAGAGCAAGATTGAGGCAGCCGAGATGTAGTTTCTCAGAAGAATATTGAGAGTTCCATGAACAGCAAAGAAAACAAATGAGATCGTCTTGATGGAGGCAGACACAAGTAGATCACTCATAAGGAAGATTAGGAAAAGACAGGCAACATTTATAGGCCATTTTATGAGGAAGGGGGATTTGGAGCACCTGGTGAAACGGGAAAGCTGGAGGGAAAGAGAGCACCAGGTAGACCCAGGGAGAGAATGCTGACGGACTTGCAGAGTGGCTGGGATGAGGAGGTGGGGAGATGCTGGGGCATCGAGAGATAGAAATGGTTAGAAGTCCATGTCGCCAACGCATGCAGCAGGGCACTGTATGATGATGATGTTGATGATATTATTCCATTTTATATTGTATCAATGCATTTCGTTTTTCTTTTTCTGGTTTACTCCTCTGCGTGTGTAGAATAGCAGGGGTCAGCTGTAAGACAGATCCATTAAGGCCTAATCTATTATCGTCGTTACGGTTCTGATCGTTGAATACAAATATCATCTTTAACCATTTCACTTAAGCACTCTATTTCCAGCTGTAATAATTTAACCTTTTCACTCTCTCATCGTATTCATCAGATTCTTTTAGGTACAGGCCCAGTATACACACATCTGTACGTGCGCGCCCTTGTCAGTCTAGGCCATCCTCACACGCCCATATTCCCATACTTTTCAAACAAAGCAAGATCAAACGCGCGCTCGCGTACATATATGTACACAGACAGACAGAAAGACAGACAGACAGACAGACAGACAGACAGACAGATAGACAGACAAAACAAACAAACAACAGACAACAAATACATGTGTGTGTGCATGTGTGCATGTATGTGCGTGCGCGCGCGCGCGCGCGCGCGTGTGTGTTGTGTGTGTGTGTGCGTGTGTGTGTGTGTGTGTGTGGTGTGTGTGTGGTGTTGTGTGTGTGTGGTAAATGTATAAATATTCCATTCACTTTCGTTGCGTTCATACCTCTGATTATCACTGCTACGTTGTTGTGTCTATACAGATTCATCATTACAACAACAACAACAAAATCATGGTACCCATTATACAGACAGCTGGTTTCGTGTATCTCAAAGCTGTACAAACACAGTACTGTATTGAAAAGTACTTCTGTTCCAACTCCTCCTCAAGTGAACATTTTTAGCCGCCACCTCAATACTGGCTGGTAGGACATTATGCCACCAGTCTCAAAATAATTCCTTCCCTTCACATGATTTTTGGGGGGCTTTCCATCATCGTTATGCACTGTTGGTAGGTATGAAATGTGCAGTTATAATTTACGTTCTCAATGTTGATATCTTCCAAACAATGAATGTTTTGTAACAAAAAACATGACCCTGTGGGACACTATAGCTAACGGCATCAGAATCATTATTTACCATCCCTTGTCTCTTTCAGCTCGCTTGATTTTATGTGGCATTATCATGAATTCTGTTTGATTGATAAAAAGAGTTAATATCAGATTGGCAAGAAGGACAGGGATGAACAAAGTTTGCTTACGTACAGAAGCTCTACATGCGGAAAGTAGGCGAAAGTCAGTGGGCAAACAGACTTTTCTTTGTTGGAAACTTGTGACATGACTCACACCATTTTCTCTGGCCTTATATTCCCACAAATTACTTATGACAAGAAATTATATCAGAAAGTTCTCCTTATTCCTCACCTCACAATAACATTCTGTGCTAAATTAGAAATGAACTTGCCATTGGTCGCATGTTCAACAAAACGTCCTCTTGTGATTGCAGAATACAAGCTTGGATATTGTATCTAAATTATTGTCATTATAGTGTAAAGTAATAACACTGAGTGCTGGAAGTACATACATTTTTAACAGATATTTTGTGATGTTCGACACATACAGATAATAATACCATGAGTGTCCTTTTTCACAAAGCATTTAAGTGTTGCTTAGTACATCTCAGACAATTTCTTATCTGTCTGAAACATTCGGAAAAGAAGACAGACGGAAAAAAGTAAGGAAGGAAGATAGGAAAAGGAAGAAATAAAGAAAAGAAAAAAGAAAGAAAGAAAGAGAGAGAGAGTGAGAGAGTGAGAGAGAGAAAAAAAAAGAAAGACAGAAAAAACAAAGAAAGAAAGAAAGAAAGAAAGAAAGAAAGATGCAATACGTAAACTGATTTCAATTCAGTCTCTTTCGTGCTGATGAACACCTATACTGTTCACAATATTAATACAATATATCAAATCATTAAAACACTGGACAGACTTCCCCAATCCAACTTCGTAATGCTGCACACTACTGAAAAAACCCCAGCAAATAAACAAACAGATAAACACACAGACCAATAAACAAAAACCGACTGGTTCCACGTACTTCACAATCTTATAGACACAGCTCTGTCTGCGCTGCTTCTGTTCCAAATGCTCCTCAGGCTGGGGAGTCGAACATCCACAACACAGGCCATGGGACACTACTCCTTCAGTCAAACAATAATTTCCTCCCTTTACAAGATCTTCTGTTTTCATTGGCCATTGTCACCGCACCTAGTTGGGTGCTCCTTCCGCTTACCCCCTTAACCTTTTGACTCTTGCACCCTGTCCACCAGCATCCACATGGTCAATCATGCAAGCAAAACAAAAAACCAAAAACCAAAAAACGAACCCTTTGATTCCCTCAACCTATTCACCAGCTTCCTGCAAAAAGTTGGTGGATGAGTGAGGGTCAAATAGTCTTTTTTTTTTGCAAGTTGTGGATAGGTAGGATCAAGGTTAGTTTTTTTTTGCAGTTGGTGTATAGGGAGCGGAGTCAAAGTTATCAGAGAAGCAACTCTGGGTTTCGTAGAAGCTTGTAAGGCATCAATTACGTTCCTGCTTTTTTTGTTCTGGGGGATTGGTGTATGCTGGCAGCGACAGTCCACTGGTAAGGTTTGTTAGAAAACACACACTGTCTGGGAACAACCCAAGGTCGTTGCATTCTTTGCCGAGCATTCAATTGCTGCGTCTTCTATGTGTGTCTGTTGTGTTGGTGTGTTGTTGCTGTGTTGGTGGACGTGTGTGCTGTGTGTGGGATGTTGTGTGTGTCTGTGTTGCTGTGTGTGTGTGTGTTGGTGTGTGTGTGTGTGTGTGTGTTGTGCTGTGTGTGGTTGTGTGTGTTGTGTGTGTGTGTGTGTGTGTTGTGTGTGTGTGTGTGTGTGTGTGTGTGTGTGTGTGGTGTTGTTGTGGTGTTATCCTCTGAGTGATTTTGTTCATGAGTTTCTGATTGTTTTGACTTGCAGACTTTAATTTGTTTGTTCTCAACCAACTGCGTTGATGGGCCTTACTAACATAGACTAAGACGCTCCTGTCTCGTGTATATACAGGGGGTGCAAAAGTAGGTATACAGTAAGTATCACATCATTATTATAACGCTTAATTCCGCTCTCGATTAGAGGAGTGTGTGAATACCGACGGCAAGTAGTTTGAGTATCTGAGGCTGTGCTTGTTATTACATGTATATGCAATATCATTTGTTTGTAGAATAAATGCAGTGAGTATTGTACGTGGTTTTTTTTTTTCATAACTGTATACCTACTTTTGCACCCCCCCCCCCCCTGTACATCAGTACTAGTCTCTGTCAACCATCAGACATCAGTTCATATTTTGTGCTGATCTTTTTCCGTCTTCCTTCCTTCACTGTCATCCTGTGTTTTGCTTTAGAAGTTGTTGGCAGGTCTGGAAAATGGTATCTAGTGGCATGGCCGAGCTAACTCAGTGACACATGCATATGACGTTCATGTTCAATACCATTCATATGACAGGCCCACACTTTACAGAATGGATTTGAGTCCTGTTGGTTCGTTCCCTGTTTCTTTATTGTAAATCTCAGAGGCATAAATGTGACAGAAAATGAACCCCTATTTGTGGAGTAAGGGTTATACACACAAAAGCTACATCAGCTACAAGTGATCTCTCTACACCAAGAAAAGGAATAAAAAACTGGGCCGCACACACTGAACAGTTCTCTCTCACGTGCTGGTGTGTGTGTGTCTGTATGTGTACGCGCGTGTGCGTGTGTGTGTGGTGTGGTCTTTCATTTAATGTCTATTCACTTAAGTGATTTTAGACAAAAAAAATTCATGAGGAGTGAAGAGTATACTTGGAAATGGTTAATCTTCAGGAAAAAGAAATGAACCAGAAAACAACTGTGCCGAAGACAAGAAGGAACAAAATCACAAGACGTTATCATAATTAACGATCAAACAGTAAAATTGGCTAACTATAACATTGAACATGTGAAATAACGGCGTGTTAAAGATAATTTGCTATAGGACTTTTTGACAGGCTAACAAAATATCCATATGTTAAGGATGGTGAGGCAAATATATCAGAAACTGTCTGAGTGTATGCGTGTGTCTGTGTGTGTCTCTCTCTCAAGCATCACTGGGTCACATTCATATTTACTTCTTTTAATCATTATGGATTTAGTATGTGAAACTCGACCTGTTCTGCTCGTTGAGAGCACGTTGCTGCAGTGCAGCGCCACCTTGTGCTATCAAGACTTCAGAAAGGCAAGAAGGCTAACTGGCATTCCAGGAAAGGAACTTGGGAAATGAACCTGTCTCTCCAATGTCTTATGTTAAGGACTGGGATCTGTTTGCTTCTCGACCTTACTTCATAATTTGTCACAATGTCTTTCCATTTGAGGCCTAAGGTCTTGTATCAACACGGTAAAAGGAGTTAAGCTTCTTGTTCTGGCTTATTTTTAAGTGCCACGATTCACAGCAGTATTACAGGAATAATAGAACGTTAGAATTGTAGAACAGGTGAATGACCCACCCTCAAAAACAATAAATCCAAAGAGGAAAACAAGTGTAGCCTGCTTGGGAGTCAA
Organism: Monoplex corrugatus; assembly: GCA_030674185.1. Classification (NCBI taxonomy): domain Eukaryota; kingdom Metazoa; phylum Mollusca; class Gastropoda; order Littorinimorpha; family Ranellidae; genus Monoplex; species Monoplex corrugatus. Next base: position 15,161,137 of record CM060306.1, on the reverse strand, counting down.
ACCCATGATTTCTAAGTATTCAGCTTGAGCTTGGAGCTTTAACAATCTGAGCTAATGGACCAACTGGGCTTTTCCAGAATAAAGAAAGCGAGAATGGGCGCCAAAGAGGTCACGCTGAACTTTTCACTCATCAGTTTTAAACTGAGACAATCGATAAAGTCGTCGCTCGGTTCTTGCCATAGACACTGCCACCCCCCACATCTCCTTACATCATATCCCACCGTTCCCCCTAATTCCCACCCTCACCCCCAAACCCCCACCCCACACAAACCACTTTGGTTGACCAACACTTCGACCGTCACTTTAAATTCCATTTCCCAACGGAATTGATAAGGCAGACAGCCTGGCTATGGCCTCTTTCAACATGTGTACACGCTTTGAGCGTATGTGTGCGAGTGTGTGTGTGTGTGTGTGTGTGTGTGTGTGTGTGTGTGTGTGTGTGTGTGTGTGTGTGTGTGTGTGTGTGTGGCACGCGCGTGCCACACGCACACACACATACATACATACACACACAAACTTACACACACACAAACTTACACACACACATACACACACACATACACAAACACACACACACACACACACACAC
>CM060306.1:15118048-15145548 GCA_030674185.1 Monoplex corrugatus | reverse complement strand
TGTTAGTTGGATGTTCTCTCTAGGATTTGTTCAGGGCTGCACGCAGCATTCATGTGTATGCTTCATCAATCTTCCTCTCCAATGTCGTTGTTAGGGTCCAAGAGATTGAGCCATATGTAAGAACGGACTCCACTGCTGCTCGGAAGAAGTTCCTTTTCAGGTTGTTTGGAAGATTGGATTTCCAGATTTTGTCCAGTTGATTTAGTACGCCCCAGGCACCTCCGAGTCTGATGTTGACGTCTTGTTCTGTGGAGTCAATGTAGCTGCCAAGGTATTTAAAGTCTCGATACGGTCAAACAAGTTCAAGTCTTATAATACCTTGAAAACTGTTAGGGGAACAAAAATGTGTATTGTGATCATTATCATTGTTGCTATACTCATTAAAATGCAAATCTTTTTGATGTGTTTACCTCCCTTTGCTAATAATAATTTTCTACTGGTGTTCATTCAAATTGCTATCATCATCATTTATAGAAACTCAACGAAATTCCCTCTACCGTTTGAAGAGTACAGGCGTGAGCTGTAATAATAGTTGCTACCAGTTTCTTCGATTCATCATAATATGCTGAAGAACATTGGAAAATGACACATTAAAATCAACATTTTGTAGAGTTCTACACATAGTGGTAATACAGTTGAGAGAGAGAGAGAGAGAGGAGAGAGAGAGAGAGACAGAGACAGAGACAGACAGAGACAGAGACAGAGAGAGAGACAGAGAGACAGAGACAGAGAGACAGAGAGAGACAAAAAGAGAGCAAGAACAGAAGAGAGAGAGCGAAGAGCAAGACAAGAGACAGAGAGACAGAGAGACAGAGAGAGAGACAGAGAGAGACAGAACAGAGAGACAGAGAGAGAGAGACGAGAGAGAGAGAGACAGAGAGACAGAGAGACAGAGAGACAGAGAGGAGAGAGAGAGGAAGACAGAGAGAGAGAGAGACAGAGAGACAGAGAGACAGAGAGAAGAGACAGAGAGAGAGACAGAGAGAGAGAGAGAGAGAGAGACAGAGAGAGAGAGAGAGAGAGAGAGAGAGAGAGAGAGAGAGAGAGGGGCAGAGACGATGTTAGACATGATATATCCTGCAGAACAGAAACAAAGACAGCTGGCTCCACGTTTCGTGGACTCTTAGAGATCTCGTCTCGGGTTCCATCCCAGCCTGCAACATTTAATTAAAACTGACCCAAGGTTGCTGCCGTCTTAACGTTTCCATCATTTCGTTGATGACAGCTCGGTGTATCGTAGATCCTCCATCTGCCTCCCGATTTCAAGAAATTGCCAGCGCATACTGTTTGGCGCAGGCTCATCAAGTCTGCCACGTAATTGCTGGCATATTTGACTAATCAGGTAGGCTACGTCACTTATGTTCTAACTCCTCGTTAGGTATATTACTTCTGTTCCAAGTTCATGTCAGGTATATTACTTCTGTTCCAAGTTGACGTCAGGTATACTTACTTCTGTTCCAAGTTACGTTAGGTATATTACTTCTGTTCCAAGTTCACGTCAGGTATATTACTTCTGTTCCAAGTTGACGTCAGGTATATTACTTCTGTTCCAAGTTGACGTCAGGTATATTACTTCTGTTCCAAGTTGACGTCAGGTATATTACTTCTGTTCCAAGTTGACGTCAGATATATTACTTCTGTTCCAAGTTGACGTCAGGTATATTACTTCTGTTCCAAGTTGACGTCAGGTATATTACTTCTGTTCCAAGTTGACGTCAGGTATATTACTTCTGTTCCAAGTTGACGTCAGGTATATTACTTCTGTTCCAAGTTGACGTCAGGTATATTACTTCTGTTCCAAGTTGACGTCAGGTATATTACTTCTGTTCCAAGTTGACGTCAGTATATTACTTCTGTTCCAAGTTCACGTCAGGTATATTACTTCTGTTCCAAGTTGACGTCAGGTATATTACTTCTGTTCCAAGTTGACGTCAGGTATATTACTTCTGTTCCAAGTTGACGTCAGGTATATTACTTCTGTTCCAAGTTGACGTCAGGTATATTACTTCTGTTCCAAGTTGAGGTCAGGTATATTACTTCTGTTCCAAGTTGACGTCAGGTATATTACTTCTGTTCCAAGTTGACGTCAGGTATATTACTTCTGTTCCAAGTTGACGTCAGATATATTGCTTCTGTTCCAAGTTCACGTCAGGTATATTACTTCTGTTCCAAGTTGACGTCAGGTATATTACTTCTGTTCCAAGTTCACGTCAGGTATATTACTTCTGTTCCAAGTTGACGTCAGGTATATTACTTCTGTTCCAAGTTGACGTCAGGTATATTACTTCTGTTCCAAGTTCACGTCAGGTATATTACTTCTGTTCCAAGTTGACGTCAGGTATATTACTTCTGTTCCAAGTTGACGTCAGGTATATTACTTCTGTTCCAAGTTGACGTCAGGTATCTTACTTCTGTTCCAAGTGACGTCAGGTATATTACTTCTGTTCCAAGTTGACGTCAGGTATATTACTTCTGTTCCAAGTTGACGTCAGGTATATTACTTCTGTCCAAGTTCACGTCAGGTATATTACTTCTGTTCAAATTGACGTCAGGTATATTCCTTCTGTTCCAAGTTGACGTCAGGTATATTACTTCTGTTCCAAGTTGACGTCAGGTATCTTACTTCTGTTCCAAGTTGACGTCAGGTATATTACTTCTGTTCCAAGTTGACGTCAGGTATATTACTTCTGTTCCAAGTTGATGTCAGGTATATTACTTCTGTTCCAAGTTGACGTCAGGTATCTTTACTTCTGTTCCAAGTTGACGTCAGGTATATTACTTCTGTTCCAAGTTGACGTCAGGTATATTCCTTCTGTTCCAAGTTGACGTCAGGTATATTACTTCTGTTCCAAGTTGACGTCAGGTATATACTTCTGTTCCAAGTTGACGTCAGGTATATTACTTCTGTTCCAAGTTGACGTCAGGTATATTACTTCTGTTCCAAGTTGACGTCAGGTATATTCCTTCTGTTCCAAGTTGACGTCAGGTATATTACTTCTGTTCCAAGTTGACGTCAGGTATATTACTTCTGTTCCAAGTTGACGTCAGGTATCTTACTTCTGTTCCAAGTTCACGTCAGGTATCTTACTTCTGTTCCAAGTTGACGTCAGGTATATTACTTCTGTTCCAAGTTCACGTCAGGTATATTACTTCTGTTCCAAGTTGACGTCAGGTATCTTACTTCTGTTCTAAGTTGACGTCAGGTATATTACTTCTGTTCCAAGTTGACGTCAGGTATATTACTTCTGTTCCAAGTTGACGTCAGGTATCTTACTTCTGTTCCAAGTTGACGTCAGGTATATTACTTCTGTTCCAAGTTGACGTCAGGTATATTACTTCTGTTCCAAGTTGACGTCAGGTATCTTACTTCTGTTCCAAGTTCACGTCAGGTATCTTACTTCTGTTCCAAGTTGACGTCAGGTATCTTACTTCTGTTCCAAGTTGACGTCAGGTATATTACTTCTGTTCCAAGTTCACGTCAGGTATCTTACTTCTGTTCCAAGTTGACGTCAGGTATATTACTTCTGTTCCAAGTTGACGTCAGGTATCTTACTTCTGTTCCAAGTTCACGTCAGGTATCTTACTTCTGTTCCAAGTTCACGTCAGGTATCTTACTTCTGTTCCAAGTTGACGTCAGGTATCTTACTTCTGTTCCAAGTTGACGTCAGGTATATTACTTCTGTTTCAAGTTGACGTCAGGTATATTACTTCTGTTCCAAGTTCACGTCAGGTATCTTACTTCTGTTCCAAGTTGACGTCAGGTATATTACTTCTGTTTCAAGTTGACGTCAGATATATTACTTCTGTTCCAAGTTCACGTCAGGTATCTTACTTCTGTTCCAACTCCTCGTCAGGTCAGTAACTTGAAAATCCGTCAGGACATAGGCCGGCGGGGCAGTATTTTCCCAGTCACATAATAATCCCTTTCTTCACGTGATCTTCTCGTTTTTCATTGGCTGTACTTTTCCCGTCACATAACAGATCTCTTCCTTGTCCTCTTAGTCTACATACTCATTTTATTGTATTTAATTCATTTTGATTTTAATGTGTATATCGCATTGCATCTTTAATCAATTTTTTTCTATACCTACCAATGTTGTTTTTCAATGAGTATTGCCCTTTTTGTCCATTGTTAAAAGTCCTAACCAAGGCATCTGACTCTTATGATGTGCTTTTTTTAACCGTACATTTTTAGAATTAGTCATAATCTTTGATATTGTGTTCGACAAAGAGGGAGGGGGAGAGAGATGAGGGGGGAGAGAGGGTGAGAGAGGGGTGAAGGAGAGAGTGAGAGAGAGAGAGAGAGTAAGAGCATGTGTGTACATTTGTTTATGCGTTCTTGTTTCTGTATGTATTTTAATGCGAATGCCAAAACAATTTCCCATTGTGATGTTCTGGGCTAAATAAAATCTTGTATCTTGGAATCTTTATTTAATGTCTGTTCACAATAGTGATTTTAGACACACATACACACACACACACACACGCACACACACACACACACACACACACACACACACACACACACACACGCACACACACACACACACACACACACACACACACATACATCGGGGACGGGGATGGGAAGGGGTAGGGGGAGTTTGAATGTAAGAAGAGGAACAATAACAATTAAGAATTCAGAACATTAAGTTAACAGTGTCAATCAATAACAGACAACGATTAATTAACTCTTCATAACAATCTGCCAACAGGGGATCTGAGAATCAGCTGGACTACCGAAATAATATCATTATTTTTGTTGTAAAGGATAACTCTATAGTCAGTACATGAAAAATCGAGATAGTTATTTCTATATGTCGTAAGTAAAATAGGACATTTCTTGTATCTTGTATCTTGTATCTTCACATGTACTCGCTGGCTTTTTTTCATTAGCCGTCCTTGACCACAGAGGCCAGTCTTCATCAAGAAGCTAAGGCAGCTGTAAAACAGGAACACGTAAGGGGTGAATTTTTCCCTGCTTCTGTTCCTTGGGAATTGTGCAGTTTGCCAACCACAGTGTCCCAATTGTCACGGTCTGTTAGAAAACAGACACTGTTTTGGGCAAAATCCAAAGGTTGCACACTACTGTGTTGGGCTTTTTTCGTTAGACGTCCCTCCCTTGTGTATGTATTTTATTCGTGTTTTGTGTGGTTTTGTTTCTAAGTTTCTGGCTCATTGATCAATTAAATGAGTTCAAGTGTGATTCAAAAGTGCAGAAGTGAAAGCCTTTTTTTTTTTAAGTGAATGTCGGAAAAGAAGCATGTTCCACACTTGTATGTGCATGTTGATCGTGCGCGCGCGCGCGGGCACACACACACACACACACACACACACACACATACACACACGCACACGCACACACACACAGAGTGAGAGAGAGAGAGAGAAGAATGAGAGAGAGAGAGAGAAAGGGAGAGACAGACAGACAGACAGACAGAGACAGAGAAACAGAGAAACAGAGAGACAAAGAGATGGAGACAGAGAAGAAAGACAGACAGACAGACAGAGACAGCGAAAAAACTGACACAGAGACACAAAGACACTGAAAGAGAGAGAGAGAGAGAGAAGAGAGAGAGAGAGAGAGAGAACATACATACAGACAGACAGACAGACAGAGACAGACACAGACAAACAGAGACAGAGAACGAGACAGAGACAGAGACAGAGAGAGACAGAGAAACTGAGAGACAGAGACAGAGAGACAGACAGACAGAGACAGAGAAAGAGACAGACAGAGAGACAGAGAAACAGAGAGACAGAGAAACAGAGAGACAGAGAAACAGAGAGACAGAGAAACAGAGAGACAGAGACAGAGACAGACAGTCAGACAGACAGACAGACAGACAGGCAGACGCAGACAGAGAGAGACAGAGAGACAGACAGACAGACAGGCAGAGACAGAGAAAGAGACAGACAGAGAGACAGAGAAACAGAGAGACAGAGACAGAGACAAAGAGATCTGAAACATTTCACACAGAAAAATCCTTAAAAATCAATAACGCAACACGAATGCATCATGATAAAAAAAAAAAAAAAAAAAATTGTACGTCGTACCGACACCTCGTAACTCAACTGGAAGCTTTCTCAAGTCTATGCGTACGGAAGACGAACCTGGACGAACACCATAGCATAATCTGATAACATTCTGAGAAAATGTACACGTCAGCAGACGTTTTATGGAAAGCAGACAGCAAACGGGAATGTCGAGAGGGTAAACATATCCTGTACAGAAATGTCTGTGCACACACTGTCTGAGAGGAAGTACGTGGCACTGTATAATATGTACATCGCGTCTCTATTTGCATATCGCATGAATTTTTCGAACTTGGCAACGTAGACCGGTTCCAACATCTGCTTCTCGAGGGAAAAGAACAAATTCATGCCTACGATGCATTTCCACGAAAAATTCTCATATAACACCCTGAAAACGTGGGGGTGGATATTATTATTGTTATTATTATTATTATTGTTATTATTATTATTGATGTTGTTGTTGTTGTTGTTGTTACTATCATCATCATCATCATCATCATCATCATCATCATCATCATCATCATCATCATCATCATCATCATCATCATCATCATCATCATCCATCATCGTCATCATCATCATCATCGTCGTCGTCGTCATCATCATCATCATCATCATCATCCATCATCATCATCATCATCATCATCATCATCATCATCATCATCATCATCATCATCACCATCACCATCATTATCATCATCATCATCAGTAATAATAGTGCTAGTAGCAGTTGTAGTAGTGTTGTTGTTACTGTTATATTTTTTTACATTAGCATTTGTTTATTTATCATTTGTTGGTATTTATTCATTTATTTATCTATTCATTCATTCATTCATTCATTCATTCATTCATGCATTTATTCATTCATTCATTCATTCATTCATTCATTCGTTTATTCATCCATTTATTCATTTTGCAAGCCGATGAAATAGTTTGGTCAATTTTTCAAAGCGAAAGATTTTTAAAACGATACAGAAACCTATTGCCGTGTTCGTGCTGGGGGAAATATAAACATTAATTACAAATTCCAACTAAAACATAATTAAACTTTGTGATTTTCAAGCGATTTAGGAAGTTATGTCTGTACGTCATGTTTTGGTGGCCCCGTGTTACCAGCAGAACACGAACCAATATATTTGAGAATATACTCTTGTTGAGGGCTCCATGGACAGCAAAGAAAACAAACGAGACAGTCTTGATGGAGGCAAACACAAGTAGATCACTCATAAGGAAGATTAGGAAAAGACGGGCAACATTTATAGGCCATTTTATGAGGAAGGGGGATTTGGAGCAGCTGGTCACAACGGGAAAGCTGGAGGGAAAGAGAGCACCGGGTAGACCCAGGGAGAAAATGCTGGACGGACTTGCAGAGTGGCTGGGGACGAGGAGGGTGGGGGAGATGCTAGGGGCAACGAGAGATAGAGACAGATGGAAGTCCATGATCGCCAACGCCATGCGGCAGGGCACCTGATGATGATGATGATGACTCTTTACAACGAGCTACCAAATCGAGCGTACTGCACCATAAAATTAACATTTATACTGAACTGCCAGAACAAACCGAAACGTTGCATCGTTTTTGTAGTCAGACAATTTTTTTCTAAAGGATCAATGCAGTTAGGCAGATTACCTTTGTGCTTGCCATTGTTTTCCCATTTTCTACGCCACCTCAATGGCCACAGAAGCTGGCCGGCACAGCTTTTACAGTACGCTGATGATGATAACGAAGATGTTAAAATCATGATACTACGGAGTTCCATCTAGGATTAAGACTACGTGACAGGGCTATACTCTACGCTTACTAGCATAATATGTTCTGACTTCAACCAGGCCCGAGAGATACAGACACCTGCGGTTCTAGTCCGAAGATTTTAGCAACACCCTCAGTGATGCTTTCGTGAAGTGGATGAGACTCGATCGACCATGCTGTCCCATTCTTCCCAACGAACCCTCAGCACGCTCAGCTTTGGGCGTGAGCCGGTTAGAACAGAAAAAACCCACAATGATTTTTGATGGGATTGATGAAGATTTGAACCCACAACCTTTCAGTCAGTAGCCCGTTATATTAACCATTACTCCACTGCGACGTAGCCAGTTAATTATTACCAAGCACCGTCTGTAGAAGAACAGCAGGTTTCTTGCAATTTACACAACACAAGTTGTTGCACCCAAAGAGACAAAGAATAGTCGATTTCTAATAGCCATGCACTAGACGTGAAATTTGCTGCAGCATGCGAATACTGTCGACTCCTGCATTTCTGTACACACAATATAGTAGAGATCATATTAAAAACATCAAGTTCTTTCTCTTCGCTGTTGCTCAGTCTCTGTCTCTTTCTCTGCCTCTCTGTGTCTCTCTCTGTTTTCGTCTCTCTGTTTTTCCATATCTCTGTCTCCTTGATTCTCTCAGTCTGTCTGTCTGTCTATTTGCCTGCCTACCTGTCTGTCTGTGTCTGTCTCTGTTTATCTATATTCTCTCTCTTTTTTGTTGTTGGCCTATTTTGTCTGTTTCTGTCTCTGTCTCTGTCTCTGTCACTGTCTCTCTGTTTCTCGTTCTTTCTCAGTCTGTCCGTCTCTTTGTCTCTGTCTCTGTCTGTCTGTCTGTCTGTCTCTGTCTGTCTGTCTCTTTCTGTCTGTCTGTCTCTGTCTGTCTGCCTGTCTGTCTGTCTCTTTAATCCACCTGATGAGTTTGTGAGTAATCTTCAGCAGATATACTTTTCCCTTGGAATTGCAAATTACACAGAATCAACAGAAAGACAACCAAAAAGAATACACAGAGTGGAGGCTTAAACATGTTAAAGAAATGTATTGAGTTTGAAATATTTTTTTGATGTGGAAAAGTTAAAACACCACAAAACACAAATGGAAAAAAACAATGTTAATGGGTAGCGCAAACTATGTTAGATTTGAGAGGTTCAACAACATGGGAGATAATTTCTACGTGACTCTCAAGAGTTATGTCCTTTGGTTGATATTATAAAAATTCTCCCAGCTTCCCTCTTATTTTTTAATGTTAATGAAATCAAAATTCTTCGATTGAAATTAAAACGCGCAGTTCCAGTTATCCCTTACATATAAACTTAATGGTAACTTCTTTTTGTAAACACACGTTGTAGACTGACAGTCATTTTCGTGGTGTCCAGTTTCATATTCATTCATTATACAGTTTGCTTTTTTTTTTATATTACGTATACGTTGAAACAAAGATGATCTCACGCGCGTGCGCGCACACACACACACACACACATACACACATACACACACACACCACACACACACATACACACACACACACACACACACATATATACACACACACACATACACACACACATACACACACATACACACACACACACACACATACGCACACACACACACATACGCACACATACACACACACATACACACACATACGCGCACATACACACATATACACACACACATACACACACATACACACACATACACACATATACACACATACACCACACACACACACACCACACACACACACACACACACACATACCACATACATATACAACACACACACACACACACACACATACAAATACACATCGCGTGAATGCGTTCTTGCTGTGTGTGCAACTATACGCACATACGTATAGAGAGGGAAAGAAGGAGAGAGAGAGAGAGAGAGAGAGAGAGAGAGAGAGAGAGAGAGAGAGAGACAGACAGACAGACAGACAGACAGACAGAGAGATGGAGAGGAGAGAGAGAGAGACAGAGAGTGAGAGAGAGAGAGGGAGAGATTGACAGGAGAGAGAGAGAGAGAGAGTGAGAGAGAGAGTGTGTGGAGAGAGAGGGAGAGATTGACGGGAGAAAGAGAGAGAGAGAGAAAGAAAGAAAGAGAGAGAGAGAGAGGACGGACAGACGGACAGACAAACAGAGAGACAGAGAGACAGAGGCAGAGACAGAGAAGAAGATAGAGAGACAGAGACAGACAGAGACAGAGGCAGACAGAGAGAGAAATCAATAACATACTGGACTGCACAAATTGTTCAACCTTCACAATCATGTTGCTTGACTGAAGAAATCTCTATTAAAGCTCAGACAGTTTTGTGACCATCTGTAACGGAGACCTACAAAGACTTTCTTCTACTCTTTCAGATGTGTGGTCCGACAGCAGACAAAAAGGCGAACAAACGTGATTCTTTCTATTTCTAAATCTCGAGCAGAATTATTTAATAATAATAATAATAATAATAATAAAGAGCATTTATATAGCGCCTAATCTGATGAAAACAAGAGCCCTAAGCGCTTACAGGTATCACGCAGACACAACCAAACACACACACCACACACACACACACACACACACACACACACACACACACACACACACACACACACACACACACACACACACACACACACACACACACACAACACCACACACACACACCAGCGACATTCAAGGCTCAAAAGACAACAAGGGGGGATTTGGGGAAGTTAGGTGGTAGAGTCTTTATAAGTATCATGAGAGGGACTGGAAGAGATGGGTTTTCAGAGAGGACCTGAAAGAAGTGAGAGTTGCAGAGTGGCGAACAGAGACAGGGAGCCGATTCCAGATTACAGGGGCCTGATAGGAAAAGGAGCGTTGACCATAGGTTTTAGTGCGACAGGATGGTATGCGGAAGGTACGAGTATCAGCCGAGGAACGAAGTTGACGAGAGGGGGTGTACAGATGGAGGAGGTCAGAGATGTAAGGGGGTGCAAGACCGTTGAGAGACTTAAAACATAACAAAGCAATCTTTACGCTCAATCGACCCAACGTCATTCATCACGACACAATCTGAAGATCAGACGTCTGCTCTCTGTCTACTCTGCCCCACCCCCCCTTCCTCCCTTCCTCCCTCCTTCCTCCCCCAAGGTAGTCAAGCGTCTCAAGGCCAAGTGAACCTTGTGACGGATGTTTTAACCATTTAGCTACCGGATACCAACAACGTATCGAGGAATTAAGCTTTGTGAAGTTCACTGTTGTTCCTTCTCTATCAGATCCTGCTGGAATTTTTTTCAGCTGCTTCTGCCATTGCTTTAGAGCCCTGGTCGTGTTCTTCCCAGAATTTGAGTCTTTTTTACGAGGTCATTGGCAGACCCAGGGAGAGAATGCTGGACGGACTTGCAGAGTGGCTGGGGATGAGGAGGGTGGGGAAGATGCTAGAGATAGAGATGGTTGGAAGTCCATGGTCGCCAACGCCATGCGGCAGGGCACCTGATGATGATGATTGGCAGATGTGCCTATCAACCTGCACGCTCCAACTCTATGGCGTGGGTTTTGGCTTCAAAACCTAATTTCCTCAAGCTGCTAGCTTGACCAGCATATTTCTCAGTCTTGCAGATGTAGGTTCCCCCCATTCTTCTTTCATAGGATGCAGTGAGTTTGATCAGAATCGTTTGTCTTTATGACTAAGAGTGGAGAACTATGTTGGTCTCTGCCACTCTTGCTGATGATTTCTGGGTGGTTTTTTTTGCCCTTGTGGAAGATCTGCTGTGCACCACTGCTCCATGCAGCAGACCCTGCTTCTATACTCCAGATGTCGCAGTTTGATTTTTTCAGGCCACTGTTTGCTGCCTCCCACAGTACAGAACGGAGCTTCTGGTGGCATGTTTTTCCCCCTTGGCAGTACTGATCTCTTGTGGGATATCTGGAAGAACTTACTAATTGTGCCTTTGTGTGTACCTTCTTTGGGTTGGTGCTATTTGATGAGCTCAGGACATGTTGAAGTATTTCTATCATTACAGTCATCACATAGCCTTTTTTCATCTCGCGGATTTTCATGTCACGCTGGGTAGAGAATCTCCTTCCACAGACACATGAGAATTCCATTTTTGTTCCATAACATGGCCCCTTGAGGATTTCAAGTCGTGATTGATTGGCGCCAATCGATGCACCATTGTCTCTCTCTGTCTCTCTCTTCTCTCTGTTCTCTCTGTTCTCTCTCCTCTCTCTCTCTCTCTTCCCTCTCTCTCTTTTCTAACTTTTTGTTCAACTTTTTAAATTAGTGTAAGTTTATCTCCAGTGAAGATATTACTTTATATTGTTTTTATGTTTGTTTGCCGGATTTGGGTCTTCCTCTTACTTATATGACTAATTAGTCGAGTGGTTAACTTTTTTTTCAACTTTTTGTTCAACTTTTTAAATTAATGTCAGTTTATCTCCAGTGAAGATATCACTTTATACTGTTTCTTATGTTTATTTGCCGATTTGGGTCTTCCTCTTACTTATTTGACTAATTACGTCGGGTGGTCAACTGTTTCTCAACTTTTTGTTCAACATTTTGTTCAACTTTTTCCGTTCAATTTTTTCTTCATCTTTAGGAAAAAAATTCAAATGGATGTAATGTCAGCCATGACTATATTTATAAATCTTTGTTTCGAGAAAACGTCGCCGAAAAATTTAATGACTTTGTTTTATGCTCCTTGCCACAAGGACAAAAAAATGTCAATGGCAATAAACCATTTTCAGTTTCAGTTTCACTCTCTCTCTCTCTCTCTATCCCTCTCTCTCTCTCTCTTCTCCTACCCTCTTCTCTCTCTCTCTGGTCACATTCGGTAACGAACTAGAAGCCAGTAATGTAGCAGCTCTGGAGAGGGGTAGTATCTTTGTTCTCTGGCAGCTGTATCCTATTTGTGGGATGGATGGAAACACTGGTTCTCATCCATCTCCTAAATATCTCACGTCTGGCTCCAAGAGCCACATACTGGTATACAGTCTCGGTGGGTGGGCTAAAACCACGTGAAGGGCGGGTGGGGGGGGGGGGGGGTATGTTAACACAGCAACACTGGGCGGATGAACTTCCCCAAAGAAGTCAACGGCCAGGGTGTAGGGATTTCAGGTTCATTATCGGCCTCCTGTTCATGACCAAGACAAGTGAACAGGTTGGAGAGAGGATGACAACTCGAGTCAAGGAACACACCCAAACGGGCTGAGTGTGCCCTAGTTCATCATCCTCTGCGTGAGTGTTCTGTGTGTGTGGTGCGTGTGTGCGTGCCGTGTATGTGTGTGTGTGTGTTTGTGTGTGTGTTGTGGTGTGTGTTGTGTTTGTGTGTGTGTATATGTGTGTGTGTGTGTTTGTGTGTGTGGGGTGTGTGCATGTGTGTGTGTGTGTGTGTGTGTGTGTGTGTGTGTGTGTGTGTGTGCGTGTGTGTGTTATAGAGAGAGAGATACAGGATGACAGCCTAGGTTTAGGATCATACGCGTAGCCTTGTTTAGCAATCTGCGCGCGTGCGCACGGGGGTGTGTCTGTGTATGTGTGTGTATGTGTGTATGTGTGTGCGTGCGCGTGTGCGTGTATTGTGGTTTATGTTTGTGCGCGCGCGCGCGGGTGTTGTGTGTGTGTGTGTGTGTGTGTACGCGTGTTGTGTGTGCGCGTGTGTACACGCGCATTGTTTTTTTGTATTCTTGCAAAGTGCAGCAACACCTCATGTTTGGCATGTACTGTTTGCGTCACGACCTGCTGCCGTTATATTAATACGTTTAATGAAATATATCTTTTTTCAAATGCCATATCAGCACTAGCATTGCTGTTGTCCTCTAAGATATACACCCACACATGAAATAGCAGTAAGAAGCTATGGAGAAACCGGAGAGCAGATGGTCCTTAAAAATTATAAAAAAAAATCCCGTCAGGCAAGTGTTTCGGCCCTTAACTCTTCACACTCTAAGAGGGCCGGGCTGCATCCAGGTCATGACTCCTGGATGTCCCTTCTGCTATCGCCATACCCTTGTTGATCTTATCCATTCTCATATACTTTTCAAACAGTGAAGAGCAAAAAGCTATCTTCTTGTCCAACTTACCTTCATTACATATATGTCCTCATCATTATCATCATCATCATCATCATCATCATCATCAGGTGCCCTGCCGCATGGCGTTGGCGACCATGGACTTCCAACCATCTCTATCTCTCGTTGCCCCTAGCATCTCCCTCACCCTACTCATCCCCAGCCACTCTGCAAGTCCGTCCAGCATTCTCTCCCTGGGTCTGCCGGTGCTCTCTTTCCCTCCAGCTTTCCAGTTGTGACCAGGTGCTCCAAATCCCCCTTCCTCATAAAATGGCCTATAAATGTTGCCTGTCTTTTCCTAATCTTCCTTATGAATGATCTACTTGTGTCTGCCTCCATCAGAACTGTCTCGTTTGTTTTCTTTGCTGTCCATGGAACTCTCAACATTCTGAGAAACCACATCTCGGCTGCCTCAATCTTGCTCTGGCTTTGCTTGCTGACTGTCCGCGCCTCGCATCCGTACAATATTGGTTCTATATAACATTCAAGAACTCTCTTCTGATGTTAATTGATAGGTATATGTCAGATGAACATATCACTGCTCCACTGTGTATGAGCGCGCACAAAGCTTCATCATAATCTTCTTCAAGAAACGAGACAGTTCACGACACCCCAAAAAACACAGATGGCTGACGTCATGCGCTCGAAAGTTTTGTAGATCGAGTATTTATACTGACCATTTTTGTTGTAATCCACCTTAAGTTAACTAATAGTTCGAACACCCACTAGTGTACAGCCTAGAGATACAATAACTCCTGCAGACATAGAAAAGTTCCCTCCCTTCGCGAGTTTTTGGTGTTACTGGTGGCTGCCCTTAGAGAAGACAAGACGGCAAGTCACATGGGATGTTCCTGTTACTGGTCATATAGGACTGCTCTATCCTTTGTTTCCCCCAAAGCTTTGTGGGAAAGTACAGGGAATCTTGCTATTTGTCTTTATGTAACTTAGAGATGATGAAATTAGGTGGACAGAGGTAGTGCATACATTCTCTCTCTCTGCTCTCTCTCTCTCTTCTCTCTCTCTGTCTTCTGTCTCTGTCTCTCTCTCTACCCTCCTCTCTCGTTATTTTCCCCTTTGATATCGCTGTTTATGATGGTGTCTTCTTTGTCCCTCGTTCTTTCCTCTTCTCTGGAGGGCTTCTTTGGTGGTTTGATGTTCCTGCCGTCTATATGGGCCCACTGGTCAGGATATGTTTGAAAACACACCCTTTTGCAAACATTAATGTCATAATTTCTAAGCTCTAGCGTAGAATTGGTTATTGGATATCTCTTGAGTCTTCTATTTGCTTCATTTTCTGTGTTCTGATTTTGTTTAAACTATTCATGTATGAATAATGCTCATCTTACTGTTATATTTCAAAATCTGCTCCACAGAATAATATTGCTGTATTATAATGTATTCTTAACTGATGTGTATGACATACAAGCACATATAATGTATACACAACTTCACTTGTGATTTCTCATTAACTGATACACTAGCAGTGAAAGTGGATTCTTTATCTTTGCTGCATGCATGTGTGTAAGCGCATTCATACAAGAATGTATCTATTCATTTTGTCTATTTACTTATGTATTTTACTTATTTATTTATTTATTTTTTTATTTATTTATTTCATTCATTGTCTTATTTATTTGTTTGTTTAATTATTCATTAATCATTTATTTATCTCTTTATCATTTGTTTCATCAATGTTCTATATCTGTCTGTTCGTGTATTTATTTGCTTGTTTATTGATTGATTAATCAATTTAAATAATTTATGTATTTATATATTCATTTTTTTTATTTACTTGTTTCTTTTTGCCTCAGGTTGCATGAAATTATGCACATAGAGATTGCCTACAATGTACAAATATTCTAAGCATAAACAGCAGTCAATCGTACCTCCGCCAATACGTCAATTATTGGCCATACTGAGCAGATCCCTCGTGTATTGCATTATTCCAGTCTTTCATTAGCAGGCCTCCATATACATGCAGACATATATGCATGAACACTCAAGCACAATACATAAATACATACAAGCACATACAATGTATACACAAGCGCACACACAAACAATCATATACAGAGACACAAGGAAACACGAGGAACCTTTGTCTCATAACTTCTGTAAGTGCACATTTTCTCTGTCTTACCCCTCTCTCTCCCCCCCCCCTTTATGACACACACACACAAAACACACACTCACACACACGCACACACACACTCACACTCACACACACACACACATCCACACACTCACACACACTCACACATACACACACTCACACACACTCACACACGCACTCACACACACTCATACGCACGCACACACACATACAATACATACACATACACACACACACACCCATACACATACACACCCACACCCCCACACACTACACACACACACACACACACACACACACACACACACAACACACACACACACACACACACACCGCACTCGCACTCGCACTCGCACTCTCTTTCTCTGTCTCTCTCTTTCTCTCTCTCTCTCACTCACTTCACACACACACACAACACACACACACCACACCACCACCACGCGCACCACAACACAAACATACACACACACACACATCACCCTCACCCACACACACACACTACACAAACGCTCTCTCACACACACACTACACACACACACACACACACACACACACACACACACACATACATGTATACACACATACTCACACACACTCACACACACACACACTCACACACACGCACACACACATACATACACACACATACTCACACGCACACTTCCACTCTTTCTCTCTTTCTCTCTCTCTCTTTCTCTCTCTCCCTCTCTTTCTCTCTCACACACACATACGAACATACACGTTCCCGCCCACACACACAACACATACACACACGCTCTCTCTCTCTCTCTCTCTCTCTCTCTCTCACTTTCCTCACTCTCTCTCTCTTCTCTCTCTCTCTCTCTATATATATATATATACATATATATATCTGAATATTTCTAAGTTATATGTTATACATAGAAGAAGACCCTGGATTAAAAGTTGGAGGGAAAATGATAAACAACATTCGATACGCAGATGACACCGTGCTAATTGCAGAAAGTGAAAGGGACCTACAAAACCATGTGAATATACTAGAAAGAGAAAGCAAAGGTAAGGGGCTGGAACTAAACAGCAGGAAGACTGAAGTCATGGTGATCAGTAAAAAACATGAAATCCCCTCATGCAAAATAACTAGCAAATGGCACAACCTTGACACAGGTTGATAAATTCAAATACCTGGGAACGATCATTTCATCAGACGGCAGATGCACATCAGAAATAGCCGGCAGAATCGGCCAAGCAAAAACAGCATTCGGGAAGATGACAGGCCATCTTACACAACAAAAGCCTACAATTAACATCAAAGAGATCTTGAATTTATAAACCAATACTGTTTACGATGAGTTACAGTCAACAACACAACCAGAACAAGATGAAGCACCGAATGTTTCTAAGAAATGTTGAAGTTCAGGACAGCAAGGAAAACAAACGAGACAGTCTTGAAGAGCAACACAATAGATCACTAAGGAGTAGGAAAATAGGCAACATTTATAGGCCATTTGATGAGGGAAGGGGAATTTGGAGCACCTGGTCACAACGAAGCAGGAGAAAGAGAGCACCAGTAGACCAGGAGAGAATGCTGGACGGAAATGCAATGGGCTGGACGAGAGTGGTGAGATGAGGGCAACGATATAGTATGTTGAAGTCATGTCGCCAACGCCATGTGCACTGATATGAATGATATGTCACTGGAACAGTCACTCACCAGACGCAGTGCACATTAAATATGTCCGCGTTGTCTAAGCTGAAACTATATTGAAGAAATTGAAAAGCGATCTTACCTCTTACCGACAAAACCCTATCAGCTAATATCAGGAAGAGAGTTTTTCACGTCTGTATAGAACCAAGACTATTCTTCGGATGCAAAGCCTAGACATTCAACTCACACAGTCAGAACGAGCTGGAAACAGCTGAAACAATGTTACTAAGAAGAGTGTTAAGAGTTCCATGGACAGCATAGGAAAGAACCGAGACAGTCTTGAAAGAAGGAAACACAAAAAGAACATTAGCCCTTTGACTCCAACACCCTATTCACCAATTGCAAAAACTTAACCCTTTGATTCCCTCTCCCTACCCACCAGCTTTCTGCAGGAAGCTAGTAGATAGAGTGAGGGAGTCAACGGGTAAAGTTTTTAATGCAGAATGCTGGTGGACAGGGTGCAGGAGTCAAAAGATTAATGAAAAGGTTGAGGAAAAGACGAGCAACATTTGCAGGACATTTTCTGCGGCAAGAAAATTTTGAGCACGTAATCACACACACAGACACACACACACACACACACACACACACACACACACACACACACACACACACACACAAACACACACACACACACACACACCGCACACACACACACACACTCACACACACACAAAAGTAGGAGGAAAAGAGCACACTACATAGATCCAGGGAGAAAATGTTAGTTTTGCTGAGTGGATGGAGACAGAGAGGATATGAGGTACACTTGCAGTGACAAAAGATTCGTATGGACAGCGATGATCGCCAACTCCATGCGGCATGGCACATGATGATGATGACGATATATTATTTTAATTGTCGCAGGATTTGTTTCCTCAGAATTTACACAGTACTTCACTAAGCCAGCAGCTCAGCCTGCTGACCATTAAATAGTGTCACGGTCTTCAATGCTTCCCTCTTAGTAAAAAACACAAGATCCATCGCCAACATATCTCAAAACTCCACTCCATTGTAATCTGGTTTTTTTGTTTTTTTTTTTAATGTTCATAGACAGCATGTGGTAGTCTGGAGTTAAATGAGACATTCTGTTTTTATCTATTCTAATTTCAAATCTAATCTACTGATTCTTCAGATCTGATACATCTATGCAATTCTGAACATTCTTGATCTTCATGATGTGTGATTTATTAAAAGATTTTTTGCTTTCCGTCATTTTACAACCACATTGTGTTGTCACATTGCAATAGAATTGCCCCCCTTTTGTAAACTGAACAGAAAAAAATGCTTAGATTTGCATAAATTTGGGTATTAGGACGTGTCAACTGTCATTTTGAGTTTCTCTAATTCGTGATAATCGAAAGATAGATGGCTGGAAGGGATACGTTTAAATAAATTCGTTTCGAAGTTTCAAACAGACAAGTTACAAAAAAAAATCGTGAATGGCTTTTTTCTAACATGCATATACGTGGCCGGTTTTTGTTTGTTTGTTTACTTGTTGTTTTTTTTGTTTGTTTTGATTTAACCATTTCTATAATCCGTTTTAAACAATGAAACAAAAAGAAAAAGAATTAATGGAAAAAAAAGTAAAATGGAAGACAGTTACGGAAAAAAAACAAAAAAGAAAATAAGCAACACGGAAATATAACTGACCTCGGTGCTTCTCCTGCAATAGCTTCTGGAAGTTGTTTACACATATGCTGAATCATTAATTTCAGAGTTGGTACCATTCTAACCATTCTAACTCTAACAAACCCCACTCACCTCAGAACAGCAACACAGAGCTGGCTCCAAGTGCCAAACAGGTTTATAGACAGCCCTCAAATGTCGACATCTCAAGTCAGCAGCTTCAGCACCCAGCGCAACATTGGCCAGTGAGACATTACTCCTCCAGTCACACAATAGTTCCCTCCCTTCACAACTTGTTGGCACTTCTCCTTGGCGCCAAATCGTGGCCAGTCGTCGTTGTTCGGTAGTCCCCCTTTTCTTGCAGAAGCCAAGGGAGAACACCACACAGAAGCATGTAAGGGATCAGTTATGGTTCCTTTCCGTCGCTGTTTCTGAAGGGTGCTTTTGCCTGGCTAGTCTGTTTTTTCTATTGATTGATTTTGCGCTGTTTTCTTAATCGTTTAAGATTAACACTCACACATTCATACACACACACGCGCGCGCACGCGCGCGCGCGCACACACACACACGTTCATGCATATATGTATACATATATATATATATAAATATACATATATATATAAATATACTATATATATATATATATACATTTACATATACCCACACAGACACACACATATATATAATTATACATATATATATACATATACATTATATATATATATATATATATAGATATATATATACACACATACTCTCACACTCACGCACACACATGCATACTTATACACACACAAGCTCTCTCACTCTCTCTTCTCTCTCTCTCACACACACACACAAACACTGCACACACACACACACACACACACACACACACAATACACACACACACACACACGCGCCACACACACATACAGGAAGGGAGGAAGACAGACATTAAGAAGAGAGAGAGAGAGAGTGGGAGAGAGAGAGAGAGAGAATGAGACACAAAGACAAAGAGATCAGCGGATAGATGGGGAGGCCCAAAGAGCCGGAAGTTAAAAAGGACATAACCGAAGGTGGTAAATCTGCATGTGTCTTCTTTTGTTACATAAACACACATTTGATTCTGATTCTAAAAAGGGGCATAAAAGCAATGTCAAATATATAGTCTCTATTGGAGACATAGCTAAGTAAGATTCCCACCGATGAGTCTTTTGTCTGGCGTAAAGTCATAACTGACTTTAGAAAATTGTGTACGGTCATTGTAACCTCTGCATAATGGCGCAGTACTAGAAAGAGCGCCAGCGTTGGACATATGGCATCGAAAACAAATCCCCGTAAGCTGATTCCCTCATCCACATTTAAAAGGTAAAAACAGAAAACACAAATTTGTAATTATTCTCGATAATGAAAAGATTAGAAGATACGCAAAATTGCCGTTTAGCACGCAAACTCTACTCTTCTTGTCTGCTTCCTTCTATCCTCGTATAATACTTTTTAATTGTATTCTTTTATGTCAGTTTGCAAACTATCTGTATCATTTGCGATAAGGTAGTACTATTTCTCATCGTACTTGTCTTTTAAATTACTTCCCATGTCCGAATTTAACTAGAACCCTCACTCCCCTGATAAATAATCTTTCCCTAAGCGTTGTGTGACGACAAGGCATGGTTAAGAGGTAGTATTTTCATCAAGAAAGCTTCATAATCTGATTACAAAAATTCAATGGCAATACAGTCCTAAAAACATTGGCTTCTTCTTTTTTTTTTTACTACTGAAAGCTACACACACATCTTTTCTTCTTTTTTTAACGCCATCGAAAGCTACGGAACTGTGAGTAGCGATTTTTACACTGTTGGGAGACCTTGTTCTTCAAAATTGGTAGCATTATGTCTACCCCCAACTGTTGAAACTTCCCCTACGTCTCATTCGCGATTACGATCGGACGATCATCACTACCTTTCGTGAATCAGAGAAATTACACCGCTCCCTAGCGAAGTTCAGGAACCATCTACACTTCACACTGCACTGCAAACATCACGGCGTCTTTCCCACCAGCCTAAAAATCAAAACTTCGATGAAAGGAACAGCAGCAAATAATATCATCAATCAGGCACAACGAGCACTCATGAACGAACGCATCAAGCAAATCAACACCCGCATCACTTGTCTGGAAGGGAAAATCCAAGACCTCGAGGAAAGACTGAGCTCTAGCACACTACCAGATGCTATGCTCTCCGAAATCAAAGAGTGGCTAAACAACACACGACGAATAGAATGGGACAAAGTACGCCAACGCCATCGAAAGAAATTCGAACTTCTAGCACCAAAAAACAACAGGAGACAACAGAATGACAAAAGCGAGATTACACCTGTACCGGAAGAAACAAAAAGAAAGACCAAAGAGAGGTGGGTGATCAATCTATCAGATCGCCTACTCACTAAACCAGAACAGGAAGTACTAGAGAAAGGACTAAATTTCGCCGTAGCCCCTAACAAGCTTCCAGTGGTAGACCTCATCACAAGCATTGAAACAGCTTGCAGGTATATTGGCCCTAATTCAGAAGAAGCCACACACTTAAGATCAGACTGTGTCAGAATCATGAAACAGGCCAAACTACCGAAATCCAACTTAACACCGGACCAAAGACGGGCTCTGGCGGATTTAAAGAACGAACACGCCACGATGATCCTACCAGCTGACAAAGGTCGTGCCACAGTCATCATGCCTAGACCCATGTACTATGAGAAGGCAAGCAAACTTCTGGAAGATACTACAACATATGAACGCCTCAAGAAAGATCCTACTTCCAAGTTTTCCAACAAACTGAAAGACACACTGAAACGCCTGAAAGAGACGGACCGCCTGTCATTAGAACAGTACAGGAAATTATACCCAACAGTGTCCGACGTCCCCAAGTTCTATGGTCTACCCAAAGTCCACAAGAAAGAAGTCCCCCTCCGTCCCATAGTCGCATCCAGAGGTTCCATCATGTATGAGACGGCTAGATTTGTGGCGGACATCCTATCACCTCTCGTAGGACACACAGATCATCACATCCACAACAGTGCTGACCTAGTGGAAAAACTGAGTAACTACACCCTCGCTCATGATGAACTCCTTGTGTCATATGATGTCTCTGCCCTATTTACCAGCGTACCAGTGAAAGAAAGCATAGAGATCATACGCCGAAGGTTACAAAACGACCAAACCCTCCACCAACGTACATCTCTCACAGTGGACGACGTATGTGAACTCTTGTCCTGCTGCCTCACCACCACCTACTTCACCTTCCAAGGTGAATTCTACCAACAAAAAGAAGGAGCAGCCATGGGCTCCCCAGTAAGCCCAATAGTAGCCAACCTGTTCATGGAGGATTTTGAAGAGAAAGCATTGGCTTCTTTCCACTCCCCACCACGATACTGGGGGCGCTACGTAGACGACACCATGACTATCCTCCCCAGCAACTGGTCGAACAGTTCACAGAACATCTGAACAACCAACACCCAGCCATCAAATTCACGAGGGAAGTGGAACAGAACAACTCCATAGCCATGCTGGACACCCTCATCACCAGAACTGATGGCATTCTATCCTTCTCGGTCTACCGTAAACCAACTCATACGGACCAATATTTACAGTTCGACAGCCACCAGCCCCTTGAACACAAACTGGGAGTGATTCGAACCCTTACCCACAGAGCTAACACCATATGCAGTACCCAAGAGGCAAAAGACAAGGAAACAAACCACCTGAAAAAAGTGCTCACCATCTCGGGCTACAAAAAGTGGGCCTGGAACAGCCCGGGAGGCAGGAAATCCAACACCGCATCCCAACAGCCAGTGAAACAACACCAGCGCAAGGGACACATCACCATCCCATACGTAGGAGGTGTGAGTGACGCTCTGTCCAGAAAGATCAGAAAACTGGGGGTGGCTGTACATTCCAAACCTTCCAACACCATACGCAGCCAGCTGGTCACCCCCAAGGACAAAACCAGCAAACTCGACAAAGCTGGCATTATATACAGAATAGACTGCCAGGACTGTAACCAACATTATGTCGGTGAAACTGAACGCCCCCTTCAGAAGAGACTAACAGAACACAAGAGGGACTCTTCTCCAGTAGGAGCTCACCTACACGCCGAAAAACATCAATTCAGTGCGGACAATGTCAACATCCTGGACAGAGAAAATAAGTGGTTCCAGCGAGGAGTCAAGGAGGCCATCTACATCGCAGCCACCAACCCCCCGCTCAACAGGGACCGGGGCCGTTACACCCTGCCCCCGGTGTACCATTCTCTGATTCGATCTCGTGAACTGGGTTCATCCCATGTTCGCGAGATCTGAGTAGAGATTCACGCAGACAGCATTAGAGCGCTGACGAAGATGGCGAGAACGCCATCGAAAGCTACGGAACTGTGAGTAGCGATTTTTACACTGTTGGGAGACCTTGTTCTTCAAAATTGGTAGCATTATGTTCTTTTTTTAACTTCACCAGAACATTTTTGTACTCCAAATGGAATGAATTTGGTATAATCGCAATTTCATTATAGAAAAGATATTCCATTTGTGGAATACCGGCATGGATAGACAACCAAGTTGGATCACTTTCCCTAATTCGTGACGATACAATAGGAAAGACTGGAAGTCGAAAGAATAAAATCAATGTTTCGTGTAGTTTCATAAATGAAGCATTGTGCTTACACATTTTGTAATCAATATAAACTACTCACCTATTTCTTTCAACCAATGAACAATGACGAAGAAGAAGAAGAAAAAGAGGAAGGAGGAGGAGGAGGAGGAGGAAGAAGAAATGAAGAGGAGGAGGAGGAGGAGGAGGAGGAGGAGGAGGAGGAGGAGGAGAATAAGAATAAGAAGAAAGTAATGGTGATGATGATGACAAGGATAATGAAGATGAAGAAGAAGAAGAAGAAGAAGAAGAAGAAGAAGATGATGATGATGATGATGATGATGGTGATGATGATGATGATCATGGTGATAATGAAGAAGCAGAAGAAGAAGAAGATGAAGAGATGAAGAAGAAGAGATGAAGAAGAATGCGAAGAAGAAGAAGAAGAAGAAGAATGCGAAGAAGAAGAAGAAGAAGAATGCGAAGAAGAAGAAGAAGAAGAAGGAGGAGAAGAATGCGAAGAAGAATGCGAAGAAGAAGAATGCGAAGAAGAAGAAGAAGAAGAAGAAGAAGAAGAAGAAGAATGCGAAGAAGAAGAAGAAGAAGAATGCGAAGAAGAAGAAGAATGCGAAGAAGAAGAAGAAGAAGAAGAAGAAGAAGAAGAAGAAGAAGAAGAAGAAGAAGAAGAAGAAGAAGAAGAAGAAGAAGAAGAATGCGAAGAAGAATGCGAAGAAGAATGCGAAGAAGAATGCGAAGAAGAATGCGAAGAAGAAGAATGCGAAGAAGAAGAAGAAGAATGCGAAGAAGAAGAATGCGAAGAAGAAGAAGAAGAAGAAGAAGAAGAATGCGAAGAAGAAGAAGAAGAAGAAGAAGAAGAAGAAGAAGAAGAAGAAGAAGAAGAAGAAGAAGAAGAAGAAGAAGAAGAAGAAGAAGAAGAAGAAGAATAAGAAGAAGAAGAAGAAGAACAATGCGAAGAAGAAGAAGAAGAAGAAGAATGCGAAGAAGAAGAAGAATGCGAAGAAGAAGAAGAAGAAGAAGAAGAAGAAGAAGAAGAAGAAGAAGAAGAAGAAGAAGAAGAAGAAAAAGAAGAAGGAAAAAAAAAAGAAGAAGAAAAACAATGTAGAAAGATGAATGAATGCAAGGACTACAGAAATAAAGAAATGAGAAAAGAAAGAGGAAAAAAATCAATACGAGAAATTAAGAACGCCAAAAATCGTATTCACCTCAACCTTTTCTTGAAGACAAGTACCTCTATCTATTCACACACGTTCTACTTCAATCCCCCAAAATGGATAATTTATACCATTGTATCACTGGCCCACTACACACCATTGAACAGAAAGTCAGACAGCTGGTCATCTTGGACTTCACGTTTATATATATTACATAGCCCTCATAATCATTGGGTGCCCTGCCGCATGGCGTTGGCGATCATGGACTTTCATCTGTCTCTATCTCTTGTTGCCCCCAGCATCTCTCCCACCCCCCTCGTCCCCAGCCACTCTGCAAGTCCGTCCAGCATTTTCTCCCTGGGTCTACCCGGTGCTCTCTTTCCCTCCAGCTTTCCTGTTGTGACCAGGTGCTCCAAGTCACCCTTCCTCATAAAATGGCCTATAAATGTTGCCTGTCTTTTCCTAATCTTCCTTATGAGTGATCTACTTGTGTCTGCCTTCATCAAGACTGTCTCGTTTGTTTTCTTTGTTGTTCATGGAACCCTCAACATTCTTCTTAGAAACCACATCTCGGCTGCCTCAATCTTGTTCTAGCTTTGTTTGTTGACTGTCCACGCCTCACATCCGTACAACAGTATTGGTGTTATATAACATTCAAGAACTCTCTTCCTGATGTTAATTGATAGGCATTTGTTGGTAAGAATGCCTGTCATCTTCCCGAATGCTGTTTTGGCTTGGCCAATTCTTCCGGCTATTTCTGATGTGCATCTGCCGTCTGATGAAATGATCGTTCCCAGGTATTTGAATTTATCAACCTGTGTCAAGGTTGTGCCATTTGCTGTTATTTTGCATGAGGGGATTTCATGTTTTTTACTGATCACCATGACTTCAGTGTTCCTGTTGTTTAGTTCCAGCCCCTTACCTTTGCTTTCTCTTTCTAGTATATTCACAAGGTTTTGTAGGTCCCTTTCACTTTCTGCAATTAGCACGGTGTCATCTGCGTATCGAATGTTGTTTATCATTTCCCTTCCAACCTTTAACCCAGGGTACATAGCCCTGCACTGACTATTTCCATTTCAATTCTTCAAATTAGCATTATGAGCAGTCACCACAAGACGGACTGGTAGAACCTCACTCCTCCAGGCACAAAGTAGTTCCTTTCAATCACACATTCTTGCTGTGTTTTATTGGTTTGTCGTTGCCTACCATTGATGTGTGGGCCTCCTTGATCTGAATAGCTAAGGTTGTTCAGGAGCTTGTATAGGATCAATCGTGTTTCTGGCAGCCTCAAGTCTTGGGGATTTGTGTCGTCCTGCTGGCCACATTGTCCTTCTGGATAGGGCTTGTTACAAAACTTATACACTGGGGAACATTCAGGGTCGCTTTCACTCTTATCTGGCCATTTGATTGTTGGACTTATCAATGATCTATATCAAAAGCAAACGAGCTGAAAACGAACAAACAAACAAACAAACAAACAAAACAAACAAACAAACAAAACAAACAAGCAAGCAACTAAGCTCTCTGCTGTATATGATTGGGGATGATTCAGAAGAAAAAAATCAGAGGCACGTGAAAATTAGACAGTGTGAGTGAGTGCGTATGGAATGAATCTATGTAATCATGAAGGCATTGTATCAATTAAGGTAACAATTAAGGTAACATCAAACAAATTAACGAACAAAAGAAAAACAATCAGAACATTATATCAGTCAGGCTTCATCGATTTCTCGGGGCTGTGTGGGAGTTACAGGTATAAAACAACTGGGCTGAATCAAAGGAAACGACCTACAGGACTGAGCAGTAAACGCCAGCAATGTGTAAATACAGAGAGAGAGAGAGAGAGAGAGAGAGAGTGTGTGTGTGTGTGTGTGTGTGTGTGTGAGAGAGAGAGAGAGAGAGAGCGAGAGAAAGAGAGAGAGGTTTATTTTGTGTGTGTGTGTGTGTGTGTGTGTGTGCGCGCGCACACTTGTGTGAGATATGGTTGACATCTACAATGTTACAGCTTTGCATTGACAATAAAGATCTATATCAAAAGCAGGCAAGCGAGCAAGCAAACAAATAAACAAACCAAAAACAAACAAACAAACAAAAAACCACCACCATCAACAACAACACCCCCCGCCATTTTCCATACTCCAAAATACAGTTTCAGTTCCACAGTAACTACATATCACCAAGTTATTTCCCCATACTAACAATACTGATCTATATCGAAAGCAGACAAAGCAAGCAAACAAAACAAACAAAAACAGTCAAAAAAGGAATCTATGATACTCCAAAATACAGTTTCAGTTCAACACCTATACATCAGCAAGTTATTTCTCCATAACTACAGGGTTTGTGCCTTACAAGAACAAGACAGGCCTGTGTCCTATAAACTGTACAGATGCTTTATACATGTGCACAGACAATCTGTATCTATTTTCTACAGCCCGGTGT
>CM060306.1:15103048-15115548 GCA_030674185.1 Monoplex corrugatus | reverse complement strand
TGGTGCCCGTGCAACCTCAGGAGGTCTTCATACGGCCCGATGGCGTTTTCGATTCGGGTTTTCACTTCCTTATTGGTTATATGATCTTTGTACGAGATACCAAGGAGTTTGCGGAAGCATCTCATCTACATTGCCTGTATCCTTCTTTCAATGTCTGCTGTTATGGTCCATGTTTCGCATGCATACAAAAATATTGACATGACCAGGGAACGCATCAGTCTGATCTTGGAGCCGATAGCGATATTCTTGTCGTTCCAGATGACTTTTAGCTTGGTCATTGCAGCTGTGGTCTGGCAATCCTGGAAAGTACTTCGGGCTTAGTGTACAGAGCAGATCAAAAACAGAAGATTTTCTGCGCAGTGGAAACATTGTTTTTGGACTGTTTATTCTAGGGCGCTAAAAAGCCTAAAGTTATATTCCTCAATCAGACATGTATTTTCCCATTTACGTTCATGACATGTTTAGCAGTTTTCTGTGAGCTAGTTGTCTGAATGAGTGTACGTACATGAGTGCTCGCATGCACACACAAACACAGATTATACACGTGCACACACAAACACACACACTCACACACAAGCACGCGCGCACGCACACACGTGCACTTACACACACACATACACAAACACGCACACACACAAACACACATATTCTCTCTTTCTCCCACAACCTCTCTCTCTCTTCCTCTCTCTCTCTCCTCACCACACACACACACACACACACACACTCAAGCACACACAAACACACACACAAACACGCACACACACACAACCACACATATTCTCTTTCTCTCTCTTTCTCCACCCCCCCTCTCTCTCTTCCTCTCTCTCTCATACACATACACATACACACACACACACACTCACCGATTGTACTGAATCAAACAATAGAAAATGTCCGAGGGTTGAAATATTTAGGAGTCCTGACAAATCATTTTTCACGACACTGACTTCAGACTTTAAAAGAATCCACTGCACGGCAGGCTTGGAGAGAAACAAATTGCTAACAAGATCCAGCCCATCTGAGGGAATGGGGGCGATGGGGGGGGGGGGTGAGGGGGATAGGCAGGGAGCTTAGAAGTCTGAAGTTTTACCCCAAAACAAACTATGCAGAGACAGAACGTGTCAACCTGAACACTCCAGGACTTGTACTGTACAACTTCATTGGGTTTGTCTGGTTCCTTTTCCAGTCACTTCATGTTTGTCTGCATGGATTTCCATTTTCCTAACTTGTTCAGGAATTCTGCTGGCAGTGCGTTGTTTTCCTTTTTCTACTTTACCACTCGTGGGTTGTGTTTTGAGTAAGATGCTGTTATATGTGACCTGCCACCACGAAATCAGTCTTAACTAGCATTTTGGGCATTTTGAGATATACATATCACTGGAAAGTGTACATTCTGCTGATTATTTTCGTACTTGAATAAAGCTTGTACTCAAGAAAATGTAGAAGTTATGTATGTTTAAAGTCATTAAGTTGTATGACGGCCATTTTGAGAAAACGGCCTCTAAAGTTTTTGTGTGCTCTCCTACACATTATCCTTAAATTTCTTTATTTGGTGGCTTTGACCCACTTTGTTTGTAGTTTTAGCTGTCATTATCTGAAAGGTGCACCAAAGAGCTTTCCGTCAGTAAATTAGATGTGGGGTCTGTGCAGGTTACGGTTCATAATAAGAGACAAAAATATATACTTTTGGTAGGAAATTGCGTTCTTTCTGCTGCGATCAGTGCATTAAAATACTATTTGAAATTGATTAATAACAAATGTTTCTGTGGGGGATAGATTATAGTCTACAGAAATCAATTTTGAGAAGAAGTGAAAACACCCCAGACAGACCCTCAGTCACCTTTTCAGCTCCTAGTGCTGTTCGACTGACTGCGAGTTAAGACTGATTTCGTGGTCACATATACTGATTCAGATTCAGACTGAATCGCACTGATTGTGCGTCTGTTTTTGCATCTGAATCAAAAAAGCTTCAAGGTGTGTATTCATGAAGAATTCCTGCTGTATATGAATTTGATTATTTTAGTTCTTATTGTTGTTGATAGTTGTGTTGTTGTGGTTAGTAGTGTATTACATATAGTAGTGGTGATAGTAGTGGTACTACTAATAATGATAATAGTCATAGTAGAAGAAAAAGAAGTAGTGGTGGTGGTGGTGGTGGTGGTAGTATAGTAGTAGTAGTATAGTAGTAGTAGCAGAGCAGCAGTAGCAGCGCAGCAGATGTAGTAGTAGTAGCAGCAATAGTAAGTAGTAGTATAATTGCAGCAGCAGCAGCAGCAGCAGTAGTAGTAGTAGTAGTATCAGCAGCAGCAGCAGTAGTAGTAGTAGTAGTAGCAGCAGCAGTAGTAGTAGTAATAGCAGCAGCAGCAGCTAGTAGTAGTTAGTAGTAGTAGCAGCAATAGTAGTAGTAGTAGCAGCAGCAGCAGCAGAAGTAGTAGTAGTAATAGCATAATTGCAGCAGCATCAGCAGCAGTAGTAGTAGTAGTAGCAGTAGTAGTAGTAGTAACAGCAGCAGCAGCAGTAGTAGTAGTAGTAGCAGGCAGCAGCAGCAGTAGTAATAGTTGTAGTAGTAGTAGCAGCAGCAGCTGTAGTAGTAGTATGTTGCAGCAGCAGCAGCAGCAGTACTACTACTACTACTGCTACTACTACTACTACTATAGTAGTAGCCCCAACATCCTGAACTTGCACTGTACATCTTCATTGGGTTTGTCTTGATCCTTTTCCAGTCACTTCCTTTTTGTCTACATGGATTTCCATTTTCCTAAAGTTATTCAAGAATTCTGCTGCCAGTGTATTTTTGTCCTTTTTTCACTTTACCACTTGCGGGTTCCTATTTTGTTTTTGCTTTTTTAAGAGGGTGTAATATTGATTCAGATTCAGACTGAATCGTAATGGTGTCTTGTTTTTGTTTCTGAAGACAAAGATATGTATTTGTGAAGAATTCCTGCCGTACCTAAATTTTATGATTTTTATTCTTTCTTATTGTTGTTCTTGATAGTGGTGTTGTTGTGGCTGGTAGTAGTAGTAATAGTGGTGTAATATAGTAGTAGTAGAAGAAGAAAAAGTAATGGTAGTAGTAAGTAGTAGTAGTAGATAGCAGAAAGTAGATAGTAGTTGTAGTAGTAGTAGTAGTAGTAGTAGTAGTGTAGTAGTAGTAGTAGTAGTTAGTAGTAGTAGTAATACATTATTTATATTCACAATATTCTGAAGTTGTGAGCGCTTACAGCTGTATTACGTTAAGTGCACGAGGAATAGCCAACAGTAGTACAAAACATTAAGTTTTGACAAATCATCAGCAGGAGTGGCATGAGACCAGACACACTACTTGACTCCTATTCATCAAAACAAATGATTCGATGGAAAATTCACTATGCCGTATGAAAGCAGAATGGAGGAAGCCCATATCTACAAGACTGAAAAGCATACCAGCCTGGCCAGCAACTTGAGGACATCTGGCTCCCATAACAAAGTCCTCGCCCTGGAGTTTGGAGCAGAGAGGGCTGGTAGACAGATCTACCTATGATCTCCTGAAATAACTCTCAATGCCTAGGAAAGAAAGAAACAAAGCCCTGAAGGGAATGATAGAGGTAGTCAAAATGAGTTCACCTTTATGTGGTCGTAAAGAAATGAAAAATGAACTTCTTAAGACATAAACGTTCCATCAGTACATGTCTGTCTTCAGTCACGCAAAACATGTCTAATTCTGGCCAGAGCATTGTGCTTATGCGCAGATTTACGTCTTATGCCACGATCATTTAGGATCTTCTCCGCCATACGGTGTCAATACATATGGAATCTGTTTTTTTAGAATAATGTATGCGAGCTCGTGACGGGCGCGAAGCATAGACAGTCAACATGCAAAGTCAGAGCAAGATTGAGGCAGCTGAAATGTAGTTTCTAAGAATAACGTTAAGAGTTCCATGGACACAAAGAAAACAACCAAACAAAAACCCAAACAAGATAGTATTGAAAAAAAAAAAAAAAAAAAGTCAAAAAGAACATAAATGAATTAGGAGAAGACAAGCAACATTATACATTTTATGAGGCAAGAGAAATTTTTTCTCTTAGGCATGACAGGAAAGCTGGAGGGAAAAAATAGCACCAGCTAGACTCAGGGAGGACATATTGGACGGATTTACAGAGTGGGATGAAACAGAAAGGGTGGGACATGTACTTGCAGCGACAAAAGATAGATTCGTATGGAGGGCCATGATCGCCAACGCCATGCAGCAGGGCACATGATGATGATGATGACTTTATTTCCAAACAACTACGCAATTCCCACGTCACAGGAACAAGATTTCTCTCGCTATGTCTTATGTGTAGAATGGCAAGGACTAGGTGTAAGACTGGTCCAGCGGGACTTCATGCTAATATCGTCGAGCAAGAAAGTCTTTTTGAGTTTTGACATTTCTCTCTCCCCTCCAGTACATATACCATCCAATGTGTTCTGTCCACAAGGAATTTAGCCCCATTTTCTGCACCCCGTTGTTGCAGTGCATGCAGTGTTTTGTCCTGTCACTGTCAAAGAGTGGCTGTAGTCTGGGTGGCCCATGATGTAATTATGTCAGTGTGATAAAGTTGTCTGGTTCTGGAGATTCACTCATGTGGGCACCATTTCTCAGAGGTGGTGAGAAATCGATTTCGTGCAAAACACAGGGCTCAAGACTCATTTATTTACCATGAGAACAGGGATATCGTTACATTTTGTTTTTACAAATTATACTCGTAAATGTGCTGGTAAGCAATGCTAACATATGCCTATCAATTAACATCAGGAAGACAGTTCTTGAATGTTTTATAGAACCAATAATGTCATACGGTTGTGAGGTGTGGACAGTCAACACACAAAGACAGAACAAGATTGAGGCAGCCGAGATGTGGTTTCTAAGAAGGAATTTGAGAATTCCATGGACAGCAAAGAACACAAACGAGACAGTCTTGATGGAGGCAGACACAAGACGATCATTTATACGGAATATTGGGAAAAGACAGGCAACATTTATAGGCCATTTTATGAGGAGAGGTGAATTAGAGCACCTGGGCACAACAGGAAAGTTGGAGGGAAAGAGAGCACCGGGTAGACCCAGGGAGGAACTATTGGACGGATTTGCAGAGAGGACGCAGACAGAAAAGGTGGAAGATGTGCTTGCGGCAACAAGGGATAGATACATATGTAGGGCCATGATCACCAACGCCATGCAGCAGGGCACATGATGATGATGATGACGACGACGACGTCATTTTCCAAAACTACACAATTCCCACGTCACAGGAACAAGATTTCTCTAGCTATGTCGTATGTGTAGAATGGCAAGGACTAGGTGTAAGACTGGTCCAGCGGGACTTCATGCTAATATCGTCGAGCAAGAAAGTCGTTTTAAGTTTTGACATTTTCTCTCCGCTCCAGTACATATACCATCCAATGTGTTCTGTCCACAAGGAATTTAGCCCCATTTTCTGCACCCCGTTGTTGCAGTGCATGCAGTGTTTTGTCCTATGTCACTGTCAAAGAGTGGCTGTAGTCTGGGTGGCCCATGATGTAATTATGTCAGTGTGATGAAGTTGTCTGGTTCTGGTGATTCACTCATGTGGGCACCATTTCTCAGAGGTGATGAGAAATAGATTTCGTGCAGAATTCATTTATTTACTACGAGAACCGGAATATCATTACGTATCATTATGTAGTATTCTCGTAAAAGTGCTATTCTCCGAACTCATTTTAAGTGGAGCATGGAGAATTCCATCCCGTTGTTCCACGATGTGTATTTCTGATGGACCTGCATGCTGGGTGTTTTCAAAGTTTCCATAAACCGGCCTTTGACATGACTTACAGATTGTTTAAAATGCATATTTGATACTGGGACTATGACAAGAAAAGAATAGTAGAAATAAACAAACCCTATTTAATGATTTCACAGATCAAATTATCATCGTTAAAATTGAATGGGGATATACAAGACATAGCTACGAACCTTATAGTCTTTTTGGCATGCAGACAATCGTAGATATTTGATGTGAAGAGGTAATGTAAAAAAAGACAGATGGATTTATTACAGTTACATTTGAGCGTAGGATGAGGGTACAAACTCTAAAGAACTGCCCTTTACGCAAGCTTGGCATGTCTCACGAAACGTTTTCCAGTAAAACATAATTATTGTCCTTAAAAGCATGGTAATCAGAACAACAAACAAGCACCTAGTAATGTCATGAGTTGTCGTTTTCCACTTTTAACAGTCTCAGAAATTCTAAATCATATACTTGTTATGATTAGACACGGTGCGACTAACGAAAGAATCGTATTTACTTTGAAAATAGTTTGCATGCAAGTGCGTGAGTGAATGAGTGAGTGAATGAATGAGTGAGTGAGTGAGTGAATGAGTGAGTGAGTGTGTGTGTGTGTGTGTGTGTGCGCTCGCCCACGTACACGTGTCTGTGTGCATGTGTGCATGCGCATGTGTGTGAACGGTTACTGAAAAGGACAAAGAAAAGCAGTGAACTTTAGAGGATGAAATAGAACAGGACAGGATATCTCATAGTGCGTGCACAGACTTCAATGAAACGGATATCATGGGCGCTCTCTACGTAACCTCTCAACTTCACATCATTTCAAATTTCTTGATCCATACTGAAAGCATCAGGATCTGGAACTGTCTGACATGTGTTTTAAGTGTCATCATAAGGAAAACAATGTGTTTATTATCCGCACAATGACTGAATGACTGTCCACGATCTCAAGTTTTCATGTGTTGTCATAGCACTCACACACCAACGCGCGGGCCCATATGCACAAAACGATTATATCTCATAAATCCATTCTCGATGATAGAAGTGATTGTGCTTTACATACACTATGATGGATTGACAATTTTAAGGCTTAGAATGCTTCTTAGAGTTAGAATCGTGTCGGGCTCGGAATGCAATAGATCAGTGTTACAAAAAATAACAAACAAACAAAAAACAAACAAAAACAAAAACAAACAAAACAAACAAACAAACAAACAAACAAACAAAAACAAAAACAAAATAAAAACAAAACAAAAAAACAAACAACAAACAAACAAACAAACAAACACAAAACAAACAAACAAACAAAAACAAAAACAAACAAACAAACAAACAAACAAAAACAAAACAAACAAACAAACAAACAAACAAACAAACAAACACAAAACAAAACAAACAAAACAAACAAACAAACAAACAAACAAACACAAAACAAAACAACAAACAAACAAAAACAAAAACAAACAAACAAACAAACAAACAAAAACAAAACAAAAAAACAAACAAACAAACAAAAGGAAAACATGATAAAAAAAGGGAAAGGAAAAAGGGAAAGGAAAAACAGTTTCAGTTTCAGTTTCAGTTTCAGTTTCTCAAGACGTCTCCGCGCTGGGAACGAATTTCATATGCACTAACGTCACAGGTGCCACGTAGGAAGGGAAAGGGAAAGTCTCAGTTTCAGTTTCAGTTTCTCAGGATAAAATCTCCACTCTCAGAGTGAGCTGCACGTGCAATGATGCCACGACAGCTATGTAAAGGAAAAGATCTAAACTGATCATGGCACAAACTTTAAGCCAGCACATAAACCCCATGACCCGGCCTGGTCCTGAGGTCCTACCTAGCTAAGATGGAAAGAAACAAAGAAAGCACTTTCAAACGCTGACTTTCAACTATCCTACCAGCAAACGGAGCCCCAACGGTCTTTAAACCTATAGTCCGCAAAATCAGACCAAGCCCTACAAAAAAACTAGCTCTTAAAACAGCGGTATTTAAGTTGTTTTGATCCATTTTATGTTTCTAAATGCATGCATTGGGACTTTTCTTTCCATTTTTTCTTCTCTCTCTTTCAGTCTGGATTCCCATCGACTCACTCTTCGTCTCACGTTTAATGGCTTTGTCCAGACAGTTTTATTGAATGCACCACACCACAACAGCGCACTTACTATAAGATGCCAGGGACAGGCAGAAGCAGTCCTGATTTGAAACATGAGGAGTGGAGTGTGTGGTGTAGTGTCTAAAACACTTGTCTTGTACGTGACAACCCTGGGTTCGAATCTCGGATGGAACAAGAAATTTTCTCTTTCCCACTACTCCTCTCCCAGCTACACACACACACACACACACACATACGCACACGCACACACACACACACACACACGCACACACACATACATACATACACACACACGCACACAACACACACACACACGCACGCACACACACAGACACACAGACACGTATAATATGTTTTGATATAACAGTATTACATATACAATTCTTGACGTTCATGTCACAGGACTTTTTCTGCGTCATCTCTGACATTTCTTCTGCTGAAAGTATACAATAACCAGGTTTTAGTCCGACTATCAAGACTCAGTCAGACTATACACTCTGTACATTTGAAGACGTGTATGCTATTATTTTGATTATTGGTTATTTGTTATTCATTGTAATCTAATATCTCCTCAATAAGTTATTTATACGTTGACTATATAATTTTCTTTTCATCGTTTTGCTACAATTTTGTTATCTTTACTTCGTAGTCTAAGTAATTGCGTAATTTTCTTTCTGTCCATCTCTCCTGTACACAGAAAGTCAAAGTTTTCATTATTATCGTCCATAAATAAAGTCAATAGAAAGTTGGAGATAAACCAGTATCAGTAATGCGACAACAATCCCAAGTCAAGTTTTTGCAATGGAATTGTAGATCCCTTTCCACCAATTCGGCATACTTAGAGCATTTCCTGACATCAAATAGATGTGAAGTTTTGATTCTGCAGTCGATGAATGTTGTCGCAACCAAGCTTCCCAATTTCCCCAATTATTACTATCCTCCAGTCTATGAATGTGGGAATCACGGGAAGAAGGTATCCACCGCGATATATATACTCAAAGACTTACAATACTGCTTACTTACTTCCCCAGTTTTGAAATCAAGCGACGATTTGCACGCTTGTGCTGCCACTGTCCAATTAAGCAATTCTTTAAACATCAACGTTTTGTCAGTCTACCTGCCAACAGGTCCAAATGACCACAACACAGAATGGCTGCGCACAATCCAAGATCAGCAGCGTGGTAAATGGCTAATAGGTGGAGACTTTAATTCCCACTCCCCATTTTGGGAAAAGAACTGTTCTACTGTTACAAGCAATCGTTTGGTAGAAAATATCGTTGATAGTTCGCTTTACCTTCTAAATGATGGTAGTGTCACTAGGATCCCTGATGTCTCCAAACACAGGGCGACAGCCATCGATTTGTCTCTGATATCACCAGAATTAGCACCATCCTGTACCTGGGAAACTCACAGAGACACTTTGGGAAGCGATCATCTACCTATCATCATAACCATAACTAACAAAAACATCAGGATGAAAGACAGCTCTCCTGATATTATTCCAAAATATAATTACAAGCGTGCAGACTGGTCCTTATTTCGAACTACTCTTGCTAATCAGGATTACAGACATTATGAAAGTGAAAATGTAGACATTATGTTTTCTAAATTCCAAGAGTCAATTCTAGCCGCTGCAGACATATCAATTCCGAAACTCAAAACTTCTAGATCGAATAATCGATTGGGTAATGTTTGGTGGACAGAGGCATGTGAGAAAGCAGTTCAATATAAAAGGGAGAAATTCAAAATCTACATCAAAAGCCGGAAACCTGAAGATCATGTGGAAATGAAAAAAGCTAACATCCAATGTAACAAAACCATCGCTGAAGCAAAGAAAGATTATTGGGCATCATTCTGCACAAAACAAATTTCAGATTTCAAAGATTTTCATAAAGTCTGGACGAAAATGAATCAAATGAAGAATGGAACCAACCTACAAAGGTGTCCGATAATAATAGAAACACGTAACACATTTCCTTCAGACATGGACAAAGCAGAAACTTTTGTGGAATTATTTGCTAAAAACAGTAAAGTTGAAGGTTTATCTTCAGACTGCAAACATCACAGAGAAATGGAAGATAACAACCCAATCTACACTGATCCAATACCTCAGAATGATCTCTGGTTTAATTCTCCAATCACCTTAGAAGAGCTAAAAAACACAATACTGTCTCTACACAACAAAACGAGTTCGGTAGGTGTTGATGCAGTTTCGACTGAAATGATTAAACATCTCCCTGAAAACTATCTTATTTTCCTACACAAAATTCTGCAGAAATGCTGGGTTAACGGAACTGTACCACAAATCTGGCAAAAGTCTATAGTTATACCGATATTAAAAGCAGGAAAATCGAAAACTGATAAAAACAGTTACAGACCCATTGCTTTGACGTCCCACACGAGCAAACTAATGGAAAGATTGATCTTAAACAGACTTTTACACTACTGTGATAAAAATAATGTTATTCCGGTAAACCAGGCGGGTTTTAGAAAAGGGAGATCTGCAGTTGAACACCTGGTTAAACTTACAACTCAGATCAAACAACAGTTTGCCCGCAGAAAAAGTGTTTTAGCTACTTTCTTTGATGTAAAAAAAGCTTACGATCAAGTTTGGCATAAACGTCTATTGTTCAAGCTAAAATCTGTTGGTTTATCTGGTAATATGTACAATTACATTAAATCTTTTTTAGCTAATAGAACAATACGGGCTAGAGTGGGAGCTAGTTATTCTACTTCACGATGCCTTGACATGGGGATTCCACAAGGTTCAGTGATAGCACCTATTTTGTTTAATATCCTTATACAGGATCTTCCTAAAGCTCTTTCAAATCGTGTTGTTTTAGTACAGTATGCAGATGATATATGTACTTGGATGAATATCACTTTAAAAAAGACAACTCCACAGAGAACACGGAATTACATCAGGAAGTTGTATCAAATTGATCTTGATAACCTTGGAAACTATATGTTAGAAAATGGTCTGTCATTGTCGGCAGAAAAAACTAACATGATGCTGTTTGATCCTGGTGGTAACTCAAATAACTTACCTACTTTCAAATTGCTTGGTGAAGTGTTAAATTACAAACAGGTCGTAAAATTTCTGGGAGTTTACATCACGTCGAAATTAAGCTGGAATATCCATTTTGATTATATTTTAACAAAAGCACGAAAAACCTTAAATTTTCTAAAGATAATAAGCAAATTACCCTGGGGAATGGATACAAATATACTGATTCATCTGGCAACAGCGCTGGTCAGGTCTAAATTATCCTACGCGCAAGAAATTTTTTTTCAATGCACCTAAATATTTACTAAAAAAGATTCAGAACTTGGACTGCAAAAGTCTTAAAATTGCACTAGGTGTACCAACTCATGCTTCTACTCTGGTAACGTACAAAGCTGCTGGAATTCTACCTCTAAACAACCATCGTGAGCTAGCTACAGCAAAGTTTGCAATTAGAACTACTTCACAAGCGAATAATTTTGTGAGCAAAGAAATTAAAATCAGGTCTGATATTGACTTTCCAAAACGAGCAAAAAACATTTCATCACAAATTACAACCGCAACTTACATATCTGACCTGATCAAACAATCCAGCATAACTATGGATGAAATAGCCAAAAAACCAATGTTAACGCCTATCCCTACATGGGAAATGCTAAAGGCCACGTTTGATCTCGATTATGCAGACGTTAAAAAAGATGATAATGTCAACATTACGCTATCCACAGTTTGTGAACACATCGATGAAAAGTACCGTACCCACCTCCACATTTTTACCGATGGGTCAGTCTTAGCAAATCAGAGCGCTGGAGCAGCGTTTTATGTTCCAGAATTTAACATTAAAAAGTCTTTTTTCATTGGGACAAATGTATCTATATATACAGCAGAACTGGTCGCTGTTGTTCAAGCGTTGCATTATTTAATAAGCCTTCGGCCTGTGTCTTTCAAAGTAGTTCTCTTTGTTGATTCAAAATCTGTATTATATGCCTTACAGTCTTTTGATACAGACACAAGACCTGATTTAATAATTGAGGCAAATCATCTAATACACTGTTTAAAGATAAATGGCTCGGAAATCAGTTTATGCTGGGTGCCTTCTCACGTTGGTCTTCAAGGCAACAACGTAGTTGACAGAGCAGCTAAATCCGGTGCACTCAATTCTGAAAATTCCATAGAATTACATGTTAACACCTCGGTAAATGAAGCTTACAACTCGCTAGAATTAGCATCATGGATTCGATTTCATGAACATTTAAATGAAAAATTTGTGTCCCAAAAAAGAATCAAACTTTCAGTTCAAAATATCTGTAAAAAAATTCAGTATTCTTCGTTATATCATTTGAGATCAATTGTTACCACATATTTTCGTATTCAAATGAACGCTTTGAAAACTAAATATTGTAAAAACGTTTTATGTATTTGCGGTGAACAATTCACATTGTATCACTGTTTGTTTTACTGCAGAAAGCTTCGTTATTTCTTACCAAAGATGTTTACACAAGGAAACTACCTTGAAAAGCATTTTAAAGAAGTAATATCAGATCAAGTTCTGTTAGTTAAAATTTCAGAATCATTGGTTCACAGTCCTGTTAATGCGTT
>CM060306.1:15093048-15098048 GCA_030674185.1 Monoplex corrugatus | reverse complement strand
AGTTTCAATTTCTCAAGATGACGTCTCCGCGCACGGAATGAATTCAATTTGCACTACCGTCACAGGTGCCTTGTGTGTGGTGATCATGGCACAAACCTTGATCTACACATAAATCAATGAGCTGGCTAGATCCTGAGGCCCTACCTAGACTATGTTTTACCTAGTTTATGTTTTGTACTGGTAATTTATCAGCCTACCCCTGGAATAAAAAGTTGGGTCGACGACATGACTCGAACCTGTGCGGGAAGATCCCAATGGATTTCTATTCCATCGTCTTAACCATTCGACCACAACATTATTAAGATAAGTTTAAAGAAAGAAGGACTTCTAAAATACCTTGGTGGTAAAAAATTGCTCTCTTGACGTATTCTGACTTCTTTCAACACTGGACAAGAAAAGTACAAAATGAACTTTGTCCTCTTTTGCTTCTTGACATAATGGACAAAGCATAGTGCCAGAGGATGTCGTCTTTAGCGATAATAATGAACAGAAAATGTCTGATATCCCAAATCTAAACAGTGTCATAATATGTCTTTCAATATTCAATGATAAATAAACGAGAGGCGGGCGCTGCTTTTGCCCGTTGTTAATATGATGAAATGTACAAACATGGCTGATGTATACATACTGCTCCCATCTCCATTTTGAATAGATAGTCTGCATGAGCGAAAACTATGACCAGAAAATAAACCCTACATGGCCTGCAGTCTCCAGTCTACCCAGCTGTGAATAAGTACCTGGTCCTCTTTAGGGCTAGAGAAGGTAAATCAGTGTGAGACAGATATGCAACCCTTACTAAAACAGACTGTTCTGACATAAAGGAAGCTCTATCACTTCACCCCCCCCCCCTTCCCTTAACGACCGGTCTAAGATTTGGGGACTGAATACCTTTCTGTAGCTAGAACTGGGAATACGATTGGTCAATTTCAGCGTGAATACGATAGGTCAGTTTCCAAAGGTCATAATGATGTACTATAAAAAGGCAAGGAACTCTACTCGTTTTAGGTCAGTGTAGATAGTTATCTATTTTGGTAGCTGTCTTGGATATATATCTGTCCGGTGATTATTTCTTTAATTCTGTGATCTATCAAGGAAAAATATTGTTTTTTTGTAATGTAAGAGCGCGTAAGAGAGAGAGAGATAGAGATAGATATATATAGAGAGAGAGACAGAGAGAGAGAGAAAGCGAGAGAGAGAGACAGACAGACAGACGGACAGACAGACAGACAGACACAGAGACGGAGACAGATGGACAGAGAGAAAAGAGTGAGACAGACAGACAGACAGAGAGACAGACAGACAGACAGACTAGACAGACAGAGAGAGAGAGAGAGAGAGAAGAAGAGAGACAGACAGACAGACAGACAGACAGCAGGCAGATTATTTTGTTTTTGTTTTTATCATTACTATTTTTTATCAATGCAACCAGTCAACACTCCTATTTTTTATGTGTCTTTGCTTGTCTGTCTGTTTCTCTGTTTCATATTATTTTTTATTTTCTTGTTTGTTTGTTTCTGTAATGTCTTTTATTTCTCAGTTTGTTT
Organism: Monoplex corrugatus; assembly: GCA_030674185.1. NCBI lineage: Eukaryota > Metazoa > Mollusca > Gastropoda > Littorinimorpha > Ranellidae > Monoplex > Monoplex corrugatus. The sequence goes on along the minus strand of CM060306.1, from coordinate 15,096,504 downwards.
CTTCTATTTCTTTATTTCTTTTGTTTGTTTACTATCATCACACAGAAATAAAAGGAGCTCAGAAAGAGAGAGAACGAGACAGAGACTGACAAACAGAGAAAGGGTTTGATGTAGCGGAAAATTACGTTTTCCTCAAAGTAAAAATAGTAAATTGAATATTTGCCGATACATCTGCAAACGAAAAGGAAAACTCCTGTAAAGAGAACAAGTCTGAGAATCAAAATTTTAGAAAATGTCATTAATCTGCAAAAACAACAGGGAAGCAACAGAATACAGGCCCGCTACTTAGTGGTCTCTTTGGGAATATTTAGACAAGCCCATCGCCCATAATGTCCTTTATAACCGTTCATATTTCATGCTGACTGCGTTTTTCAGTTTTGGCTGTGATAAACAAGCGTGGGGATTTGCCTCGCTTCCCTGGCAAAAATCCGAACCATGAGAAAATAGATATTTAACTTGGGTATCGTTAAAACATCTGCACCTTTATGTATGGAAAAATGTTATTAAGTCTGTTTTTTTTTTCTTCTGAGGTAAGCCTGTGTTCTTTTTGTCAGTGATTCGTCTGGGCTGTTGTTGGAGGGCGGTGGTGATAATCTCTTTACTGAAGGGTTTCACAATCGCTCTGGCTCCTTGACTGAGCGATGACTGTCTTAATAGTGTTTTAGCAGGCAGTGTTCTTTAGTAAGTGGAATTAGAACAGGCTCTGTTGAACTTCACTAAAGTGGTCCAGTGGTAATGCAGGGTCTCCTCTGGTGCACGTCCTCAGGGCGGCTTGATATTTCTTGCAAAATATGTAGATTTCCTTGCAATGGGACGTGTTTTTTTTAATGAAGTTAAGGTTCGTGGTATGTTGAGCAGTCGGAATGAATAGCCTGGGAGCAAGACTACCTAGGCCCTGCAGGCGTCCGATTAAAATACAAAGTCAAGTGAAAAGTATTTCAGTTATGAAAATGAAATTATAGAGCCGCTTTAAGTTGAAAAAGCGAAGTCACACTTTTCTTCTGGAATATCACAGATTGACGTATATTTTGCAAGTAGCCTCCATCGTTCATGCCACAATAGATGCTGCCTGCAGATGTTCACAATGTAAGTAGTCTCTTTTGTTAGACAACATATGACACGTGTTATCACCTTATCTTTTTGTAATCACTGAAAGCCAACAGATATAGCCTAAGCACACTGGCGTCATTCAAATAGTTCTTTTATATTTAGAAGTAAGGAAAATTGCCAGAAACAGCAGTAGTTACCGTGATGATTGTCACAAATATGCTTACTTTCGAGTGACAGGTTATCATCGTTCAAAATGTATAAACATCAACAAGGATTTATCAGCTGAATTTATTATAAAATGTTTGTTACTCAAAGGAAATAAACAATATGTGTACAAACCAACAATGAACAGTTTAGGAGAATGTACTATACTATTAATCCTTCAACCTGCTGCAGTGATATTGCAGAGATCTGAGACGATACATTATTCTGTGTCTTATATACATATATGCATATATATATATATATGTACATACATACATACATACAGCATACATACATACATAATAATACATACATAGATACATACATACATACATACATAAGGCATACATACATCATATATATACAGATACATACATGCATACATACTAATTACATAATAATAATACATAATAATACATAATAATACATAAGGCATACATACATAATCATACATACATAATAATAATACAATAATACAATAATACATACATATAATACATACGATACATAGATACATATATACATACATATACATAATAAATACATGATCATACATACATACATAAGATAACGATAGATAGACTACACAGAACATACAATGGTAGATAGATAGATAGATAGATAGATAGATAGATAGATAAAAGACATATTAGATAGATAAAATAATAATAGATGAATAGATAGAGATGATAAATGTAGATAGATGGATTGATAGATAGATAGATAGAAGATAAACAGATAGATAGACAGACAGACACATAGATAGATAGATAGATAGATAGATAGATAGATAGATACAAACATTTCGACAACAACAAAACAGAGGCCAATAGTGCTGTTGATTATATTTTAAAGTCAGCAAATGCACCAAGACTTTGTCATTTGAAATTGATGGTCAGGACCGAGTCAGTTTATCGTCACAGGGAGAAGGATGTCTTAAGGAATGTCAACGAGAATGCGTGGAATGCAAGGAATCGGAGAAGAATGCGGAAGAAGGAGAAAAAGAGAATCAAAAGAATGCAAGAAGATGCAAAAGAAGAAGAATGCGAAGAATGAGAATGAAGAAGAAGAAGAAGAATGCGAAGAAGAATGCGAAGAAGAAAAGAAGAAAGAATGGAAGAAGAAGAAGAAGAAGAAGAAGAAGCGAAGAATGCGAAGAAGAAGAAGAATGCGAAGAATGCGAAGAAGAAGAAGAAGAAGAAGAAGAATGCGAAGAATGCGAAGAAGAAGAAGAAGAATGCGAAGAAGAAGAAGAATGCGAAGAATGCGAAGAAGAAGGGAAGAAGAAGAAGAAGAATGCGAAGAAGAAGAAGAATGCGAAGAAGAAGAAGAAGAAGAAGAAGAATAGCGAAGAAGAAGAAGAAGAAGAAATGCGAAGAAGAAAAAAGGAAGAAAGAAGAAGAAGAATGCGAAAAGAAAAAAGAAAGAAGAAGAAGAATGCGAAAAGAAGAAGAAGAAGAAGAACGAAGAAGAAAAAGAAGAAGAAGAAGAGAGGAGAAAGAAAAAAGAAGAAGAAGAATGCGAAGAAGAATGCGAAGAAGAATGCGAAAGAAGAAGAAGGAAGAAGAAGAAGAAAGAAGAAGAGAAGAAGAAGATGAAGAAGAATGCGAAGAAGAAGAAGAAGAAGAAGAATGCGAAGAAGAAGAATGAAGAAGGAAAGAGAGAGAAGAAGAAGCGAAGAAAAGAAGAAGAGAAGAGGAGAAGAAGAAGAAGAAGAAGAAGGAGGAGAAGAAGAAGAAGAAAAGGAGGAGAAGAAGAAGGAAAAGGAGGAGAAGAAGAAGGAAGAAGAAGAAGAAGAGGAGGAGAGAGAAGAAGAAGAAGGAAAAGGAGGAGAAGAAGAAGGAAAAGGAGGAGAAGAAGAAAGAAGAAGAAGAGGAAGAAGAAGAAGAATGCGAAGAAGAAGAAGAAGAAGGAATAGGAGGAGGAGAAGAAGAAGGAAAAAGAGGAGGAGGAGGAGGAGAAGAAGAAGAAAAAGAAGAAGAAAAATGATCAGGCTGAATACACAATCTTTGTACATTACACTGTGATACAATGGCCAACACAACGCACCAGTTCTTGGCTTTATAGCGTGACAGATTCATATATTTTCTTTGTTTAATTGTCTGTTGCTGCTGTTAATCTTAATGTTTAGCATCAATATTACGCTGATCCTAGCCGGGAAAAAAAAAGAAAAAAAAAGTGAGTTATTTTCCCCGCTGCTGA
>CM060306.1:15085548-15088048 GCA_030674185.1 Monoplex corrugatus | reverse complement strand
AAGTGCCATTGATGAGAACAGTTTGTTTTCTGTTTGATAAATACGAAGTGAAAAAGGAGAGAGCAATGTCAGAGATGCCAAAAGTATGATGAAGTCTAGAAAGGAGAATACCATGGTCAATGGTATCGAAGGCTGCAGACAGATCAAGGAGTGTGAGGAGAGAGACTTTGCCAGTATCAGTTGCAAGGAGGAGATTGTTGAGAATGTGTAGTAGGGCAGTTTCAGTGCTATGGCACTGGCGGTAGGCTGACTGGAAAGGATTGAGGAGATTGTTGGCAGACAGGTGAGAGTTCAGCTGGTTGAGGACGACTTTTTCAAGGAGTTTTGACAAGAAAGAGAGATTAGAGATAGGCCGGTAATTTTTCAGTTCATTTGGGTCTAAATTGTGTTTCTTGAGGAGAGGGTGAACAATAGCAGACTTGAAAGAATCTGGGACAGTTCCAGTTTGAAGAGAAGTGTTGATGATGTCAGTGATGAATGGGAGGAGAGTAGGGAGACAGTCGGAGTAGAGAGAACCTGGAAGAGGATCCAGTTCGCAGGTTTTGAACGACATGGATCTGATTGTGTTGAAAATTTCTTCTTGTGAGACTGGGGTAAAAGTAGTAAGAGGTGTGCCAGAGAAGGAAGGGTCAGGTGGGCATGGTTGACAGGGTGTCCTGTCAAGCCTGTCACGAAGAGTTTGTATTTTGGTGGTGAAATACTTAGAGAATACAGATGGGAGTTCTTCATTTGTATGTTTTGTTGGGAGAGGTAAATCTTTTCGTGTGCCAAGGAGATGATTCATGGTTGTAAAGAGTTCTTTTGAAGAAGAGGCATTCAGGATTTTGGTTTGGAAATAGCTTGTTTTTGCTGATGCAATGAGGGTGGATACTTTTGTTTTAGAGGCTTGGAAAAGTTGCCTGTGTACAGTGAGTTTGGATTTGCGCCAACGGCGCTCTGCTCTGCGGCGGGCACGTTTTGCACAGGCAATCTCATGAGTGAGCCAGGGGGTAGGGGGGCGGTCAGGTAAAAGACGGGTTGTGGCTGGAGCATGAGTGTCCAGAAGATGGTGGAGAGTAGTATAGAATTCATCGGCAAGGTTATGTGTCTTTTCAGAAAGGAGACGGGAGGCATCAGATGAAAATATGAGAGGTCGATAGATTTGAGATTGCGTTCGAGTCACTGTGCGCATGGTACGTGAAGGAGGAGAAATGTCGAGAGAACAGAGAATTGCAGAGTGGTCAGATGGAAGGGCTGAAGTTAGACGGGTAGAAAGAACTAAGCAGTTGTCAGTAGCGGAATTGTGGTGATCACGAGAAATGATCCAGTCAAGAATGTGACCTTTTTGATGGGTTGGTTCAGAAATGTGTTGAGTCATATTGTGATTGGACAGAGAGTTGATGATATGTCTTGTGTCATAACGGTGAGTGTTGTCATAGTGGACATTGATGTCACCTAGAATGATGAGATTTCCAGGTAAGAGGCAGTAGTGGTCAAGCAATTGGTCAAAGTCAGAGAGAAACGTGGATGTGGTGAGTTTGTTGGCAGAGCTAGGTGGGGGTCGATAGACACAGGAGAAGGTGATTGGGGTGAGGGGTGGATTGGAAGGATACTTCAACGTGCTCGAAAGAAGGATGGGAGAAAGGCAGAGACTGCGAGAAAGATAGGCGGGAATGGAGTGAGTCGTTGTAGAGGATGGCGATACCGCCACCTCGGGATGAGCGATGGAAAGAAGCAAGCCTGTAACCACTCGGAGTGAGGCTAGCATGTATAGGTTCGTGACCAAGGGGGTTAAGCCATGTCTCTGTGATAAAAGCAATGTCAACATGCTCATCTGCGATAAAATCAACAATGACTTCGGCTTTGCCATCCTTGCATGTTGACTGAGCATTAAAAAGGCATAATTCTAGTTTATCACAGTCATATGGTGGTGGCCGGGGTGGCGACGAAGGCAGCACCGACGGGACAGAAGGTGAAGGGGGCACCGGCGGGACAGAAGGTGAAGGCGGCACTAGCGGGACAGAAGGTGAAGGCGGTACTATCCGGACAGAAGGCGAAGGCGAAGACGGCAGAGGAGGAGACGAAGTTTGCAGCAGCGAGGTCGAGGGCAGGGGCAGTGGAGGAGACGAAGAAGCAGGAGACGAAAAGTGGCGTCGGGCAGGAGGCAGGTTGTGCCAAAGACGGTGGAGACGTCCACCACGACAGGATCGCGCAGTGCGGGGCTTAGGACACAGCCCCAGTGTTCGTATTCGCTGGTAGACGCCTCCACCGAGGTAGCACTTGCTGTGTTTAAAAAGTGTCAGTCCAATTTGTTTTATAAAAGACGGGTCCATAATTGCGAGCCAGTCAGGAGAGGAAGATACTTGCAGGTTGGTGTGTGGGTTGGTCAGTTCACAACACTTAAATCCAGAGAACACAAAGGTTTGGAAGCTGTAGCGTTGGGCGAACACAGTAGGCTAAGATGTAAACACAGTTCACAGAATAAAATGTCCGACTTGAGCGGCTGAATTAAAATGATGAA
>CM060306.1:15070548-15078048 GCA_030674185.1 Monoplex corrugatus | reverse complement strand
ATCATGTTAACTTCAGTCAGTGATTTTCTTGATGGCCACCGTCGTACATGATTTGAATGTGTATTTTTGATTTACAGAAATAAAATCGTTATAAGAGTATTCATGAATCGTTCCTGTAAATCGGTGTTCTCCGAACTCCCTTGGACCCACTGCGCATTGTACATTGTATTTATAGTGTATCACACACAGTCAGGTGAGCTCACCGCATTTCACTGTACTGTTGCATAGTTGTCATCTTTAGTGAGCGTGCATGCTGTATGTGTTTTCGTGGTTCGATAAGTCACCAGACAATGGCTTGACTTACAGGATCTTTAACGTGCGATTGTGACCTACCAGCACGAAATCAGTCTTAACTAGCATTTTTGGAATTTTGAGACATACATATCGATGGAAAGTGTACATTCTGCTGATTATTTTGGTACTTGAATAAAGTTTGTACTCAAGAAAATGTAGAAGTTATGTATGTTTAAATTTACTGAGTTGTATAATTGTCGTTTTGAGAAAATGGCCTCTAAAGTTTTTATGTACTCTCCCACACGTTTTCCTTAAATTTCTTAATTTGGTGGCTTTGATCTGATTTGTTTCTTATTCTAGCTCTCATTATCTGAAAGGTGCACCAAAGAACTTTCTGTCAGTATATTACATGTGGGGGTACTGTACAGGTTACGGTTATAATAAGAGACAAAAATAGGTACTTTTGGTAGGAAATTGTGTTCTTTCTGCATGCTGCGATCAGTGCATTAAAATACCATTTTAAATCGATTATTGATATTTTTTCAAGAAACAGTTTCTGTGGGGGATAGATTATAGTCTATAGAAATCAATTTTGAGAAAAAGTCAAAACACCCCAGACAGACCCTCAGTCACCTTTTCAGCTCCTAGTGCTGTTCGACTGACTGCGATTAAGACTGAATTGGTGGTGGGCGGTCACAATTGTGTATTCTGCATACGTATGCACTAGCAAGTCTGCACACATGTTGACCTGCAAAATGGGGAAAACCTTTATCCTTCACCCACCAAGTGGAGGTATCCAGACGAATTGAACTCCAGACCGTCCGATTGTGAGTTCGACGTTTAGCCAACTGAGTACCGCGCACTCAGTAATTTTTTCTCTCCAAAATTTTGAACATGAATTGAAGTTTTATTTTCTGTTTACAGAAACAATAACTCGAAATACGTACTTTACGTGTTGTGTTTATAATGGGTGATGACGTTTTTATGTCGCTTAGAGTATTTCCCACAGAGAGATCCAAACACAGAAAGTTTTATCAAAACACAAAAAATGTCACATAATCCTAACGTACCATAAGTACTGTGGGAAGTTTCGATGTCGACGCGGATACTTTGAGCATGCAGGCAAAAGTTCTCTAAGTGAGCACTGTACCATTTGATTAAGTGTCAAGTCAACTTCGGCTTTCTCAAGAAGCTATCAAGCAGACGGAAAAGTCGATAAGCGTCACTCCTAAATGGCCTACGGGGGGTAGGGTGGGGGTGGGGTGGGGTAATGATAAATGGTAAATGCCATATACCCGCACACAAACCCACTCACTGTTGTGGTTTTGAAAGTCCACTTACGTAAAGTAGTTTTCTTTAATAAGTGTCTTAAAACTGAATCATCAGAAGACGAAGAACTCGATAAAAGACTACCAACATAAACAATCGATGGAGTAGGCAAGCATACTCAGTGTGGTGCCTCAACTCAGTAGTCACTGTCCTCAGTGGGGATTACAGCAGACGGTGACTTAAGTATTTGAACCCCAACTGGCACATCTGGAAACCATAGAAGTGATATACCGGCAGAGCAGAATCTTCACTTGACCTGATGGTGGTATTTTGCTGGTTTCAGAGGACTGGGATAGAATAAGGTGTTTTCATATGAACGAATGTCCTCGACATTTCCGTCGTCCCTTCAGCATCACGGGCGCGTCTGTAGCTACTGCAACAGACGCCACAAGAACTTCCTACCCACCACCCAACTCCGGTCAAGACCTCTCTGTCTTACACTGTTTCTGGCAGAAATACGACCAGTGCATTGCCTTTGCTTTCTGGAAGTACCGTATAGAGATCCTGATATTGTATAAGAAGAACTCATCTGTTGCGACCGTGAAGACAAAAGCCGATTCCAAAGATAATTCAGTCGTCTTCTGACTTCATCCTTCCTTACTGCCAGAATTTCCCCACAGACTTCTTGGTCAGCAATGTTTTGGGGTGACCCGGTTGACCTTTACGACTAGTTTAGTGCATACAATCACGCCGTACTACTGCTCAAACCGAGCAGTCCCCTACTTTGTCCTACTTCACTTCCCGGGACGTTGACCCAGGGTTGGACTTTCTGTACCGACGAAAGAAGTCGGGCAGGGCGAATCACACTTTATTCTCACTAGCGAATCAATTTGCGATGATAGTGAGAACGGCGAGACATGGTCGTCCATGGACCGAAATTTTCAATTTTGCACGTAATACTTTTATCTGTCTTGTCCATGTCAAGGGACTGAACTTTTCTCATTTAAATCATACTAAATTATCTTTCTGGCTTCCGTTTGCTAGCACAATGAAAACTCGTGCAATCAGAATACAAATATAAGCATTTCACACAGATTATTTTATTTCCAGTCTGATATAACCTGAACCGCCGATGATCCTAATGTAACATATTTTTCTCATATTTGTGTCATAAACATTAAAAGTTTTTTGTGGTTTGGGTGGCAAAAAGTCGAATTCCAAGGACTTCACATTCGTCTTGTTATAATATCGCAAAACGATAATCTTGGTGATAAAATTTACAATGCTTCATTTTTATACATTTCTGACTGTCGCAATTTCATGTCCTATATCGCCGTGTCTGATCGCACGCCATCGACAGAGGGAAACATGTGCACGGCCGTCCGTCTATTGTTAGCATGACTGTTGCCATAACCTGGATTCGGCAGTGTGTTGTAGAACCAGAAATGACAGCATAAGAGTGATGTGACTTAGACAAAACAGACAATGCAGCAGAAAAGAAATCGATATAAAGCAATTTTTGGCTGCATGTTTCTTTTTTATCACTGCTCTGAAAGAAAAGCCTTCTCCTGAGAAATGCCAGTTGTTAGGGTGCCCGCTATGTATAAAGGGTATATTTGGCTTGGCTTGGACAGGGAGAGCTGCAGTGCGGAATTCAAGACGGATGAATCAATGAAAAATTCTGACATCGTTGTGTGCAAAACGTGACATGCATGCCATGAACGTTTCTTTTTGTTCTTTTGTAGCAGGTACAAGAGAGAGAGAGAGAGAGAGAGAGGAAAGAGAGAGAGAGAGAGAGAGAGAGACAGACAGAGACAGAGACAGAGAGACAGAGAGACAGACAGAGGAGAGAGAGAGAGAGAGAGAGAAAGAGAGACAGAGGACAGAGACAGAGAGACAGAGGAGACAGAGAGAGAGAGGAAGACAGAGACAGAGAGGAGACAGAGAGACAGAGAGAGTAGAGAGACAGACAGGCAATAGACATATTGACAGGACAGATACATTGAGACAGAGAAAAAGGCAGAGAGGAAGAGAAATCAGGACTCAGAAAGTTTTAAAAGGCAGTTCATCAGCTATAATGCAAAAAGGATTGAATTTTCGATGCACTTTGCATTCTAAATTAAAATATGTGAGAAGGAAATACTAATCTATGTGACAGCACTTTTCATGACTGGCAAGAATGAAGTAGATACTTATTTTTTTTATTGTGATCAATTGAAGATTTAGAACAACAGTTGTATACTGGAATTCGTACTGGTTTTTTTTTTTTTTTGAAGTGTGCATTCTGATATGCAACAGAACCATCGTTCCATGTCATCCTACTCTCAACTATTTTCTGCTTCTCCCCCCCTCCTCCCTCCCTTATCACTATTCTCTGTTTGTGTTCCCTCTCCCACTCCAGTAATGGAATTTGTGTGGAGTTTTTTATAAGGATTATTGCACTCAGGGAGGTTATCTTTGTGCTCACCTTCATTTTTTTCTTTTTTTTCCTTTTTTTTTTCGTCCCATTTTCTACACCACTTTAATGGCCAGAGAAGCTGAAACAGTTTTCATTATGCGATGATGATGATGTCGACGTGGATGATAATCATGATGCTATGGAGTTCCATCTGGGATTGAGACTGAGTGACAGGGTTGTACTCTACGCTTTCTATCATAATATATCCTGGTGTCAACCAGGCCCGAGAGATACAGACACCTGCGGTGCTGGTCAGAAAATTTGAGCAACACCCTCAACGACGCATCCATGAAGTGGACGAGGCTCGACTGTGTGGTTCCAGCCTTCCCAACGAGCCCAAAGCACGCCCAACTCTGGGTAGGAGCCGGTTAGAGCCGAAAAAACCCACAATGATATATTTTTGAAGGTACTGATGGGGATTCGAACCCACAACCTTCCAGTCGGTAGTCCGTTGCATTAACCACTACACCACGGTGACTGGTGAATTTGTGTGGACTTTGTGCAAGGTGGATTCACCTCCATCGAACAATTTCATAGGCACTCCGCCTAAATTAGCCAAAAATTATCTGGCAGATTCCTTAAGCCTGCACATCCTCAGTTGTCCTGTCTTTGAATGAAAATCTGGTGAAATGGGGGACATTAGCTGACCTCACGTACCCACTTTGCCAGGGCAAACAAACAGTGGGACATGTCCTGAGCTCTTGCAAAGTGGCGCTAATCCAAGGATGATACACATGGAAGCACACTTAAATGCTTAAAGAGATCGCATAACCAATGAGTATTGCCAGAGTAAAAAAACATGCAATCAGAAGCTCCAGAAGTCTATACAACAGGAGGCAGCACATTGTGGCCTGAACAAAACTGATATTTGGAACATGCAAACGGTTCTTCTGGGCGGAGCGGATGACTAGGACTGTACAGAAGATAGGCAAGAATGGTAAAAAAAAAAACACCCAGAAAATATCAGTAGGAGTGACATTAGACCAGACTTAATCCAATACTCCACTCACATTTATAAAAAGAATAATGAGTCTTATTGAACTGACTGTACTATAGAAAAAGTACAATGGGGAATCACATTTCTCCAAGACTGAAAAGTATTCCAGACTAGACAGCAACTTGAGAAAATTTGGCTATCATACCAAAGTCCTCGCCATTGTGAAAGGAGCAGGGGGGTTGGTAGGCACATTTCTCTATGACTTCACGAAACATTTCTTGTTTTCTGGAAAGCAGAGACTTAGCGCTAGCACCCTTAGGGCAATGGCGGAAAAAAAATCTGCAAAGCACCTAAGTCTGGTCGAGAAAGAACAAACCGTGAACATCATAAGCGCAAAAAGTTTCCCTAAGTACATAAGGTGTGTGATTATTAAGACACGTGTCACAAGAGTGAACTGGCCTTGAAATATGACCCATTCTCATAAAAGGCACAATAAGTCTCAGTTTAGGCATTTTCAGGTTATGGTATCACTATAAAGTTTAGAATCTCAGCTTTCAAATGGTACTAAAGTTGAGTGTCAGGCTACAAAAACAAAAAAGTTATGGGCTTTCAAAGATGAGAGGGGTCAAGTCAGCCATTTTGAGAAAAAACAGTGTTGAAAAGAATAGGCCTGAATTGAAAGGGTATGGTCAGAAACTCCTTAGCAACAAGCATTAAATATCAACCAAATCAGCTGAAATTCCACTCTTCCTTTGTTTACTTAATTGTCCATCCATCCAAAACAACAAAAAGAAAAATAAATTTAAGAAAAGCGTACTTGAATCACCAAAATGGGGCGATCGGGCAGCTTTCAGTGGCCAGACAGTAGCACTTACCACACATTAAAACACACAAAAAAATCATACTTATCGATTAAATTTGACTTTATTGTGCTTGGACATGGTGTAAAAGGGGTTATAGAGCATGAAAATGGAGAAAACTCAAAATTGACAAAATTGTGCCTGTTCAGAGTTTTCAGCCCATAGCAGCAGAAGGCCTCACCCGACTTATTGTACCTTTAATCAGAGTGGGTCACAAATACCTGACCACTTTGGAGGTGCGGGGTTCGAACACAGGAGGAAAAGTTAATGGATGACAGCAGACAGCAGAGGATCATCCGTGAGTAATAACCCGAATGTGGCCTGGCCCCCTTTAAAATGTAAGAAGTTAAGGTCCGACACACCTGTGTGAGTGGGCCTTCACCTTCATGGACCTTCTATTGTCTAGATCTCTCGGGAGTTCCTTGCTACCGTGTTACTCTGGTAAAAAAAAGCGTAGTGCGATAATTGATACCGAAAGACCCACACATCTATGTCTCTAGGTCTGGCAGCAGACACTTTCAGACTCTGCCTAGGGAAAAATGTGAAGGTTGTTGTGTTTTTCTAACTACATTAAAGTTGTTTAAAATGTCCAGGGTCCCTTTTGCAATATCTTAAATAATTGAAGAGCTTGGAAAATTAGTTGTTGTTTGTTGTTGTTGTTGTTGTTGTGTTTTCTTATCCTAGAATCACAAATGTTTCACGCTGATATGTCTTACGTTCTTAATTCGCTAAAAGCTGTCTTTTTAAATTTTTTTTTTGCAAGTAGCACTTTGGAAACGTTTCGGTTTGGTGTCAGGTTCCAACGTAGAAAAACAAAGAGTGAAGTCTCCTGCTTTTTTCTTTCTGTGTTTTAATTTTTTTTTCATTGTTTGATTGTTTGTTTATTTGCTTGTTTGTTTTTGTTTTTGTTTTGCTTTGTTTTGTTTGATTTTTGTTTGTTTGTTTTTTCCCGTTCCATGACCACATCATGTTCCACACTGAGTCTTGTTGGTCGTTGGCTTTCCAGAAGACTGGCTTTTTTGTAATTTGTTTAGTTTGTATGTATGTATGTATGTATGTATGTATGTATGTATGTATGTATGTATGTATGTATGTATGTATGTATGTATGTAGTATGTGTGTATGTATGTATGTGTGTATGTATGTATGTATGTATGTATGTATGTATGTATGTATGTGTGTATGTATGTATGTATGTATGTATGTATGTATGTGTGTATGTATGTATGTATGTATGTATGTATGTGTGTGTGTGTGTACGTATGTATGTATGTATGTTTTTTGTTTGTTTGTTTGTTTGTTTTTTTCCTCGCTTGTTTTGTATGTGTACTTTTTCAGCAAAGAGTTTTTTTCTTTTAAAGTTACAAATTCCCAAAACATCAAACATGTTCATCAAAACATAAACGGACAATGTCATACACTCACACCAACCAATTCCCCACGAACGCCTATGAGCAGAATCATAGTCAGAGACTTCCAGCAGCATTTTCTGCCTGTATCCATCTCCATTCATTATCATCATATCTGTACGGCTTCGTCAAAAGCTGGTAACTAAATTGCCTCACTGTTCAGGTTTGCCCATTATGCCTGATCACCACAAGAGTTTTTAAAGAGTGGAGGGAGCATGCAGCCTTTTCCCCACTCTCGCCTACTGATGTCCGTAGTTCTGCGTATGCAGAGAAAGCATATATAGAACGGCCTTTCGATCAGCAGGCGTGGCATGGTTGTTCGGAGCGTCCATG
>CM060306.1:15060548-15065548 GCA_030674185.1 Monoplex corrugatus | reverse complement strand
AAGCCTGGTTCAGTCACAATGAACAAGTACAAGACACAGGTTTCAGTCGCATTTTTGTTAATCTGTCTGTGGACAGTTATTCTCAAGTTTAGTGACTTGTGTGGCACAATCAAATCAAAACTATGCACAGTGATCTACCAATAAAGTCACAGTTACGTTAAAGTGATTAACTACACTTGAGTGAGAAGTCTTTCATCAATACTTGAACATTATCTATCTATCTATCTATCTATCTATCTATCTATCTATCTATCTATCTATCTATCTATCTATCTATCTATCTATCTATCTATATCTATCTATCTATATCTATCTATCTATATCTATCTATCTATCTATCTATCTCTCTCTCTATCTATCTATCTATCTATCTATCTATATCTATCTATCTATCTATCTATATCTATCTATATCTATCTATCTATCTATATATCTATCTATCTATCTATCTATCTATCTATATCTATCTATCTATCTATCTATCTCTCTATCTATCTATCTATCTATCTATCTATATCTATCTATCTATCTATCTATCTATCTATCTATATCTATCTATATCTATCTATATATCTATATATCTATCTATCTATCTATCTATATCTATCTATCTATCTATCTATCTCTCTATCTATCTATCTATCTATCTATCTATATCTATCTATCTATCTATCTATCTATCTATATCTATCTATATCTATCTATATATCTATATATCTATCTATCTATCTATCTATATCTATCTATATCTATCTATCTATCTATATCTATCTATCTATCTATCTATCTATATCTATCTATCTATCTATCTATCTATATCTATCTATCTATCTATCTATCTATCTATATATATATAATATGTATAATACATATAATACGAAATGAGAGAAGCGCGGAGGATGGGAATTATTCAACTGTTTACGAATGGAATTTTTGTCATAACTATCTGTTGACCCTAACCCGACAAAATATTTAGGGATACTATTTGACCTGTTGCTCATGTCCTAAATGTAATGAAAGCGTTTCGGTTTTGCCTTTTATCTATGTTTGACAAAGGCCATTTGGCCAAAAGGTTTGTTCCTGTTTTGATTCGTTGAAAATATAAGCAGTCGTTTTATTTTCATGTTTTTCTTATTTCTAAGTTTTGATTGACAAGAAAACAGCTCTAGTCCACATTAACTTATTATTATTTGTTATTCATTATTATCTGACTAGGACTGATCAAAATTTACAGTCACAACTATGCATTGTGCCTAAATACAAAACAATTTCGTAGACCATTCTTAATGATAAATTATTTTGTCCAGTGAGTCTATAACAGTGACTGAAACGTTTGGACAAAGGATATTCGCTCATTAGTCTGAACATTCACAGTCAGGTCGGATAGATGTATCCGCTACTGGTAACCTGGAACCCAGTACTACCTGTCACAGGGTCGAATTGCTGGCGACTAAACCAGCAACCCCACCAGTCCTCTCAGGAGGATGGTGAGGAGGGTGGCTAGAAACCCTGGTGGAAATAAATTAGATCCATCAAAGGGTGCCAGCTCTGGAGAGCTACCCGCGGCCATCTAGCTAAGGGAGTAAACCCTGACAGTAAATCCGGTGTGGGGCCCCTAAGGCGGTTGGATGGCAAACTTTGTCACTTTCCGGCAGCTCCTGCGGCCGCGTTGGCACCAAAACGTAACAGCCCTAATGTTCCTTTGGATCTGTCAGCGAGGTGGAGAGGGGGGACAAGTTGCATGGGCAACAGCCTCTTCCATATTACACTGCCCAGGCTTACATCCGTCCATTCATCCACAAACACTCTGCACCTACGACCTGGAGAGGACACTCCAGCCTCGCTACTAACACTAGTGTCGGCACAACACGGGAAGCAACAGATACCGGTGATAAGTCATTGCTCAACTGGCGTAGAGCTGACGCCAGGGGTTGCTTTTGACGGTGGGAGAGACCTTCGTGTCTTACTGGACAGCTACCGCCCGCCTAAGCTGGGCAACCCCCAGCCAGTTAGGTGCTGTCCCGCCACGACCTGCCTTCTTCATTGGGTGCATGAAGATTAGGAGAAAATCTGACAAGCAGGTCGTTAATTACCGCACCAAACAAAAAGAAAAATTCAAATTCAAGAAACGGATCAGGAAAAGGATCAGCAGTGAAACTGGGCTGTTGGAATGTCCGAACAATGATGCCTGGGCTCTCCCAAGATCTGCAAGACATCAGCGACGCCAGAAAAACCGCCGTCATAAACAGCGAACTAAAGAGGCTCAATGTGGACATTGCCACTCTGCAGGAAACACGGCTGGCTGACTCAGGAACACTAAAGGAAAGGGACTACACCTTCTTCTGGCAAGGAAAGAGTTCTGATGCCTCAAGAGAGCACGGAGTAGGCTTTGCAGTAAGGAATAGCCTGCTGAACATGATTGAACCAGGCAGCGGCGGTTCAGAACGACTCTTGACTCTCCGCCTCAACACCACCGAAGGCTATGTCACTCTCATCAGCGTTTATGCCCCAACTCTGTCCGCCTCTCCAGACACCAAGGATGAGTTCTACGAAAATCTTGCATCAACCATAAGGAACATCCCCAGGACAGAACAACTTGTTCTCCTGGGCGACTTCAACGCCAGAGTGGGTACAGACAATGACTCATGGCCCTTCTGCCTCGGTTCCTTTGGAGTGGGGAAAATGAATGAGAATGGACAGCGACTGCTTGAGTTTTGCGCCTGCCATGAACTGTGCATCGCCAACTCCTTCTTCAAGACGAAGCCTCAGCACAAAGTCTCCTGGAGGCATCCCCGCTCAAAACATTGGCACCAACTGGATTTGATCCTAGTAAGACGTGCCGCTATCAAAAACGTTCTCCACACTCGCTCTTATCACAGCGCAGACTGCGACACAGACCACTCTCTGGTATGTTGCAAGATCAGGCTACAACCAAAGAAGTTCCACTGCTCAAAGAAACAAGGGAACCCTCGCATTGACGTCAGCAAGATGTCTCGGTCAGATCTTGTAGAACAGTTCGCAGAGGCCTTTCAGAGAGAATACGATGCATTGCAGCCCAGAGACTCTGCCACTGAGAGATGGGAAACGCTACGAGACACCATGCACCGCATTGCTATGGCCACCTTTGGGAAGAAAACTGTGAAGTCCCACGACTGGTTTGAGGCCAAATCATCAGAGATGACTCCCACTATTGAGGCCAAGCGTGCCGCACTCACCAAGTATAAGCGGTCACCCAGTGAGAAGAACCTGCAAATCCTCAGAGCTGTCAGAAGTAAGGTTCAGCTTAACGCCAGGCGTTGCGCAAACGAGTACTGGACAGAGCTCAGAGAAGAGATACAGAGTGCTGCTGAAAGAGGCAACATCCGAGGAATCTATGATGGCATCAAGAAGGCACTGGGACCAACACAGAGCAAGATCGCCCCCCTCAAATCTTTCCACTGGGGAAGTAATCAGCAATCCTAGCCAACAGATGGAAAGATGGGCGGAACACTACTCCGACCTCTACTCCACACAGAACATGGTGTCCCCCTTAGCCCTCGATGCCATCAAGTGCATGCCGGTAATGGAAGAACTTGACGCAGAGCCAACTGCGGACGAACTCAGCAAGGCCATTGATAGCCTGGCATCAGGGAAGGCATCTGGCAACGACGGAATTCCCCCAGACCTCATCAAGCACTGCAAGACTTCTCTTCTGCACCCTTTGCACGCAGTTCTCTGTCAGTGTTGGAATGAGGGAGCTGTACCACAGGACATGAGGGACGTCAAGATCGTCACCCTGTACAAAAACAAGGGCGAAAGGAGCGACTGCAACAACTACAGAGGTATCTCGCTCCTCAGCATTGTTGGCAAAGTCTATGCTCGGGTCCTCCTAATCCGCCTGCAGAAACTGGCTGAACGCGTCTACCCGGAATCACAGTGTGGTTTTCGAGCAGTGAGATCCACGGTAGACATGGTCTTCTCCCTTCGCCAAATCCAGGAGAAGTGCAGAGAGCAGCGGATGCCCCTGTATGTGGCATTCATTGACCTCAGCAAGGCCTTTGACCTAGTCAGCAGAGATGGCCTTTTCAGGGCTCTCCGAAAAATCGGCTGCCCCCCCAAACTGCACAGCTTAATTGAGTCCTTCCACTCAAACATGAAAGGGATGGTGCAGTTCAACGGAAACCTCTCCAAGCCCTTCGACGTACGCAGCGGTGTGAAACAAGGCTGCGTCCTGGCCCCAACCCTCTTTGGAATCTTCTTCGCTCTCCTCCTGAGGCATGCGTTCAGCACAGCGCAAGAAGGGATCCACCTGCGGACCAGATCAGATGGCAGGCTCTTCAACCTCGCCCGCCTCAGAGCAAGGACAAAGGTCCGTGAAGCCCTCATCAGAGACATGCTACTTGCCGACGATGCCGCAGTTGTGACCCATACTCAGCGGGACTTGCAGTCACTAATGGACCGCTTCTCCCAGGCCTGCAAAGATTTTGGTCTGACCATCAGTCTTAAGAAGACAAACGTCCTGGGCCAAGACACGCCATCTCCACCAGCCATCACCATTGTTGACTACGAGCTTGAAGCCATCCATCAATTCACATATCTTGGGTCCACCATCACCGATAACCTCTCCCTTGACACAGAGGTCGACAAGAGGATCGGGAAGGCAGCCACAACACTAGCCCGTCTCACACAAAGGGTGTGGACAAATCCCAAGCTGACCACAAAGACAAAGATGGCTGTATACAACGCCTGTGTCCTCAGCACCTTGCTGTATGGCAGCGAGGCGTGGACCACGCATGCTCATCAGGAGAAAAGGCTCAATACCTTCCACTTGAGAAGCCTACGGCGCATACTTGGCATTTCCTGGCAAGACAAGGTGACCAACACCGAAGTCCTAACCTGCGCTGGCCTCCCAACCATGCATACCATGCTGAGACAGCGTCGGCTGCGCTGGTTGGGCCACGTTCGCCTCATGGAAGATGGTCGCATCCCAAAAGACATCCTTTATGGTGAGCTTGCCACAG
>CM060306.1:15040548-15045548 GCA_030674185.1 Monoplex corrugatus | reverse complement strand
GAGAGGGAGGAAGAGAGAAAGAGAGGGAAGAAGAGAGAGAGAGAGAGGGAGGAAGAGAGAAAGAGAGGGAGGAAGATAGAGAGAGAGAGGGAGGAAGAGAGAAAGAGAGGGAGGAAGAGAGAGAGAGAGAGAGGGGGAAGAGAGAAAGAGAGGGAGGAAGAGAGAAAGAGAGGAGGAAGAGAGAGAGAGAGAGAGGGAGGAAGAGAGAAAGAGAGGGAGGAAGATAGAGAGAGAGAGGGAGGAAGAGAGAAAGAGAGGGAGGAAGATAGAGAGAGAGAGGGAGGAAGAGAGAAAGAGAGGGAGGAAGATAGAGAGAGAGAGGGAGGAAGATAGAGAGAGAGAGGGAGGAAGAGAGAAAGAGAGGGAGGAAGAGAGAAAGAGAGGGAGGAAGAGAGAGAGAGAGAGGGAGGAAGAGAGAAAGAGAGGGAGGAAGATAGAGAGAAAGAGAGGGAGGAAGAGAGAAAGAGAGGGAAAGAAAGAGAGAGAGAGAGAGGGAGGAAGAGAGAAAGAGAGGGAGGAAGATAGAGAGAGAGAGGGAGGAAGAGAGAATGAGAGGGAAGAAGAGAGAGAGAGAGGGAGGAAGAGAGAAAGAGAGGGAGGAAGATAGAGAGAGAGAGGAGGGAGGAAGAGAGAAAGAGAGGGAGGAAGATAGAGAGAGAGAGGGAGGAAGAGAGAAAGAGAGGGAGGAAGATAGAGAGAGAGGGGGAAGAGAGAAAGAGAGGGAGGAAGATAGAGAGAGAGGGAGGAAGAGAGAAAGAGAGGGAGGAAGATAGAGAGAGAGAGGAGGGAGGAGAGAGAAAGAGAGGGAGGAAGATAGAGAGAGAGAGGGAGGAAGAGAGAAAGAGAGGGAGGAAGATAGAGAGAGAGAGAGGGAGGAAGATAGAGAGAGAGAGGGAGGAAGAGAGAAAGAGAGGGAGGAAGATAGAGAGAGAGAGGGAGGAAGAGAGAGAGAGAGGGAGGAAGAGAGAAAGAGAGGGAGGAAGAGAGAAAGAGAGGGAGGAAGAGAAAAAGAGAGGGAGGAAGATAGAGAGAGAGGGAGGAAGAGAGAGACTAAGAGGGAGGAAGGGAGAGAGAGAGGGAGGAAGAGAGAAAGAGAGGGAGGAAGAGAGAAAGAGAGGGAGGAAGAGAGAAAGAGAGGGAGGAAGAGAGAAAGAGAGGGAGGAAGATAGAGAGAGATGGAGGAAGAGAGAGAGAGAGAGGGAGGAAAAGAGAGAGAGAGGGAGGAAGAGAGAAAGAGAGGGAGGAAGAGAGAAAGAGAGGGAGGAAGAGAGAGAGAGAGGGAGGAAGAGAGAGAGAGAGGGAGGAAGAGAGAAAGAGAGGGAGGAAGATAGAGAGAGAGAGAGGGAGGAAGAGAGAAAGAGAGGGAGGAAGAGAGAGAGAGAGAGGGAGGAAGAGAAGAGAGGGAGGAAGATAGAGAGAGAGAGAGGGAGGAAGAGAGAAAGAGAGGGAGGAAGAGAGAGAGAGAGAGAGGGAGGAAGAGAGAAAGAGAGGGAGGAAGATAGAGAGAGAGAGAGGGAGGAAGAGAGAAAGAGAGGGAGGAAGAGAGAAAGAGAGGGAGGAAGATAGAGAGAGAGAGAGGGAGGAAGAGAGAAAGAGAGGGAGGAAGAGAGAAAGAGAGGGAGGAAGAGAGAGAGAGAGAGGGAGGAAGAGAGAAAGAGAGGGAGGAAGATAGAGTGAGAGAGAGGGAGGAAGAGAGAAAGAGAGGGAGGAAGATAGAGAGAGAGAGAGGGAGGAAGAGAGAAAGAGAGGGAGGAAGATAGAGAGAGAGTGGGAGGAAGAGAGAAAGAGAGGGAGGAAGAGAGAAAGAGAGGGAGGAAGAGAGAGAGAGAGGGAGGAAGAGAGAAAGAGAGGGAGGAAGATAGAGAGAGAGAGAGAGGGAGGAAGAGAGAAAGAGAGGGAGGAGAGAGAAAGAGAGGGAGGAAGAGAGAGAGAGAGGAGGAAGAGAGAAAGGAGGGAGGAAGAGAGAGAGAGAGAGGGAGAGAAGAGAAAGAGAGGGAGGAAGAGAGAGAGAGAGAGGGAGGAAGGAGAAAGAGAGGGAGGAAAGAGAGAGAGAGAGAGGGAGGAAGAGAGAAAGAGAGGGAGGAAGATAGAGAGAGAGAGAGGGAGGAAGAGAGAAAGAGAGGGAGGAAGAGAGAGAGAGAGAGGGAGGAAGAGAGAAAGAGAGGGAGGAAGATAGAGAGAAAGAGAGGGAGGAAGAGAGAAAGAGAGGGAGGAAGAGAGAAAGAGAGGGAGGAAGATAGAGAGAAAGAGAGGGAGGAATAGAGAGATAGAGAGGGAGGAAGAGAGAGAGAGACAGGGAGGAAGATAGAGAGAGAGAGGGAGGAAGAGAGAAAGAGAGGGAGGAAGAGAGAGAGAGAGGGAGGAAGATAGAGAGAGAGAGAGAGGGAGGAAGAGAGAAAGAGAGGAAGGAAGAGAGAGAGAGAGAGGGAGGAAGATAGAGACAATGACAATGACAATGACAATGACAATGATGCTTTATTTTCAACGGTAAAAGCTATTGGCTAGAAGCCATTTTTCAAAGAGAGAGAGAGAGAGGGAGGAAGAGAATTAGAGAGAGGGAGAGAGACAGGGACACACAGAGAGAGAGGGGGGGAGCAAAAGAGAGAGAGAGAGAGAGAGAGAGAGAGAGAGGGAAAGAAAGATGGAGGGAGAGAGAGAGAGAGACAAAAAGACAGACAGACATGCAAACAGACAGACAGAGAAGAAGAAGAAGAAGAAGAAGAAGAAGAAGAAGAAGAAGAAGAACAACAACAACAACAACAAGAACAAAAACAAGAACAAGAACAAGAACAAGAAGAACAAGAACAAGAACAAGATTGAGATACAGAAACAGAGACAGAAGCATACATGTTATATACCGCATCAAGCATAAAAAGAAAACAATTTTCCCAACCCCCCTCCCCACACACTGCCCCCACCTACTCCCAAAATAACAATGGTTCACACCACGATTTTGTTAGGACAAATAAAAATCTAAACACATTTCGAAGGAATAAAAAAAAAATTTCATTGTGCGAGTTTAACAGTCTGATCTCTATTAAGATACCGATCCTTCACTTAAAAGCCCTTAACTACAGACTAAATGAATTTATTTTGAACATATAGACATATTAAATTAATATTGTATTATTAAGGTGCTCAAGACCCCCCTTTACGAGTGACAACTAATCCTTTATTTTTCAATACAAGTAACATATTCAAATGATTTAGAATAGAGTAAATAAATGAAATTTCACACACAATGCTTCATATTATGTGCTAGTGTTTTCACGAATATGATAAGCAGAAATGTTCGTTTTCGCATACACACACGCACGCGTGCACGCATACTCGCATACACACACACACACACACACACACACACACGCGCGCGCGCGCGCGCGCGCACGCACACACACACATACACACACAGACACACACACACACACACGCACGCGCACACACAAACACACACACACACACACACACACACACACACGCTCATTCACTCACTCACACACACCCATACACACACATACTTACACACAGTTGCATACATACACACACACTTACATACATGCACACATACACATTTAAGCACACACACATACACACATATCCACACCTATCCACACACATACACACACGCACACACACAAATATACTTGCACACACACACTCTCACTCACTCACTCACACACTCACACACTCACACACAGGCACACACACACACATACACACACACGCACACACACTCATTCACTCATTCACACACACCCATACACACACATACTTACACACAATTGCATACATACACATACACTTACATAATAAACACATACACATTTAAGCACACACACATACACACATATCCACACATATCCACACGCATACACACACGCGCACACACACACAAACATACATGCACACACACAAACACACGCACGCACACACACATATACACTTATATATATACTTATACACTCTTTTACATACATACATACATACATACATACATATATACATGCATGCATGCATGCATACATACATACATACATACATACATACATACATACATACACACGCACATACATACATGTACATACATACATACATATATAGCATACATCCATACATCCATACATACATGTACATACACACATACTTACGCATGTACATACATACATACAGACAGACAGACAGACACACACACACACTCACACACACACACACAAGAGAGAGAGAGAGAGAGAGAGAGAGAGAGAGAGAGAGAGGGGAGATGTGGGGATAGACAGAAAGAGTAGGCTTTGTGTGGCATTACACCATTCATTACAACTTGATTTTCTGGATTTTCTCTCACCCATAAGACTTATATGCATACGTAGATTGGCACGGCCTTACAAAGCTTTCATCAGCGTTTTATGCTGCCATGAATTGCTGAATGCCAGACATCTGATCAATGACAATAGTGGCGATCTAGTTTTATGGAAATGCTTGTCCTTGGGGAAATACGAGCAATACACGTACAAAGACGACGATGACGACAACACAACCACCACTACGATCAACACAACGACAACAACAGTAACATTGTAATAATAGAATTAGTAGTGAAGTAATAGTAGTAGTAATAGTAGTAGTAGAATTAGTAGTGAAGTAATAGTAGTAGTAGTAGAATTAGTAGTGAAGTAATAGTAGTAGTAGTAGTAATAATAGTAGTAGTAGAGGTTGTGGTGGTGGTAGAAATAGAGAAGTAATAATAGTAGTAGTAGTGGTGGTAGTAGTAGTAGCAGTAGAAGTAGTAGTAGTGGTGGTAGTAGTAGTAGTAGCAGTAGTAGTAGTAGTAGTAGTAGTAGTAGTAGTAGTAGTAGTAGTAGTAGTGGTGGTAGTAGTAGTAGTAACAACAAAAACAGCAAAATTAATAGTAGTATAAGTAATAGCAGCAACAACAACAGCAGCAGCAGCAGCAGCAACAACAGCAGCGGCAGTATAGTAGTAGTAGTAGTCGTAGTAGCAGTAGT
>CM060306.1:15003048-15025548 GCA_030674185.1 Monoplex corrugatus | reverse complement strand
AGTGTTTGAAGAGTTTTCTTTATCGATATGTGTATAGAGTGATTATAATGATATGATGACAGTGGTAATAATGAATACATTTAAAACGATGATGATGATGATGATGATGATGATGATGATGACGATGATGACAGAAATAATCGTATTGATGATAATAACAAAAAGAAGCAGAAGAAGAATGACACAAAAACAAAACAGAAAATACATAAATAAACAAATCAATATAATAATGATAATGATAATAATAATAATAATTAATAATAATAATGATGATGATAATAATGATAATAATAATATAATAATGACTACTTCTACCGGCGCCTTTTCACTCAAAAGCAGTAATTCTCAGAAGCGCTTCACACGAGTATAACGGGAATGGAAAGACAAACGTAAATTAGATAAATGTAAACCCATTCATTATCTTCTTCCCCCGCCTCTTCTTCTTCGTCTTCTGTTTCTTCTTTTTCTTCTTTTTTTCTTGTTCTTGTTCTTGTTCTTGTTTTTCTTCTACTTTTCTTGTTCCTTCTTCTTCTTCTTCTTCTTCTTCTTCCCTTAGTGTTCTCGTTTTCGTTTATTTAAAATGGAATCAATCTGATATTTTTAGTTTTTCCTTCAATGAATTCTTAAATTTGATGAAATGGATCATAGTGACATGCGTTATAACCAAGGGACAATACTGTCATAAATTTTTGGACATTACAGTTTACTGTTGTTGCTTCCCTTGCAGAAAATAAAGCCATATTTGATTCATTTTGTTTGTTTTTGTTTGTTCGCATACAAACACAAACACACACACACACCACACACACACACACACACACACACACACACACACAACGAGAAGCAAGAACGAGAAGAGAAGAGAGGAGAGAGAGAGAGAGAGAGGACAGAGAGAGAGAGAGATAAGAGAAACACAGACACACAGACACACACAAACACACACAAAACACTCACAAACAAACACAACACACACAGATAAAACACACAGATAAACACACACACAACACACACACACACACACACACCGCACGCACGCACGCACACACACACACACACATACACGCACGCACGCACAAACGTACTACAGCTGCACAATCTGCACGTGGAATTTCCTGTCCGTCACGTGAATTCATATCGCCCATGAGTATGGATTTTGTGCTCTGCCATGACTAGTGCCAGCAGTGAAAAGAAACCAGTGCTGTTATTTACTTATTTATTTATTCATTTGTATTCATTCACTGGATCTTTTAGAAGTGTCAACGGGTGGTTGAAAAGGCCCAAAGTGGAAATAAAATCAGCTAATACATCAGCTCTGTGAACTTTGGACAGGGTAAGTATCTTTCTTCAAACGTATTTTAGACTTGCAAGGTTAATGGCGGGCATGAAGTTTTAACTGTTGTCTTTTTATTTTACCTGGGTGTCGTTTTTAACGTGGTGTTTGCCCTGATATGGCTCTAGTAGTCGGCTGGGCTATAAGCAATATGAACCTGAACCTGAAAGAAATATATCTTCTTTCATAGTAGGTTATAACCCTGATGTGTGGTTTTTACACAGACTGTGGCTCTGTTGATAGTTCCATCGACTCAATATCTAGTGTCTCGAGTTCAATCCTGGTGGACAACTTAAAAACTGGCCTGTTCGTTCCTCATTTTAATGTTTCAGTAACACTTTTGGCGCTAACTTATGTTTCTCAAGGAGGCCTACCTACCCCCCCCCCCCCCTGGGGATGCCAGAGATTCTTTCAGTATAAGTAATATCCCCACCTTCTGGAAATTCTGTGCTAGAAATGTCCTCTTTTCATGTCACCCTCTGTTTCTTGGTGTCCTCTGTTTCCTCTTATTGCTTTTGTTGCATTCTTCCCATATCTTACAGCCTTGCTGGGTCATTCAACTTATGTGTATCTCCTAGATAATGTGCCCGAATGTTGATATGTGTATTAATTTTCTTCTTTTTTTACTGTGAAGTATTGTATAATGTTTGACACCGTTGTAAGCCTGATGGCTGTCGCAGCGCTGGCTTTAAGTAAATACAGTAACTAATACTAACATCTGATCAACTAGGTACAGTGAAACAGATTCCATTAATGATCGTATTGATCTGCTCCCTTTCCTTAGACTCTGATGTGGTTAATTGCTAGTCTTAGATGAATAATAAACTATAAGTGCGTATACGTATACATCTAGCGCCGTTGAAGATCTACGGTAATGAATAATTGCATCGTTAAATTCTTGTAGAAAAATATGGTTAATGAATAAACAAAAAATACACTATAAATGTGACAACGCACATGGGCGATTTCCTTTCCCAGAAGGAGCGGGCCGTTTGTCACACGGGAAACCTTGAAATTCGTTGTGAACACAAAACACCACAATCCAGCCCAGTTCGGAGTTCAGTCCATCAGGTGTATCAGTATCTGGAACAGTGCGCCCTTTTAATCCTGAGCACAACGAACACATGATCAGAATATCGTGAACCATAATTATAATCGTTTTTTTTATGCCTTTTCAGTTCCAGGCACAACAAGCACAAGACAAATATTGTGAACCATGATCATTACCGTTTTTATCCAGAACGGTGCGCCTTTTTAATTCCAGGCACAACTAGCGCAAGACCAAAATATCGCGAACCATGATTATTATCGTTTTTATCCAGAACGATGCGCCTTTTTAATTCCAGGCACAACAAGCACAAGACCAAAATATTGTGAACCATATTTTTGTATTTTCATCCAGAACAATGCGCCTTTTAAATCCCAGGCACAACAAATATATGACCAGAATATTGTGAGCCATAATTACATAATTATGTTATACATTCTAATAAAAGTTCCTGTGTCCACAGAAAGGTGACAGAGACTGTGATCTCCTTCACTCACTGTGCCTTCAGTGGACAAAAAGCCCCGCACATCCAGGACCCGTGTCAACCCCCAAGACACCACAAGGCGTCATTTACACCTTTCCTTGCCGTCTGGTCCATCTCGTCCGATCTTCATGATGACCCGGTAAGTAACTAGACCAAAACTGAAAACTTGGGGTGGGTGGGATGGGGTGGATAGAGGAAGGGGGAGGGGTTGCGAGAGGGGTAGTGAGGTGGTGAGGATCTCAACTTTTCTAGGGGCTAGCATTGTGATGGCTGTGCCAATCTATTCTCCGTCTGATGACGGACTGACTCAGCCCAATACATCATTGGCATCTAGAACACTGAAGATCCTCCCCTCCTCTGTTTTGAGTCGGCCTGTGTGTGTCCTTCAGGGCCTTGAGATCTCCTTGTTCTGTACGTGCCATAATATCCTTGGTCTTCCCCTTTCGCGTTTTCCTTCGTGAAAAAAAGGTGGCAGAATGGTTAAGATGTAAGCCTGCCAATAACCAAAATTCGCGGCTCACGGTTCGTTTACTGTAAGAGGCGTTGTCTTTTCTCCTTAGTTTGACCGGAAAAATCGAACTGGACGTCTAGCCCTTCGGAAGGGGACGAAAAACGAATCGAACTCGTGTACCTTCTGGCCTGTGCACCCTAAAGAATCCACGGCAGTTGAAAGTCGTGAAGAGCAGGACTTTCACCCGGCTGGCAAAAAACTATCGGTATTGGAGATAAAGGTTCACTTCTCAAGTCCCTTCCCTTGAGACCCAGTTAGTCTTCTTGCTTTCATGGGGTCTTGGTGGAAAAAAAAGTGACAGAGAAGACAGTTTGGGTCAAGGTCATTTGTCGAACAGGCTTGAGTGTACTCTAACTTAGCATCGTGTGTACGTGTGTGCGCGCGTGTGTTTGTGTCCTGGAGGTTTGGTCGTTGTTGGCGATTGCTTTGGTGAATGATGGGAGTGCGTGCCTTGATTTGAATCTTGAATCAAGATTTGACACCTTGCTGTTGTCATTTTTTTCATTGTTATGTCCAGTGAAGGGCAGTGTGGATAATGTGATTCTGCTCTCTTCGAGTAGTTACTGGCTGGAGATGGTGTTAGGCCAGATGATTCCTCTGATTCTTCAGAAAGTTTCTTGTGTGTAGGGTTGACAGCTTGATAAGGTCGCTCTCTGTCATCCTCCATCATTCCGAGCCTTAAAAGTGGGGGTGAAAAGGACACTGCTCTGGTACAAATCCACTGTGTATTTGTATTGCATTTGGGGGAACTGGTGAGATGACTGTTCCCAGACGTTCAAACCCTTCAACCTGTCCCATCATGCTGTGCCATCTGCCGTCACTCTGCATGAGGGGATTTCTTGTTTTTCACCGACCACCATGTCACCCAGTCCTCGGTCATCTCACCAGGCGGCGGATGCACTTTGGAGATGGTCAGCAGAGCCGGACAGGCTAAGAAAGCAGGAAGATCAGGAAGTGGGAGTCAGTGTCCACGTCAAGCCCACCAACACCATCAGAAGCCAGTTAGTCCACCCCAAAGACAAAACAGACAAATTGGACACATCAGGGGTGATATACAAGATAGACTGCCAAGACTGTGACCATAGTTATATTGGCGAAACTGAGCGCAACTTGCACAAAAGATTGAAAGAACACAAACGTGAGTCCTCTCCAGTGGGGGAACATCTGACCCACACCCAACACCACTTTGAAAAGGACAGTGTGCAAGTTCTGGACAAAGAAGCAAGATGGTTCCAGAGGGGAGTAAAGGAGGCAGTTTACATCGCCGCAAGGAACCCCACCCTCAACCGTGACCGGGGCCGACACAATCTGCCATCGGTGTACTCCTCACTTATTCAGTCACACTGTCGTGAGTTCGCTCACGGCGGTGCGCACTGAAGCCAGTTCTCAACCCAGCAGTTGCGCTGAAGAAGTCGGCCGGATCGCCGATGAAAGCTACGTAGTAAGTAGCCTTTTTTGCACTGAGAGACAGGTTCAGCCAGGTAGCCATTAAGGCTAAGAAAGCATTCAGCGTTGTTGACGACAGATCCCTGTCGATTGGCACCTGGGAGAGTTCTTTAGTGTTATATAGAACCGATCTTGTTGTACAGATGAGAAGCGTGGACAGTCAACACGCAAAGTCAACAAGATTGAGGCAGCTGAAATGTAGTGTCTAAGAAGAACGTTAAGAGTTATATGGAGAGCAAAGAAAACAAACGAGACAGTCTTGAAAGAGGCAAACACAAAAAGAACATTAATGAAGAGGATTGGGGAAGGACGGGCAACATTTATAGGACACTTCATGAGTCAAGAGAAAGTAGAATTCCTAGTCACAACATGAAAGGAAGAGGCAAAAAGAGCACAAAGTGGACCTAGGGAGAAAATACTGGACAGACTGTGGAGTGGATGAAGAAAGAGGGTGGGAGCGACAAAAGATAGATTTGTATGGAGGGCCATGATCGCCAACGCCATGTGGCAGTGCACATGATGATTTGGGGGAACCTCCACACGTTGTTCAGCATTCTGAGCATGTTGATGGTCTTGCTGACACGATGATGAATGGTGTTGTCTGCTCATCCATCGTGTCTCCTTCAGATGAAGACACTGCATGTCCTCTTTCAACTTCATCTTTGGCAGAAGTCCTGCTTCACACTTCTTCAAGTGTACGTATACAACAAAATGCATTAATGTGTGTTTGTACAGACCTTGTACATATACAAAAGCATAACGGACAAAACATTGTTTTACATGATATTCTCTCTATTCATGAATGTGAATATGAAATCAACGTTCGAGGAAACCACCATCATCACCATCTACCAAACACCAACCAACACCCACCACCCACCACCACCACCACCATCACCCACCACCACCATCACCAACCACCAACTACCACCACCACCATCACCAACCACCACCACACGCACAACCAATAGGAATACATTGATACCTTCTCCTTATTGACAGATGACTGAAGAAACTTCATGAACAACGTCTAAGCTTGACACCATTCCAGACATCCTCAGAATGGACGGTACTGATGAGATCCAGGACTTTTCTGCTTACAGAAAAGGACGAAAACTGGCGTCTGCCTTTGTCAGTGTGGCTGACAAAACCACACAGCCACACCTCTAAAGGCTCTGCATGTATTCGACGAAGGTAACTGAACACAACGTGTGTGTGCGTGTAAGCGTGTGTGTGTGTGTGTGTGTGTGTGTGTGTGTGTGTGACGCGTCTGCGTGTGTGTGCGCGTGTGTTTGCACGTGTGTGTGCGTGTGTGTATGTATGCATGTGCGTGTGCGGGCATGTTTGTTTGTATGTGTGCATGTGCGGACATGTTTGTATGTGTGCGTGTGATTGTGTGTGTGTGTGTGTGTGTGTGTGTGTGTGTGTGTGTGGTGTGTGTGTGTGTGTGTGTGTGTGTGTGTGTGCATGAGCCTGTTCTTATAAGCGCGTGCGTTTAGTGACTATGTATGTGTGGAGCGACAAATTACCAAACGCCCAGGTCCTAGCATGCGCTGGTCTCCCCACTATGCACACACTGCTCAGACAACGCAGGCTGCTCTGGCTTGGCCATGTGCGGCGGAAGGATGACAGTATCCCAAAGGATAACCTTTACAGTGAACTAGCCTCCGACAAGAGATCTGTTGGCCGCCCCCAAAAGTCGTCTGCAAGAGCGATATGACAGCTTCGGACATCAACACAGAGAGCTGGGAAGACACAACAGCCGATCGCAATAGATGGCGCAGTGTGCTCCAGAAACAACTCGGGTTGAGGGAAAAGAAGATCCAGACCTTAGCTGAGGTGAGAGCCAGGTGGAAAGCAAGCTCTAGTGAAGGCAATCCCATGCCAGCATCCATACATGCATCCAATGTCGCAGAGACTGCGTTTCCCGCATCGGCCTTACCAGCCACAGCGGATGCTGCTCCAGAGGCGTCAAATCGAATCGACACGACATTAGGGCGTATCATCCATAGTCGACGTCGACTGACAGAGGCCTACCACTACTAAACCCTTCTCACAGGCGAGATCTTGAGGTTTCTACCTAACTTAAGAAAAAAATAAATCCGGCGGAGATTTGAACCCCAGTCCTCTTGCCTAACAGGCGATGATATTGACAAGTATACTACCGAGGATTACAGAAATGGTCATTTGTTGTGAACTTGACCACACAGTTTCAAATGCTGTTGATTCTTCTGGTTTCATGCGACAAACACTACGAAAGCCACAATCCAAAAATCTGTATTTGAAACAGAGTATGGCCTAGAGGAAAGAGAAGCGCCTTGAAATCCAGGTTATATTCCCATCGGACGATTATTTTTCTCCTCATTCCACTAAACCTTGAGCGGTTGTCTGGGTGTTAGTCTTTCAGATGACATACTAAACCGAAATGCTGTACCGTAAAGGGGTGTGGGGTGTGGTGTGGTTGGAGGAATTTTAGTACAGATGGCAGCCCCACCTTCGGAAAATTCAGTGCTAGAAATGTCCTCCTTTCTCTCATTCTCTGTTTCTTCCTTGTTCCTTTTCTTTCTATCATTTCTTCCCTATCATATTCTGCTATGCTGGTCTATTGATCTGTTTGTGTTCTGTGCAGTCTTTCAAACTGTCTATTGATATTGGTTGTTGGTACAGGTATTAACTACATTTTTGGCTCTAAGGAAACACGATAGGCAGAGGCAATTTTCGGTAATGTAGGCCATGTTTTCATATGTTTGAGTGTCGTTAGTGATCTTAATGTTTGCGTTCAGGTTTTGTTTTTAAAACCTCATGGAGGTCAATTTAAGGGAATGATCAATGCCGGGAGCATATCTTTAGATTAGTGTGCGAATGCATTGTTATCTGTACTTACTTTCCTTTCCATTTTTTGTCAGGGTCATCGAGATGTGTACGCTTTGCTATGGTTGTAGCACTGAATAGCTCTGCGCGGGATGCTGGGCTTTAAACAGTAATAATGATTGTAATAAATGGAGATATGTAAGCAGCAATTATTTTGGGCATGTTGAACATCTGCGGCAGCAAAGTTTTCCTTGGCAAAAGAAAACATCCTTTGGTAAACAAAAATACATGCCTACAGATATAACAAAGGGAGGTGGCGCCGTACGGTGGCGAAGTGCTTTGTATTGAAAAACCTTCGGCAGCAAAGTAGTTTTCCTTGGCAAAAGAAAACACCCTTAGGTAAACAAAAATACATGCATATAGATATAACAAAGGGAGGTGGCGCTGTGCGATGGCGATGTGTTTTCTCTATGAAGGTCAACCCCATTTCACGTCCAAAAACAATGAACCCAATGCCATCCAATCCAATCCAGTCTAGTTTGTTCGATCGAAGCGATGAGAAAATGGTCCAACTGAGATTTTTTTTCTTGATGTGAAATGTTAGCTGTACAGCGCAAAATGGTACATACTTCAAATCAAGAGGAGTTCATTTTTAAACATAAACGGAAATAGTCCCTAATTTGAGTGCAGTGACCTGAAATACTGCTTAAGTTTCCAGAACACTGTATCTGCTATTTCCGTTTGAATCTGTTCCAGATTCGTGCGACTGTGCAACCGTTCAGAGACTAATAGGCTTGTTTGTATGCTAAGTGCGTGTGACTCATTGATTGTCTGTTTTGACTGTTTGTTTTTCCGGTGTGTGCCTGTGTTTTTGTTTTCCTATGAAAGCGAGTTTTCTACACGATTTTTCCAGAGGCAGTTCTTTTGTCGTGGAATCTTGTACTTCCATCCATCTGTCCGCCCCTGTCTATCGACATGTCTAAGCATGTATCCAATGTCTGTATCCATTTACGTTAAATCATTTGGACTTTTTGATTTTTCTATTTGTCTAGTTACGTATTTTGTGTAAGTCTTTGCACATACAATTTTGGTCTCACATTGTTGCAGTTTGCCTGTAATGACCTTACACCACGCCAGGATAGTAGCGTACACCCGGCATCGTAAATTATAAAAAGCAGCAGCAGCAAAAGGAAGATCAAAACCAAGTAAGTCTTCCACTGTATATATTATGGAAACCAGAAAAAAACAAAGAAGGAGAAACCAAACAAGAAAACAAGAAAAACAAATAAAAAAAAAAAACACGCGAAAAATATGTAAAACAAAAAGAAGGAGCAAAAAGATGAAGAGGAAACGAAAAAGACACAAGGGAACACGAACAAGAAAGGCAAGAACAAGGACAACAAGAAAAATAGGAGAAGAAGAGGGAAAAATAACAACAAAAACACAACAAGAACAATAACAGATACGGCATTAAACTGAGCAAGAAGAAAAGGAACAATCACAAAGCTTGCACTATAAAACAAAACAACACAAAACCAACATTAAAACAAAAACACGCAAACAAGTAGAGAAACACACAAAACAAGAAGAAAAGCCGACCAATACGCAATATAAAGAAAATCCATGATTGTTGTCAGTACGCAGTTGAAAACAACAGCCAGAACAGAAACAACATGGAGAAACAGAAATACACAGAGCAAACCAAAGTGCACAAAAAGCAAGCCTCTTTCCACCCCTACCCCCACCCCCACCCCAAAATAAATGTCAAGAAAAAGAGGATAAAACAAAGATCAAGAAGAAAGAACATGGGTAGAAGAGCAAAACCTGACATCATGGAGTACATTATCATTATAACATTATCAACAAATGCCAGTGTGGCAACACCACAACACCAACAGGAACAGGAAGAAGAAAATACAAAGCAGAACTAATACAAGACAAACACAAACGAAAACAGGAAAACAACAACAAGAACAAAAACGAAGCCTTACAGCACCAAGACCGCCGACGAGAACAACAACAACAACGAGAACAACAATAACAACGAGAAATACAACAACGATAAATACAACAACAACGAGAATAACAACAACTACTAGAACAACAAACAACAACGAGAACAACATTAACGACGAGAACAACGACGAGAACAACAACAACGGCGACGACAACGAGAGCAACAACAACAACGACGACAACGAGAGCAACAACAACGACAACAAAAATAACAACGAGAACAACAACAACAACGAGAACAACAACGAGAATACAGCAACGAAAACAACATCAACAAGAGCAACAACGACGAGAAGGATAAGAACGAGAACAACAACAACGAGAACAACAACAAAGAGAAAACAACAACGAGAACAACAACAACGAGAACAACAACAAGAACCACGACGAGAACAACGACGAGAACAACAACGAGAACAACAACGGAAACAACGAGAACAACGACGAGAACAACAACAACGAGAACAACAACGGAAACAACGAGAACAAACGACGAGAACAACAACAACGAGAAGAAGAACAACGACAACAACGAGAAGAACAACAATGACGACAACGAGAACAACAACAACTACAACGAAAAGAAAAACGACGACAACGAGAAGTACAAGGACGACAACGAGAACAACAAGGATGACAACAAGAAGAACAACGACGACAATGAGAAGAATAACAACGACGACAACGAGAACAACAACGACGACGACAACGAGAAGCACAACAACTAGAACAACGAGAAGAACGATAACAACAACGAAAACAACAACAAGGAGAACAACAACAAGAACGAAACAACGAGAACAACAACAACAACGAGAACAACAACAACAACAACGAGAACAACAACAACGAGAACGACAACAACGAGAACGACAAAAACGAGAAAGAAAACAACAACGAGAAAAACAACGAGGAAAATAACTAGAACAACGACAACGAGAAAACAACGAGAACAACAACAACGACAACGAGAAGAAAAACAAGGACTAAATCGAGAAGAACAATAAAAACGACAACGAGAAGAACAACGACGACAACGAGAAGAACGACAAGGACGACAACGAGAAGAACAACGACGACAACGAGAAGAACAACGACGACAACGAGAAGAACGACAAGGACGACAACGAGAAAAAAATGACGACAACGAGAAGAACAAACAACGACTACAACGCAAAGAACAATAACGACGACAACGAGATCGACAACGAGAACAACAACAACGAAAACAACAACAACGAGAACATCAAAAACAACAACGAGAACAACAAAAACAACGAGAACAACACCAACGAGAACAACACCAACGAGAACACCAACAACGAGAACAACAACAATGAGAACACAACAACGAGAACAACAACAAGAACGACAACAACTACTAGAACAACAACAACGAGAACAACAACAACGAGAACAATAACAAAGAGAACAACAACAACAACGAGAACGACAGCAACAACGAGAACAACAACGAGAAATACAACAACAAGGAGAAATACAACAACAACGAGAACAACAACAACAACAACAAAGAGAACAACAAGAGCATGAAAGACGAGAACAACAACGACGACGATAAGAACAACAACAACGACAAAACAACGAGAAACAACAATGAGAACAACAACAAAGAGAGCAACAACAAAGAGAACAATAACGAGAACAACAACAATAACGAGAATAACAACAACAAGAACAACAAAGACAAGAGGTAAACAACAACGAGAACAACAACAACGAGAAAACAACAACGAGAACAACAACAACAACGAGAACAACAACGAGAACAACAACAACAAGAACAACAAAGACAACGAGGACAACAACAACGAGAACAACAACAACGAGAAAACAACAACGAGAACAACAACAACGAGAACAACAACGAGAACAACAACAACGAGAACAACGAGAACAACAACAACGACAACGAGAAGAAAAACGACGACGACAACGAGAAGAACAACAAGGATAACAACGAGAAGAACAACAAAGACGACAAAGAGAAGAACAACAAAGACGACAACGAGAAGAACAAAGACGACACGAGAAGAACAACAAAGACGACAACGAGAAGAACACTGACGACAACGAGAAGAACGACAACGACGACAACGAGAAGAACAACAAGGACGACAACAAGAAGAACGACAACAACGATAACGAGAAGAACAACATGGACGACGACGAGAGCATCAAGGACGACGACGAGAAGAACAACAACGACGACAAAGAGAAGAACAACGACGACAACGAGAACAGCGACGACAACGAGAAGAACGACGACGACAACGAGAATAACAACGACGACATCGAGAAGAACAACAAGGACGACAACGAGAAGAACGACAACGACTACAACGAGAAGAACAAAGAACGACGACAAGGAGAACAACAACAACGAGAACAACGATAACAACAACGAGAACAACAACAACCAGAATAACCAGAACAACAACCAGAACACTCACAAAAACTAGAACAACGAAAACAACAAAAGAACAACAACGAAAACAACAACAATGAAAATATCAACAACAAGAACACCAACAAAGAGAACAACGAGAACACCAACGTGAAAACAACGTGAACAACAACAACGAGAACAATAACAAGAACGAGAACAGCAACAGCGACAACAACGAGAAAACGACGATAACAATAACAACATCGAGAACAACAACGACAACGAAAACAAAAACAACTAGAATGACAACAACGAAAAAAACAACAACGAGAAAAATAACGAGAAAAACGAGAATACCGACAACGGGAAAACGAGAACAACAACGACAAGAAGAACGAGAACAACAACGACGACAACGAGAACAGCAACGATGACAACGAGAACAACTAGGGCGACAACGAGAAGAACAACAACAGCAACAATAGCGATAACAACAACGAGAACAACAACGGGATCAACAACGAGAACAACAACAACGAGAACAACAACAACGAGAACAACAACAACGAGAACAACAAAAACAACATGAGGACAACAAAAACAATGAGAACAACGAAAGCAACAATGAGACCATCAACGAGAACACCAACAACGAGAAGCCAACAACAAGAACACAAACAACGAGAACAACAACCAGAACAACAACAACCAGAACAACCACCAGAACAACAACAACGAGAACACTAACAACGAGAACACCAACAACGAGAACAACAACAATGAGAACACCAACAACAACGAGAACAACAACAGCGAGAACAACAACAACCACAAGAACAACGAGAACAACAACAACGAAAACAACAGCAACGAGAACAACGATAACTACAACAACAACGACAACAACTACAAGAACAATAATAACAACAACATTGACAACAAAAACGACAAGAACGACAACAACGAGAACAACAACAACGAGAACAACAACAATAATACCAACAACGAGAAAAACGAGAACACCAACAACGAAAACAACGACAACAATGAGAACAACGACAACGAGAAGAACAACGACGACGACAAAAACAACAAGGACGACCGCGAGAAGAACAAGGACGACGACGAGAAGGACAACAACGACGACAACAAGAAAAACAACGAGAAGAACAACAACGCCGACAACGAGAAGAACAACGCCGACGACGACGAAAACAACAACGACAACAACGAGAACAGCAACAATAACGAGAAGAAGGACAACAACAAGAACGAGAACAACAGCGAGAACCACAGCAACGAGAACAACAACAACGAGGACAACGACAACAACAACGAGAACAACTACAACCAGAGCAACAACAACGAGAACAACAACAACGATGTGAACAACAACGACGAGAACAACAACGATGAGAACAACAGAACAACAACAGCCAAAACAACAACATCCAGAACAATCAGAACAAAAACAACGAGAACAACGAGAAGAACAACAACGAGAGGAACAACAACGAGAAGAGCAACGACGAGGAGAACAACAACGAGAACAACAACAACGAGAACAACAACAACGAGAACGAGAAGAACAACAATGACGACAACGAGAAGAACAACAACGACAATAACGAGAAGCACAACAACGACAACGAGAAGAAGAAGAACAACAACAACGAGAAGAGCAACAACGACGACAACTACGACAACGACAAGAACAACGATGACAACTACAACGAGAAGAACAACAAGGACCACAACGCGAAGGACAACAACGATGACAACAAGAAGAACAACAACAACGACGACGACAACGACAACAACGAAGACAACGAGGACAACGACGACCTCTACAACGAGAAGAACAACAGCGACAATGAGAGCAACAACGACGACAAGGAGAAGAACGACGACCACTACAACGAGAAGAACAACAACGACAACAACCTGAAGAACAACGACGACAACGAGAACAACAACGACGACAACAAAAACAGCACAAAGGACGTCAACGAGAAGAGGAAGAACAACAACAACGAGAACAACAACGATGACAACGAGAAGAAGAACAACGACGACGACAACGAGAAGAAGAACAACGACGACAACGGGAACAAAAACGAGAACAACTAGAAGAACAACAACGAGAACAACAACAACGAGAACAACGTGAAGAACAACGACAAGAACAACAAGAACAACAACGAGAAGAACAACGACAAGAACAACAACGAGAAGAACAACAACGAGAAGAACATCAACGAGAACAACAACAAGGACAACAACGACAACAACGAGAAGAACAGCAAGGACGACAACGAGAAGAACAAGGACGAAAACGAGAAGAACAAGGACGACAACGAAAACAACATGGACGACAACGAGAAGAACAATAACGACGACAACGAGAAGAACAATAACGATGACAACGAGAACAACAACGATGACAACGAGAAGAACAACGATGACAACGAGAAGAACAACAACGACTACAAGTAGGACAACGAGAAGAACAACGACGACAACTACAACGCGAAGAACAACAACGACGACAACACGAAGAACAACGCCTGAAAAGAGAAGAACAACAACGACCACGACGAGAATAACAAGGACGACAACGAGAACAACAACGACGACAACGGGAAGAACAAAAGAACAACAACGACGACAACGAGAAGAAGAACAACGACGACAACTGAAGAACAACGACGACAACGGGAACAACAATGACGACAACGAAAACGCACAAAGGACGACAACGAGCAGAAGAACAACAACAACAACGAGAACAGCAACAACGACGACGACAACGAAAACAACGACGACAACTTGAAGAACAACAACGAGAACAACAACAACGAGAACAACAACGATGACAACGAGAACAACGTTAAGAACAACGACAACAAGAACAACGAAAAGAACAACAATGAGAACAACAACAATAACGAGAAGAACATCAACGAGAAGAACAAGCAAGGACGACAACGAGAAGAACAAAGACAACAACGAGAACAACAAGGACGACAACGAGAACAACAAGGACGACAACAAGAACAACAAGGACGACAACGAGAACAACAACAAGGATGACACAACGAGAACAACAATAACGACGACAACGAGAAGAAGAACAACGACGACAACGAGAAGAACAACGACGACGAGGAGGAGAAGAACAACAAGGACGACAATGAGAACAGCAACGACGACAACGAGAAGAACAACGACAACGAGAAGAACAAAAACGACGACAACGAGAACAACAACAACGACAACACCAAGAAGAACAACAACGAGAACAACTAGAAGACAACTACGAGAACAACTAGAAGACAACTACGAAACCACCAACAACGAGAACAACAATGACAAAGAGAACAACGAGAAGAACAACCACAACGAGAACAACGGGAAGAACAATTACGACAACGAGAAGAACAATTGCGACAACGAGAAGAACACCAACGACAACGAGAAGAACAACAAGGACAACAACGAGAAGAAAAATGACAACGAGAAGCACAACAACGACAACGAGAAGAAGAACACAGACAAGAACAACAACGATGACAACTTCAACGAGAAGAACAACGACATCGACAACTAGGACGACGAGAACGACAACAACGACGACAGCTACGACAACGAGAAGAACAACAACGACAACAAGGAGAACAACAACTATGACAACAAGAAGAACAACAATGACGACAACTACAACAACGAGAAGAACAACAACGACGACAGCTATGACAACGAGAAGAACAACTACGATAACGAGAATAACAACTACGACAACGACAAGAGCAACAATGACGACAACTACGACAACGAGAAGAACAACAACAACGACAACTACGACAACGAGGAGAAGAACAACAAGTACGACAAAGAGAAGAACAACAACGACAACGAGAAGAACGACGACGACAACGAGAACGACAACTACGTCAATGAGAAGAATAACAATGACGACAACGGGAAGAACAACAAGGACGACCATGAGAAGAACAACGGCAAGAAAGTAAAGAACAACAAAGACGATCACTAGAAGAATAACGAAAACAACGGAAGAACAACAAAGTTGACAACAATAAGACAACAACGACAACGATAAGAATAACAAGGACGACAACACGAAGAATAACGACGACGACAACGAGAAGAACCACAAGGACGACAACTAGAAGAACAACAACGACGACAACAAGAAGACCAACAACGAGAATAACTAGAAGAACAACGACGAAAACAACAACGAGAACAACAACGACGAAAACAACAACAACGAGAACAACGAGAACAACAACAACAACGAGAACAACAACAAGGACAACAACGAAAAGAACAAAAACGACAACAACGAAAAGAACAACAAGGACGACAACGAAAACAACAATAAGGACGATTACTAAAAGAACAACAACGATGACAACGAGAAGAACAACAACGATGACAACGAGAAGAACAACTACGACGACAACTACAACGAGAAGAACAACGACGACAACGCGAAGAACAACGATGACAACTACGACAAGGAGAAGAACAACACTGACTACAACGCGAAGAACAACAACTACGACAACGAGAACATTAACAAGGACTACAACGAGAACAGCAACGACGACAACGAGAAGAACAACAACGACGACATCGAGAAGGACGACAACGACGACAACGAGAAGAAGAAGAACGAGAACAACTAGAAGAACAACGACGAGAACAACAACGACGACAAAGAACAACGAAAAGAAGAACGACAACGAGAAAAACAATGACGAGAAAAACAACGAGAAGAACAAAAACGAGAAGAACATCAACGAGAAGAACAACAAGGACGACAACGGGAACAAGAACAACAACGAGAATAACAAGGACGACAACGAAAACAACAAAGAGGACAACGAGAAGAACAACAATGATGATAACGAGGACAACAACGACGACAAGTAGGACAACGAGAAGAACAACAACGACGACAGCTACGACAAAGAGAAGAACAACAACGACGAGAACTACAACGTGAAGAACAACGACGACGACAACGCGAAGAACAATAACGATGACAACTACAAGGAGAAGAACTGCACCGACGACAACGCGAAGAACAACAACGACGACAACGAAAAGAACAACAACGACGACAACGCGAAGAACAACAACGACGACAACGAAAAGAACAACAACGACGACAACGCGAAGAACAACAATGACGACAACGAAAAGAACAACAACGACGACAACGCGAAGAACAGCACTGACGACAACGAAAAGAACAACAACGACGACAACGAGAAGAACAACAACGACCACAACTACAACGAGAAGAACAACGACGACGACAACGAGGAGAACAACAACGACGACAACGACGACAACTACGACAACGAGAAGAGGAACAACAACGACGACAACGGGAAGAACAACAATGTCCACAACGAGAACAACGACGACAACGACGACAGCTATGACAACGAGAAGAGGAACAACAACGTCGACAACTACGGCAACGAGAACAACAAAAACGACAACTACAACGAGAAGAACGACGATGACAACGAGAACGAGAACAACAACAACAATAACATCAATGAAAAGAAGAACATCGACGATAACGGGAAGAACAACGACGATCACGAGAAGAACAACGACAACAACGGAAGAACAACATAGACGACAAAGAGAACAACAACGACAGTAATAAGAATAACAAGGA
The DNA here is from genome assembly GCA_030674185.1 of Monoplex corrugatus. Lineage (NCBI taxonomy): Eukaryota > Metazoa > Mollusca > Gastropoda > Littorinimorpha > Ranellidae > Monoplex > Monoplex corrugatus. Next base: position 15,007,770 of record CM060306.1, on the reverse strand, counting down.
CGACAATGCGAAGAACAACAACAACGACAACGAGAAGAACCATAAGGACGACAACGAGAAGAACAACAACGACGACGACAACTAGAACAACAACGACGACAACGAGAAGAACGACAACGAGAACAACTAGAAGAACAACGACGAAAGAAACAACAAGAACAACAACAACGAGAAGAACAACGACAACTAGAAGAACTATCAGAACAACAACGACGAGAACAACAACGACGAGAACAACAACAACGAAAAGAACAACAACAACGAGAACAACAACAAGGACGACAACGAGAACAAAAAGGATGACGACAAAAAGAACAACAACAAGGAGAGGTAACAATAAGGACGACAATGAGAAGAACAACAAGGACGACAACGAGAAGAACAACAAGGACGACAACGAGAAGAACAACAACGATGACAACGAGAAGAACAACAACGACGACAACGCGAAGAACAACAACGACGACAACGCGAAGAACAACTGCGACAACGAGTAGAACAACATCGACGACAACGAGAAGAACAACAACGACGACAACGCGAAGAACAACAACGACGACAACGAGTAGAACAACAACGACGACAACGAGAAGAACAACAACGACGACAACGCGAAGAACAACTACGACGACAACGAGAAGAACAACAACGACGACAACGCGAAGAACAACAACGACGACAACGAGTAGAACAACAACGACGACAACGAGAAGAACAACAACGACGACAACGCGAAGAACAACTACGACAACGAGAAGAACAACAACGACGACAACGAGTAGAACAACAACGACGACAACGCGAAGAACAATAACGAGAACAGAAGAACAAAAAGTCCGACAACAAGGAGAACAATTACGACAATGAGAAGAACAATTGCGACAACGAGAAGAACACCAACGACAACGAGAAGAACAACAAGGACAGCAACGAGAAGAACAACAACGAGAAGAACAACAACGACAACGAGAAGAACACGGACAGCAACGAGAAGAACAATAAGAAGAAGAACAACAATTACGACAACGAGAACAAAAAGTTCGACAAAACGAGAAGAACAACAAGTTCGACAACGAGAAGAACAACAACAACGACAACGAGAAGAACAACAACGACGAGACGAGAAGAAGAACAACGACGATAACGAGTAGAACGACGACAACAAGAAGAACGACAACCACGACAACGAGAAGAACGACAACGACGACAACGACAAGAACGAGCAGGACAACGACGACAAGTAAGAACGAGAACGACAACGAGAACGACAACGAGGACGACAACAAGGACAACAACAAGAACGACAACGAGAACGACAAAGAGAACAACGAGACGAGAAACCAGCGAGACAAGAAACCAGCGAGACGAGAAACCAGCGAGAAACCAACGAGACAAGAAACCAACGAGACGAGAAACCGAGACAAGAAACCAGCGAAACGAGAAACCAGCGAGAAACCAGCGAGAAACCAACGAGACGAAAAGCCAATTGCCCTCAGCTGACGCCGTTTTCCTGTCCAGGTAATGTTTTTGTTCAGATCTTGTGAGTAACAGGGAGGGAACTCGGGACAGGGAAAGAACAGAGGGAGGCAACTCCGGATGAGGGGAAGAACAGAGAGAACTTCGGATGGGGTTAGAACAGAGGGAGGCAACTCCAAGGGGGGAGGGGGGGGAGGAGAAAGAACAGTGAGGGAACTGCAAATGGGGGGGGGGGGGGTGAGAACAGAAGGCGGGAACTTTGGATGGGGGGGGGGGAGAGAACAGAGGGAGGGAACTCGGGATGGTGTGGGGTGCGGGAAACAGAGGGGGGGAATTTACGGGTGTGGGAACAGGGAGGGAATTCAGGGCACGGAAAAGGGAGGGAACTTGGGGGTGGGGAGAGGGACAGAGGGAGGAATTCTGGATATGGGGAAACAGAGGGAGGGACTCCAGGTTGGGTGTGAAAGAACAGAGGGTGGGAACTCCAGTGGGGGGGGGGGGTGGGGTGGAGAACAGAGGGAGGGAATTCTGGATAGCTGGGGGAAACGGAGGAAGGGAACTCTGGGGAGGGGGAGGAAGGAAACTCCAGGTTTGGAAGAAAACAGAGCGAGGGACCTCCAGGGGTTGGGGAACAGAGCGAGAGAACTCCAGGGGGTGGGGAACAGAGCAAGGAAACTCCAGGGGGTGGGGAACAGAGCGAGAGAACTCCAGGGAGTGGGGAACAGAGCGAGAGAACTCCAGGGGGTGGGGAACAGAGCAAGGGAACTCCAGGGGTGGGGAACAGAGCGAGAGAACTCCAGGGGGTGGGGAACAGAGCGAGAGAATTCCAGAAATCCAGGAGAAGAAGAATGGACAGAAGGCACTCTGGGAAGGAACTCCAGGGGGGAGGTGAAAAGAGGGAGGTATCTCCATAGGGTTAGAAACAGGGAGAGAACTCCAGGGGTGAACAGAGGGCCTGAACTCCAGGTGGGGGGGGGTAGAATAGAGGGAGGGAACTCCAGAATGTGGTTGAACAGAGGGAGGGACCTCCGGAGCCGGGAAGAACAGAGGGAGGGAACTCCAGATGGAAGAATGGGGAACAGAACGAGAGAACTCCAGGGGTTTGCGGGGAAGACAGGGAAGGAACTCCAGAGGGGGTAGAACAGAGGAGGGAACTCCAGGGGTTAGAAACCGAAGGAGGGAACTTCAGGGGGAGTAGAACAAAGGGAGGTAACTCCAGGAGGGTAGAACAGAGGGAGGGAACTCCAGATGGGTAAGAAATGGAGGAGGGAACTCCGAAGGGGGGGGGGGGGACTGGGAACAAAGTGAGTGAACTCGGGGGCTGGGGTACAGGGAACAGAGGGAGGGAAACAGTGGGGGGAACAGAGAGAGGGAACTTGAGGGGAAGAGAGGGAGGACACTCAGGGGGGGGGGGGGAACAAGGGAGGGAACTTGGGGGGAAGAGAGGGAGGACAGAGGGAGGGAACTCCAGGTTGGGGGAGAACAGAGGGATGGGGGGGGGGGAGAGTGAAGAACACAGGGAGGAAACTCCAGATGGGGGGGTAGAGAACAGAGGGAGAAAACTCTGAATGGAGAGATGAAGCACAGAGGGAGGGAACTGCAGATTGGGGGTGGAGAACAGAGGGGGGGAAACTCTAGATATAGGGGGAAACAGGGGAGGGAACTCGGTGAGGAACAGAAACAAGGGAATTCCGTTTGGGGGGGGGGGGGCAGAACAGAGGAAGGGAACTTCGTAGGAAGAAACAGGGAGGGAACTCCGGGAAACAGAGGGAGGGAACTCCGGGAACAGAGGGAGGGAACTCCAAATAAGGGGTGGAGAACAGAAGGAGGTAACTCTAGATGGGGGAAACAATGGAAGGAAACTCTGGGTGGGTGGGAACAAGGGAGGGAAACAGAGGGAGGGAACTCCGGATGGAGGGTAACAGTGGAAGGGAACTCCTGGTGGGGGAAAACAGACGGTGGGAACTCTGGGTGGGAGGAGAATGGAGGGAGGGAACTGCGAGTGGTGGTAGAACAGAGCGAGAGAACTTAGGGTGGGGGGGGGGAGAACAGAGGGAAGGAACTCTAGATGGGTGCGGAACAGAGAGAAGGAACTCCAGGTGGGGGTGGTGAAAAGGAGGAGGGAACTCCCAATGGGGTAGAACAGAAGGACCAATCTCCAAGCGGAGGGGATGGAACAGAGGGAGGGACCTCCAGAGGAAGGTAGAACAGAGGGAGGGAACTCCGGAGTGGGGAAGAACTATGGGAAGGAACTCAGATGAGAGAATGGGGAACAGAAGGAGGGAACTCGAAGGCGGTGCGGGAACAAAAGGAGGGAACTCCAGGGGGGTAGAACAAAAGGAGGGAACTCCAGGGGGTAGAACAAAAGGAGGGAACTCCAGGGGGGTAGAACAAAAGGAGGGAACTCCAGGGGGTAGAACAAAAGGAGGGAACTCCAGGGGGGTAGAACAAAAGGAGGGAACTCCAGGGGGGGTAGAGCAGAAGGAGGGAACTCCAGGGGAGTAGAACAAAAGGAGGGAACTCCAGGGGGGTAGAACAAAAGGAGGGAACTCCAGGGGGGTAGAACAAAAGGAGGGAACTCCAGGGGGGGTAGAAAAAGGGGGGAACTCCAGGGGAGTAGAACAAAAGGAGGGAACTCCAGGGGGGTAGAACAAAAGAAGGGAACTCCAGGGGGTAGAACAAAAGGAGGGAACTCCAGGGGAGTAGAACAAAAGGAGGGAACTCCAGGGGGGTAGAACAAAAGGAGGGAACTCCAGAGGGTAGAACAAAAGGAGGGAACTCCAGGGGGTAGAACAAAAGGGGGGAACTCCAGGGGGGTAGAACAAAAGAAGGGAACTCCAGGGGGGTAGAAAAAAGAGGGAACTCCAGGGGGGGTAGAGCAGAAGGAGGGAACTCCAGGGGGGTAGAACAAAAGGAGGGAACTCCAGGGGGGTAGAACAAAAGGAGGGAACTCCAGGGGAGTAGAACAAAAGGGGGGAACTCCAGGGGGGTAGAACAAAAGGAGGGAACTCCAGGGGGGTAGAACAAAAGGAGGGAACTCCAGGGGGGTAGAACAAAAGGAGGGAACTCCAGGGGGGTAGAGCAGAAGGGGGAACTCCAGGGGGGTAGAACAAAAGGAGGGAACTCCAGGGGGTAGAACAAAAGGAGGGAACTCCAGGGGGTAGAACAAAAGAGGGAATTCCAGAGGTTAGAATAGAGGGAGGGAACTCCAGGGGGAGTAGAACAGAGGGAGCGCCCTCTAGGGGA
>CM060306.1:14965548-14990548 GCA_030674185.1 Monoplex corrugatus | reverse complement strand
ACTTAAACTATGCCTTTTTAACGCTCAGTCAACATGCAAGGATGGCAAAGCCGAAGTCATTGCCGATTTTATCGCTGATGAGCACGTTGACATTGCTTTTATCACAGAGACATGGCTTAACCCCCTTGGTCATGAACCTATACATGCTAGCCTCACTCCGAGTGGTTACAGGCTTGCTTCTTTCCATCGCTCATCTCGAGGTGGCGGTATCGCCATCCTCTACAACGACTCACTCCATTCCCGCCTATCTTTCTCCCAGTCTCTGCCTTTCTCCCATCCTTCTTTCGAGCACGTTGAAGTATCCTTCCAATCCACCCCTCACCCCATCACCTTCTCCTGTGTCTATCGACCTCCACCTAGCTCTGCCAACAAACTCACCACATCCACGTTTCTCTCTGACTTTGACCAACTGCTTGACCACTACTGCCTCTTACCTGGAAATCTCATCATTCTAGGTGACATCAATGTCCACTATGACAACACTCACCGTTATGACACAAGACATATCATCAACTCTCTGTCCAATCACAATATGACTCAACACATTTCTGAACCAACCCATCAAAAAGGTCACATTCTTGACTGGATCATTTCTCGTGATCACCACAATTCAGCTACTGACAACTGCTTAGTTCTTTCTACCCGTCTAACTTCAGCCCTTCCATCTGACCACTCTGCAATTCTCTGTTCTCTTGACATTTCTCCTCCTTCCCGTACCACGCGCACAGTGACTCGACGCAATCTCAAATCTATCGACCTCTCCACATTTTCATCTGATGCCTCCCGTCTCCTTTCTGAAAAGTCACATAACCTTGCCGATGAATTCTATACTACTCTCCACCATCTTCTGGACACTCATGCTCCAGCCACAACCCGTCTTTTACCTGACCGCCCCCCTACCCCCTGGCTCACTCATGAGATTGCCTGTGCAAAACGTGCCCGCCGCAGAGCAGAGCGCCGCTGGCGCAAATCCAAACTCACTGTACACAGGCAACTTTTCCAAGCCTCTAAAACAAAAGTATCCACCCTCATTGCATCTGCAAAAACAAGATATTTCCAAACCAAAATCCTGAATGCCTCTTCTTCAAAAGAACTCTTTACAACCATGAATCATCTCCTTGGCACACGAAAAGACTTACCTCTCCCAACAAAACATACAAATGAAGAACTCCCATCTGTATTCTCCAAGTATTTCACCACCAAAATACAAACTCTTCGTGACAGGCTTGACAGGACACCCTGTCAACCATGCCCACCTGACCCTTCCTTCTCTGGCACACCTCTCACTACTTTTACCCCAGTCTCACAAGAAGAAATTTTCAACACAATCAGATCCATGTCGTTCAAAACCTGCGAACTGGATCCTCTTCCAGGTTCTCTCTACTCCGACTGTCTCCCTACTCTCCTCCCATTCATCACTGACATCATCAACACTTCTTTTCAAACTGGAACTGTCCCAGATTCTTTCAAGTCTGCTATTGTTCACCCTCTCCTCAAGAAACACAATTTAGACCCAAATGAACTGAAAAATTACAGGCCTATCTCTAATCTCTCTTTCTTGTCAAAACTCCTTGAAAAGGTCGTCCTCAACCAGCTGAACTCTCACCTGTCTGCCAACAATCTCCTCAATCCTTTCCAGTCAGCCTACCGCCAGTGCCATAGCACTGAAACTGCCCTACTACACATTCTCAACAATCTCCTCCTTGCAACTGATACTGGCAAAGTCTCTCTCCTCACACTCCTTGATCTGTCTGCAGCCTTCGATACCATTGACCATGGTATTCTCCTTTCTAGACTTCATCATACTTTTGGCATCTCTGACATTGCTCTCTCCTTTTTCACTTCGTATTTATCAAACAGAAAACAAACTGTTCTCATCAATGGCACTTACTCTCAACCTGCATACCTGACCTGTGGTGTTCCACAAGGATCTGTCCTTGGCCCTGTTCTTTTCACTCTTTATACCTCCCCCCTGTCCACCATCATCAACTCCCACTCTATAAAACACCACTTCTATGCTGATGACACCCAACTTCAAGACAGTGACTCACCTGATAATATACAGCGCCTGTTTACTCGCACCACTGAGTGTTACTCGGACATTAAGAACTGGATGACACACAATAGACTTCAGCTTAATGACGACAAGACAGAAGCTATCCTCATTGGCACCCGTCAGAAACTTTCCCAGCTGCCTCCTCTTTCTCTCCCATTATGTAACACATCAGTCCCAATTTCTGATTCAGCTAAAAACCTTGGTGTCTGCATTGACTCTACCCTGTCCATGAACAACTTTATTTCTCAAACTGCCAGATCTTGCTACTATCATCTCCATCGTATAAGCCTGATCAGGAAGTATCTCTCTGTCGAAACAACTGCAAAACTCGTTCTCTCCTTCATAATGTCTCGCATTGACTATTGCAATTCACTCCTGTCTGGTCTTCCTGCCTCCACCATTCACATCCTACAGCGCATTCAAAACAATGCTGTACGCCTTGTACTCCAAAAGAAAAAAGCTGACCACATATCTCCTCTCCTGGCACAACTTCACTGGCTCCCTGTATCAAAGCGCATACAGTACAAACTAGACACCATGTGCTACAAAAGCCTCAATAACGCAGCCCCCGATTACCTGTCAAGCCTACTTGAGATCTATGTTCCCTCACGTACCCTCCGCTCTGCCTCCGATCCTCTGACTTTTCGCTTTCCACGCACTAAGCTCAATACCTATGGTCCACGAGCCTTCTCTGTTTCTGGTCCACTCTCCTGGAACAAACTTCCTCTCTCAGTCCGTCAGCAACCTACTTTTGCCTCCTTCAAGTCCGCTCTCAAAACTCACCTTTTTTCCTCTGCATAAAATCCTAACCTCACTTAACCCCCCTCTGCAGCCTGTCTCCGCTCGGAGGGGAATCACTTTGTTTTAATATATAATTGTATATGATGTGCTCTCTGTGGTTTTCCATTGGTTTTATTCTTGCTTTTATTGCTTTTATTCTTTCTCCCCATTTGTGGCCATGCGTGTGTGTGTGTGTGTGTGTGTGTGTGTGTGTGTGTGTGTGTGTGTGTGTGTGTGTGTGTGTGTGTGTGTGTGTGCGTGCGTGTGCGTGCGTGCGTGCGTGTGTGCGTGTGTGTCTTTTCGGCGCTTGGATTTGATTTTGTCGAGATTTTGCGCTATATAAATATTGTAATTATTATGTATGCATGTGCGTACGTACGTATGTATGTATGTATGTATACGCTTAGATTTATGTATGTATGTATGTATGTATGCATGTATACGCTCAGCTTAGATTTATGTATGTAAGTATGTATGCATGTATGTATGCATGTATACGCTCATATGTATATAGGTACGTATGCATGTATACGCTCAGCGCTTAGATTTGATTTTATCAAGATTTTGCGCTATATAAATAAAATATATTATTATTATTATTATTTTGGGATTGGTAGGTGGGTACATTTTACGGTGGAAATAAACGTTTGCCTTTTGGCGCGTGTTTACTTTGACATAGTTATTGCAAAACAAGTGTGACTTCCCGCGTTCAAGCAAACAGGAACAAAAAAAATACCACAAAAAAACACTAAACAAGAATAAGAACGCATATGTAATAAAACAAGACAAGACAGGCTTGTCAAGCGTAAGATCACAAACAAACAAACAAAAACAGATACAAAAATGAGGAGAAAAAGACTGAAATTTCCAATGTGCTCCGTCCAGTGTGAGAAAAGGAATTATGAGTCTGTGTGTGAGTCCGCTCTCAAAACTCACCTTTTCTCCTCTGCATAAAATCCTGACCTCATTCAACCCCCTCTGCAGCCTGTCTCCACTCGGAGGGGAATCACATTGTAATATATAATTGTATATAATATACTCTCTATAATTTTCCATTGCTTTTATTCTTTCTCCCCATTTATGGCCATGCGTGTGTGTGTGTGTGTGTGTGTGTGTGTGTGTGTGTGTGTGTGTGTGTGTGTGTGTGTGCGTGCGTGGTGTGTGCGTGCGTGCGTGTGTGTCTGTTTCAGCGCTTAGATTTGATTTTATCAAGATTTTGTGCTATATAAATATTGTAATTATTATTGTTATTATAGCTGGGCCACACACAAAAAAAGGAGATTACAATTAAACATGAAACATCTGGCGTGTGGTGGGAAAATAACATGTGGTGGCAGAATTCAGTGCTCAGTGTCACTTCACGTCCGAACCTGACATCATGATGAATCTTGCTTTATTGTTTTCTTTTTAAATAGCTGGATACCTTGAATGACTGCACATGTATGCATACACATACACGTGCACGCTTATGTATGCAAATGCACAAAAATACAAAAATGCACATGCTTACTGAAGCACCCTCGCCCGCCACACACACACACACACACGCACACACACACACGCACACACACACACACACACACACACACACATACATACACACACACACATACACCTACCCACCCACCCATACACACACACACGCGCGTACAACACACACACACACACACACACACACACACACACACACACACACACACACACACACACACACACACACACACACACACACACCACACAGCGGGAGGTGATTGTTTGACGGTTTTAAGGCACTGTTGCTCTTGTTAACGTAAACAAGACAGTTTAAACTCTGTTTTTTTCTGTCAGTCTCTTTGTCTGCCTTTCTGTCTGTATGTCTGTCCGTCTGTCTGTCTGTTTGTCTGTTTGTATATCTATCTGTTTGTCTGCTTCTGTCTGTCTGCCTGTCTGTCCGTCTGTCTGTCTTCCTGTCTGTCTGTCTGATTGTTTGTATCTCTGTTTGTCTGCTTCTGTCTGTCTGACTGTTAATCAGTCAGTCTGTCTGTCTGTCTGTCTGTCTGTCTCTCTCTCCCTTCTCTCTCTGTCTGTCTCTCTTTCTCCCTCTGTCTGTCTGTCTCACCCACCCCATACACATGCAATTACACATACACACACACACACACACACACACACATTAACACACACACTCACACACCACACACACACACACACAACACACACACACACACACACACACACACACACACACACACACACACACACAGGCTTTTCTTCTTTAGTATCGTTTCACTTGAAACCTAAACCATACATAATCACCAAGCAGAAGGACACTCAAAACACTACTTCTCAATTTCTAAACAGTCCTGTGAGTCAGAACAGAATTTTTATTGTGTGTTTTCAGGTGACAGCAAGCCGGCAACTGATACTCTGTTGAAAGGACTAGGACTACTACTACTACAACTTTACTTGATGATACCGAAAACTTAAGAGTGGAAACTGCACAACTTTACTTTCTTTTCGATCTAGTGCATATACTTTGTACCTACTGTTCTTTATTTTACTAAAACAGAAAACAAATTTCAACACAAACTCAGCTAATTGAAATACATTACTTTCGATCTATACGTGAGGAGAAAAAAAACATCGCAAGATTGGATCTATTAAGATCAAGTTTAGGGAGGACCATCAGCACTACTAACTCAAGCGACAGCTAGGATTATATCATACACTGCAGGAGAAGAAAAAAAACAGAAAAAAAGAGAAGAGAAAAGATGAGTGCCTGCGCTACATGTCTGATAGTCTTCGCTACCATCCTAGGACCAATCACCCTGGTGTTTATGTCCGTGTCGTTTGGCACTGACTTTTGGTTGAAGTTTGACGTGGACAGAAGCAAGTTAACGGTGAGCGACAAGGGGGCCACCCACAACCGTTACAGCCATACCCGGTACAGGGGTCTTTTTCGAGAATGCTACCCTGGCAACGACACTGCTTGTAAGTTTTTCGGGGATTCTGTGTAAATGTTTGGGTGTGGCTTTCATGTTTGTTTTTGGTTTAGTTTGATGGCTTGTTCGTTCGATTGACTGTTTCGTGGTTCTTTTCTTTTCTTTTTCTTTTTCTTTTTCTTTTTCTTTCTTTCTTTTCTGTTCTTTTCTTTCTTTTGTTCTTTCCTTCTTTCTTTTTTTTTGGTTCTCTTTTCTTTCCTTTTTTCTTTTTCTTCTTTTTCGTTCATTCTTTCATTCTGTCTCTTTTTTTTCCCTTCATCTCTTACTCCGTTTTTGTCTTTGTCTTTGTGTCTGTCGGTCTCTGCTCTCTTTTCTCTTTCTCCTTCTGTCTCTCTCCCTCTCTCTCTCTTCTCTCTTTTATTCTCGTATGTTTTCATATATTCCCTACTTACATGCAAAACAAATGATAGTTCATTTTATATTTTACGGCATTATGCGTCTAATCACAAAAAAATGATAATAATATACTAAGTAATGTATTGCATTACGCTTTAATTTGCAAATAATGACAATTTACTTCATGATTTATTCTATCACACTTTTATCCATAACAAATATAATGCAGTTTATAATTTATTGCATTCTACTTTTTATCCACATGGAATGACGATGAACTTTGTCACTGATCGCATTATTTGTCTATATGTTTCAAAACACTAAGTATCATGATAAAGTAAGACTGACATCTTTTTGCCATTCTCTCGGTGTCCTTGATAAATCGTATTGGTATGATTTCCTTTTCTTTTCTTTTCATCCACTCAGTACACTATTAATTAATCTGACAGTAAATTGTTCTTGAACTGGATTGTTCTCACCTCTTCAGAAGGATTTATGATTTACCGACTAAATCATTTCCCTTTATCTTTCTTTCTTTCTTTCTTTCGTTCGTTCGTTCGTTCGTTCTTTTCGTTCGTTCTTTCTTTCGTTCTTTCTTTCGTTCTGTCTTTCTGTCATTCTTTTCTTTCTGTCTGTCTGTCTGTCTTTCTGTGTGTCTTGTCTTTCTTGCTTTCTTTCTTGCTTTCTTCTTTCTTTCTTTCATTCTTTCTTTCGTTCTGTCTTCTGTCATTCTTTCTTTCTGTCTGTCTTGTCTTTCTTGCTTTCTTTCTTGCTTTCTTTCTTGCTTTCTTCTTTCTTTCTTTCATTTCGTTCGTTTGCGATTATCGTTTATTCTGTCACTTTGTTTTGTTTGTTTGTTTGTATGGTTGGTTGTTTGTTTGTGTAAGTCGCCTGAATGTTTAATTGGGCTATTTGCTTGGATTGTTGGTTGGTTGGTTGATTGATCGGTTAGTTGTTCATTGCTTGCTTAGCTAACTTGCTCTGTTCGTTGTGTTTGATTTGTGGCAAGCTTGTTGGTGGTTAGTGTGGCTATTCATATCAGTGGGGCTGGTCGGTTGTGGGATTGTTTTTGTAATACATGTTATATTTCTTTATACGTCACAGACATGGTTGTTGACACCTGCTCTGTCCACGTAAAACATCCAGCTCAGAACTGTGGGGGAGGGAGAGGGTTTGAAAAAAAAAATGAAGAAAACTTCAATCTGCATAACACTTTTTTTTTTTAAAAGCGAGCCCTTGTAATTCTATGCACATAACACAAGCATGTGAAATACATTCATTCAAACCTAACAAAAACACATATAATGCGAATAGCAGTAGGTAAAAAAAAAAAAACAACAACAAAACTTACGCACGTGAATAACAAACACAGAAACACAGAAGAATAAAAGTAAAGGCAGCATTACAATACAATGAGAGAGAAGAGGGGGGGGGGGGGGGGGGACAAGTTAACTCTGACACTGTGGAAAAAGAAAAAAAACAGATGAGCCGTAGCACATACAATGTCAAGGAAGTTACATAATGAATTATAATGAAACATGAACAAGAGAAGAAGAGAGAGAGAGAGAGAGAGAGAGAGAGAGAGAGAGAGAGAGACAGACAGACAGACAGACAGACAGACAGACAGACAGACAGAGACAGGGCGAGAGAGAGAGAGAGAGAGAGAGAGAGAGAGAGAGATCGAGACAGACAGACAGACAGACAGACAGGAAGATAGACAGACAGACAGACAGAAACAGAACAGAGAAGTAGAGAGAGAGAAACAGAGAAGTAGAGAGAGAGAGAACAGAGAGGGAGACAGAGACAGAGACAGACAGAGACATAGAGACAGACAGAGACAGTGAAGGAGACAGACAGACAGACGGACTGACGGACAGACAGAGACAGAAACAGAGAAGTAGAGAGAGAGAGAAGGGGGAGAGACAGACAGACAGATGGACAGACAGACAGACAGACAGGCAGACAGAGACAAAAACAGAGACAGAGACAAAGACAGAGTCAATCTTTCTTCCCAAGTGGTATCATCCTCAGCACTAAATCAAGTCAAAGAAAGAGCCTTCACAGAAGTAGGCTATGTTCTTTGTGTTCCCTCTTTCTCAACAGCTGTGTCTATAAATCCCTTTCTCGTTCCTCATCTGCTGACAGACTGAAGTGAACACATAGAGTTATCAGCCAGAAGGGTGTATCTCCTTTCTTTATTCTTTTTATGATACATGTTATAGCAGATTTACCATCGACTTTATAGTATGTCAGAATTGATCCTTGCATTCTGGTACACCAATATTGCGTCTGATGTCATATTTACTCGTTGACCCAGCGGTTGGAGTTCCCAGCCACGTTGTGAGTGACCCAAAGTTCGAGCCCAAGACACGGCTCTTAACACCTTATTGGTATACTCAGCCTTATCGGTATACTCAGGCCTATCGGTATACTCAGGCCTATCGGTAAGGAAGCAGGTGTTTTTTTTCCATCCCACACATCTCAACTAACAACTCCTCCCCAGGAGCACTTAACATTGGCAACCGTGTCAGTTACATGTATCTCATCTCTGGCACCGGTGGTCAGCCAGCGCACATAGCCATGCAAAACTTAATACATTCACATAGAATGAATTAAAACAGACACTTTCTTTCGTGCCCATTACGTCGAAGTAAGACCTGTCTATCGAAATGATGAAATGGCTTTGAATAATTTGTTGGGGGTGCAGAAAAATGGATCACCGTTCGCTGTAAAAGCAGACGGAATCAAAAGTAGATCGGGATAGGGAAGCAAAATTGTACCAATGGAATTTTAAATAAGTACATTTCTAACTTAATCGTAACCTTTTAATTTTCACTGTGTACACATGAATGATCTTTCGAAGCAATATGTTGAAACGTCAAGCTTTATAAATTCGTAAATATTGTGTATGCTGTTTTCAACGAAATAAGCCGATAAGGCGTTAACATTAAGAGTTTCGGGCTCGCCAGACGTTTATCTGCGTTTCAACTATTGACTCCAGAGAAGGACAGGAATTCGCTTTTCGTTTTTCCCCCAGTTCCCTTAATTGGATGTTGAGTTGTCGTCTGGGTGCTAGTCTTTGGATACAACGATAATCCTAGGTCTGCTGGGGTACATGCGCTTAAAGTACATAAAAACGAACACATAGCAACATCGATCTTGCCCCTACTTAAGTTTTTGTTTGATAAGTCAACTTGGTTATGTATACTTATATATATATATGTGTGTGTATATATATATATATAATATATATAATATATATATATATATATATATTATACATACATATCTATATATATATACATACATATATGTACATGTATTAAACATATACATGTATATGCATATATATACACACAATATATATATAATATGTATATTTAGAGAGAGAGACAGAGACAGACAGACGGACAGACAGAGACACAGAGAGACAGCAAGACAGAGAGAGAGATGATGACATGCTGAAAATAGGAAAGTGTGAAATGCATGGCGCCTATCCATGGCAGTAAGCTCTTCCTTGGAAAGAACCGCCGACATTTCAACAGGAATTTTCTTTGCAATAAACTCACGACACAAGGCATCTCAAGGTCTCATTTCCTAAGCATTCTCTCATAACATATAATCCGACATCGTTTTTCTTTTTTTCTCTCTGCCTCATCTTGTGCACCACCCCGCCTGTGTCACAACCCCAAACACCTACTTATTTCTTTTCGATTTTCAACACACTTCCAAGCTCCCACCGACACTGAGGTCACCATGACAGCAGAGTATGAGGAGTTACACAATAAGGGCCAACTGTCTCGCAGTGTTATTCTGATAACAGTGGGTGTGATAGAAAGTGCATGGAGTTTTGTTTCGGTTCGGACTCGAGAAGGGCTGTAGTGCTGATACGCTGACTGTCATAATGGGCACATCATCCTGAGGACAACCAGGCCGAAGATACAGTCACATGCGGTGATGGTCAGGAAATTTAAGTGATATTTTCACTGACGCATCTGTGAATTGGTTGAGACTCGACTGCGTGTCCAGTCTGAACAACGGGTCCATAACACTCTATGTTGGTTAAGAATCAGTCTAAGCCAAAAAATCAATTTTTTATATTTTTAATTTTTTTTTTAGTATGGTTCTGTGTGTGTGTGTGTGTGTGTGTGTGTGTGTGTGTGTGTGTGTGTGTGTGTGGCTGGGGTGTGGTGTGTGTGTGTGTGTGTGTGTGTGTGTGTGTGTGTTTCATTACAAAAACGTGACTGCAGATAGAATCTAACTGGAGCCTATGTTTGGGTCTCTCTAATGTGAGCTGCTTGCTTAGCTGTGGGGAAATGTTACCATTAGGACACTGTATTGCTTTCGTTTGCTTGCCAACCTAGCTATCATGTTTGTCAGGGATGTATCAGTTTTCTGTTTTACTGTGGGAATGTTGTGGTAGCTGTGTGTATCAGGGCATAACAACCCATCCAGTACTCAAGGGGTTCTGTGTCAGGTAGCAATGTGTCCGTGTGTTTGGAATTGTGGGGGTATGGAGAGAACGGCGGTGAGTTGGGGTTAAAGTAACTTTTTCTCTTCCCCCACCCTTGTTTTCTCTCTCTCTCTCTCTCTCTCTCTCTCTCTCTCTCTCTCTCTCTCTCCAGTACAATAGATCACATTTTCACACTGTACGCTTTAGTCCAAAAATACCTCTTTATTCACACTGAACTTTACGTAGCATTTGTAGATTTTCGCAAAGCATTTGACTCAGTTAATAGAAATTTACTTTGGGGTATTCTGCGCAAGAATGGAGTAAATGGTAAATTATATATGTCTCTTAAAAGTATATATAATTCTTTGTTAGCATGTGTTCATGACAAAGATATGTACTCCAACGTTTTCGAATGTCCACGAGGAGTGAAACAAGGATGTCTCCTCAGCCCCTTACTATTTTCAGTTTTCATTAATGAGTTAGCGTTAGAAATAGCCAAAAAAGGGAGACATGGTGTACAGTTATTGCCTGCTGCTGTTGAAGTTTTTTTTACTGCTATTTGCTGATGATGTGGTGCTTTTGTCAGACACTGTCATCGGATTACAAAATCAACTAAATGCTTTAAAACATGAATCTGATAGGTTATTACTGTCTGTGTTATTACTCTCTCCTCCTTCTGTCTCTCTCCCTCTCTCTCTCTCTCTCTTTTATTCTCGTATGTTTTCATATATTCCCTACTTACATGCAAAACAAATGATATTTCATTTTATATTTTACGGCATTATGCGTCTAATCACAAAAAAATGATAATAATATACTAAGTAATGTATTGCATTACACTTTAATTTGCAAATAATGACAATTTACCTCATGATTTATTCCATCACACTTTTATCCATAACAAATATAAGGCAGTTTATAATTTATTGCATTCTATTTTTATCCACAGGGAATGACGATGAACTTTGTCACTGATCGCATTATTTGTCTATATTTTTCAAAACACTAAGTATCATGATAAAGTAAGACTGACATCTTTTGCCATTCTCTCGGTGTCTTGATATAAATCGTATTGGTATGATTTCCTTTCCTTTTCTTTTCATCCACTCAGTACACTATTAATTAATCTGACAGTAAATTGTTCTTGAAATGAATTGTTCTCATCTCTTCGGAAGGATCTATGATTTACCGATTAAACCATTTCCCTTTATCTTTCTTTCTTTCTTTCTTACTTTCTTTCGTTCGTTCGTTCTTTCGTTCGTTCTTTCTTTCGTTCTTTCTTTTGTTCTGTCTTCTGTCATTCTTTCTTTCTGTCTGTCTGTCTGTCTTTCTGTGTGTCTTGTCTTTCTTGCTTTCTTTCTTGCTTTCTTCTTTCTGTCTTTCGTTCTTTCTTTCGTTCTGTCTTCTGTCATTCTTTCTTTCTGTCTGTCTTGTCTTTCTGTGTGTCTTGTCTTTCTTGCTTTCTTTCTTGCTTTCTTTCTTGCTTTCTTCTTTCTTTCTTTCGTTTCGTTCGTTTGCGATTATCGTTTATTCCATCACTCTGCTTTTGTTTGTTTGTTTGTATGGTTGTTTGTTTGTTTGTATGGTTGTTTGTTTGTTTGTATGGTTGTTTGTTTGTTTGTATGGTTGTTTGTTTGTTTGTATGGTTGTTTGTTTGTATGGTTGTTTGTTTGTTTGTATGGTTGTTTGTTTGTTTGTATGGTTGTTTGTTTGTTTGTATGGTTGTTTGTTTGTATGGTTGTTTGTTTGTATGGTTGTTTGTTTGTTTGTATGGTTGTTTGTTTGTATGGTTGTTTGTTTGTATGGTTGTTTGTTTGTTTGTATGGTTGTTTGTTTGTTTGTATGGTTGTTTGTTTGTTTGTATGGTTTTTTTGTTTGTTTGTATGGTTGTTTGTTTGTTTGTATGGTTGTTTGTTTGTTTGTATGGTTGTTTGTTTGTTTGTATGGTTGTTTGTATGGTTGTTTGTTTGTTTGTTTGTTTGTATGGTTTGTTTGTATGGTTGTTTGTTTGTTTGTATGGTTGTTTGTTTGTTTGTATGGTTGTTTGTTTGTTTGTATGGTTGTTTGTTTGTTTGTATGGTTGTTTGTTTGTTTGTATGGTTGTTTGTTTGTTTGTATGGTTGTTTGTTTGTTTGTATGGTTGTTTGTTTGTATGGTTGTTTGTTTGTTTGTATGGTTGTTTGTTTGTTTGTTTGTATGGTTGTTTGTTTGTTTGTATGGTTGTTTGTTTGTATGGTTGTTTGTTTGTTTGTATGGTTGTTTGTTTTGTTTGTATGGTTGTTTGTTTGTTTGTATGGTTGGTTTGTTTGTATGGTTGTTTGTTTGTTTGTATGGTTGTTTGTTTGTTTTGTATGGTTGTTTGTTTGTATGGTTGTTTGTTTGTTTGTATGGTTGTTTGTTTGTATGGTTGTTTGTTTGTTTGTATGGTTGTTTGTTTGTTTGTATGGTTGTTTGTTATGGTTTGTAGTTGTTTGTTTGTATGGTTGTTTGTTTGTATGGTTGTTTGTTTGTTTGTTGTTGTGTTTGTTTGTATGGTGTTTGTTTGTTTGTATGGTTGTTTGTTTGTTTGTATGGTTGTTTGTTTGTTTGTATGGTTGTTTGTTTGTTTGTATGGTTGTTTGTTTGTTTGTATGGTGTTTGTTTGTTTGTATGGTGTTTGTTGTTTGTTTGTTTGTATGGTTGTTTGTTTGTTTGTATGGTTGTTTGTTTGTTTGTATGGTTGTTTGTTTGTATGGTTGTTTGTTTATGGTTGTTTGTTGTTTGTATGGTTGTTGTTTGTATGGTTGTTTGTTTGTTTGTATGGTTGTTTGTTTGTATGGTTGTTTGTTTGTTTGTATGGTTGTTTGTTTGTTTGTATGGTTGTTTGTTTGTTTGTATGGTTGTTTGTTTGTTTGTATGGTTGTTTGTTGTTTGTATGGTTGTTTGTTTGTTTGTATGGTTGTTTGTTTGTTTGATGGTTGGTTTTGTATGGTGTTGTTTGTTTGTAGGTTGTTTGTTTGTATGTTGTTGTTTGTGTTGTTTGTTTGTTTGTATGGTTGTTTGTTTGTTTTATGTTGTTTGTTTGTTTGTTTGTTTGTGGTAAGTCGCCTGAATGTTTAATTGGGCTATTTGCTCTGGATCAGTTGGTTGGTTGGTTGATTGATCGGTTAGTTGTTCATTGCTTGCTTAGCTAACTTGCTCTGTTCGTTGTGTTTGATTTGTGGCAAGCCTGTTGGTTGGTTAGTGTGGCTATATCATATCAGTGGGGCTGGTCGGTATGTCGGATATATTTTTGTAACTACCATGTTATATTTCCTTTATACATCACAGACATGGACACCTGCTCTCTCCACGTAAAACATCCAGCTCAGAACTGTGGGGGAGGGAGAGGGTTTGAAAAAAAAAATGAAGAAAACTTCAATCTGCATAACACTTTTTTTTTTAAAAAAGCGAGCCCTTGTAATTCTATGCACATAACACAAGCATGTGAAATACATTCATTCAAACCTAACAAAAACACATATAATGCGAATAGCAGTAGGTAAAAAAAACAACAACAAAACTTACGCACGTGAATAACAAACACAGAAACACAGAAGGGGGAAAAGTAAAGGCAGCATTACAATATGAGAGTGAAGAGAGAGGGGGGGGGGGGAGGGGGGGACAAGTTAACTGTGACACTGTGGAAAAAGAAAAAAAACAGATGAGCCGTAGCACATACAATGTCAAGGAAGTTACATAATGAATTATAATGAAACATGAACAAGAGAAGAAAGAAGAGAGAGAGAGAGAGAGAGAGAGAGAGAGAGAGAGAGAGAGAGAGAGAGAGACAGACAGACAGACAGACAGACAGACAGACAGAGAGACAGACAGACAGACAGACAGAGACAGGGCGAGAGAGAGAGAGAGAGAGAGAGATCGAGATCGAGACAGACAGACAGACAGACAGGAAGATAGACAGACAGACAGACAGACAGAAACAGAAACAGAGAAGTAGAGAGAGAGAGAGAAACAGAGAGGGAGACAGAGACAGAGACATAGAGACAGACAGAGACAGTGAAGGAGACAGACAGACAGACGGACTGACGGACAGACAGAGACAGAAACAGAGAAGTAGAGAGAGAGAGAGGGGGGGAGAGACAGACAGACAGATGGGCAGACAGACAGACAGACAAGCAGACAGAGACAAAAACAGAGACAGAGACAAAGACAGAGTCAATCTTTCTTCCCAAGTGGTATCATCCTCATTACTAAATCAAGTCAAAGAAAGAGCCTTTACTTTGTGTGTACTAAACAGAAGTAGGCTATGTTCTTTGTGTTCCCTCTTTCTCAACAGCTGTGTCTATAAATCCCTTTCTCATTCCTCATCTGCTGACAGACTGAAGTGAACACAGAGTTATCAACCAGAAGGGTGTATCTCCTTTCTTTATTCTTTTTATGATACAGTGTTATAGCAGATTTACCATCGACTTTATAGTATGTCAGAATTGATCCTTGCATTCTGGTACACCAATATTGCGTCTGATGTCATATTTACTCGTTGGCCCAGCGGTTGGAGTTCCCAGCCACGTTGTGAGTGACCCAAAGTTCGAGCCCAAGACACGGCTCTTAACACCTTATTGGTATACTCAGCCTTATCGGTATACTCAGGCCTATCGGTATACTCAGGCCTATCGGTAAGGAAGCAGGTTTTTTTTTTTCCATCCCACACATCTCGACTAACAACTCCTCCCCAGGAGCACTTAGCATTGGCAACCGTGTCAGTTACATGTATCTCATCTCTGGCACCGGTGGTCAGCCAGCGCACATAGCCATGCAAAACTTAATACATTCACATAGAATGAATTAAAACAGACACTTTCTTTCGTGCCCATTACGTCGAAGTAAGACTGTCTATCGAAATGATGAAATGGCTTTGAATAATTTGTTCGGGGTGCAGAAAAATGGATCACCGTTCGCTGTAAAAGCAGACGGAATCAAAAGTAGATCGGGATAGGGAAGCAAAATTGTACCAATGGAATTTTAAATAAGTACATTTCTAACTTAATCGTAACCTTTTAATTTTCACTGTGTACACATGAATGATCTTTCGAAGCAATATGTTGAAACGTCAAGCTTTATAAAGTTCGTAAATATTGTGTATGCTGTTTTCAACGAAATAAGCCGATAAGGCGTTAACATTAAGAGTTTCGGGCTCGCCAGACGTTTATCTGCGTTTCAACTATTGACTCCAGAGAAGGACAGGAATTCGCTTTTCGTTTTTTCCCCCAGTTCCCTTAATTGGATGTTGAGTTGTCGTCTGGGTGCTAGTCTTTGGATACAACGATAATCCTAGGTCTGCTGGGGTACATGCGCTTAAAGTACATAAAAACGAACACATAGCAACATCGATCTTGCCCCTACTTAAGTTTTTGTTTGATAAGTCAACTTGGTTATGTATACATATATATATATATATATGTGTATATATATATATATATATATACATATATATATATATATATACATACATATCTATATATATATACATACATATATGTACATGTATTAAACATATACATGTATATGCATATATATACACACACATATATATATATATATATATGTATATTTAGAGAGAGAGACAGAGACAGACAGACGGACAGACAGAGACACAGAGAGACAGCAAGACAGAGAGAGAGATGATGACATGCTGAAAATAGGAAAGTGTGAAATGCATGGCGCCTATCCATGGCAGTAAGCTCTTCCTTGGAAAGAACCGCCGACATTTCAACAGGAATTTTCTTTGCAATAAACTCACGACACAAGGCATCTCAAGGTCTCATTTCCTAAGCATTCTCTCATAACATATAATCCGACATCATTTTTCTTTTTTTCTCTCTGCCTCATCTTGTGCACCACCCCGCCTGTGTCACAACCCCAAACACCTACTTATTTCTTTTCGATTTTTCAACACACTTCCAAGCTCCCACCGACACTGAGGTCACCATGACAGCAGAGTATGAGGAGTTACACAATAAGGGCCAACTGTCTCGCAGTGTTATTCTGATAACAGTGGGTGTGATAGAAATCGTGCCATGGAGTTTTGTTTCGGGTTCAGGACTTCGAGACAGGGCTGTAGTGCTGATACGCTGACTGTCATAATGGCACATCATCCTGAGGGCAACCAGGCCCGAGAGATACAGTCACATGCGGTGATGGTCAGGAAATTTAAGTGATATTTTCACTGACGCATCTGTGAATTGGTTGAGACTCGACTGCGTAGTCCCAGTCTGAACAACGGGTCCATAACACTCTATGTTGGTTAAGAATCAGTCTAAGCCAAAAAATCAGATTTTTTATATTTTTTAATTTTTATTTTTTAGTATGGTTCTGTGTGTGTGCGTGTGTGTGTGTGTGTGTGTGTGTGTGTGTGTGTGTGTGTGTGTGTGTGTGTGTGTGTGTGTATGTATGTGTGTGTGTGTGTGTGTGTGTGTGTGTGTGTGTGTGTGTGTGTGTGTGTGTGTGTGTTTCATTACAAAAACGTGACTGCAGATAGAATCTAACTGGAGCCTATGTTTGGGTCTCTCTAATGTGAGCTGCTTGCTTAGCTGTGGGGAAATGTTACCATTAGGACACTGTATTGCTTTCGTTTGCTTGCCAACCTAGCTATCATGTTTGTCAGGGATGTATCAGTTTTCTGTTTTACTGTGGGAATGTTGTGGTAGCTGTGTGTATCAGGGCATAACAACCCATCCAGTACTCAAGGGGTTCTGTGTAAGGTAGCAATGTGTCCGTGTGTTTGGAATTGTGGGGGTATGGAGAGAACGGCGGTGAGTTGGGGTTAAAGTAACTTTTTCTCTTCCCCCACCCTTGTTTTCTCTCTCTCTCTCTCTCTCTCTCTCTCTCTCTCTCTCTCTCTCTCTCTCTCTCTCTCTCTCTCTCTCCAGTACAATAGATCACATTTTCACACTGTACGCTTTAGTCCAAAAATACCTCTTTATTCACACTGAACTTTACGTAGCATTTGTAGATTTTCGCAAAGCATTTGACTCAGTTAATAGAAATTTACTTTGGGGTATTCTGCGCAAGAATGGAGTAAATGGTAAATTATATATGTCTCTTAAAAGTATATATAATTCTTTGTTAGCATGTGTTCGTGACAAAGATATGTACTCCAACGTTTTCGAATGTCCACGAGGAGTGAAACAAGGATGTCTCCTCAGCCCCTTACTATTTTCATTTTTCATTAATGAGTTAGCGTTAGAAATAGCCAAAAAAGGGAGACATGGTGTACAGTTATTGCCTGCTGCTGTTGAAGTTTTTTTTACTGCTATTTGCTGATGATGTGGTGCTTTTGTCAGACACTGTCATCGGATTACAAAATCAACTAAATGCTTTAAAACATGAATCTGATAGGTTATTACTGTCTGTGAACCTAGAAAAGACGAATGTGATGATTTTCCGTAAAGGAGGACATCTTTCGGCTCGAGAAAAATGGTTTTATGGTGACTCTGAAGTTAAAGTAACAAACTCATATAAATATCTAGGTATTATTTTTACAACAAAACTGAGTCTCCAAAGTGAATGGGTGGAAAGCAGCAGAAAAGGGAAAAGAGAAACGATGGAAATGTTAAGATCTTTAAGAAAATTGAACTGCTCTGACTTCTCGATTTTTTAGAAACTTTTCGACTCGCAGATTGAACCAATCTTAACGTATGGCTCAGAAATATGGGGATTTTCGAGTAATCATAAAATGGAAAAGGTACATACATTTGCCATCAAACGCTTCCATTCGGTACCATTGCATTCATCTAATAAAATGTTATATGGAGAAACTGGCCGTTATCCTTTGTTTTTGAAAACTCAAATGAAGTGTATTAAATACTGGTTGAAATTAACCCAGCTCCCAATGTCAAGATTGTGCAAGCAGGCATATGAGATGTTACTGAATCAATTCGATATGGGTAAGCAAAACTGGGCATATTTCGTTAAGAAAATGTTAACCACACATGGATTTGGTATTGTGTGGAAGTGCCAGGGAGTTGGTTATGAACAAGGATTTATTTGAGAATTTAGGGATAGACTAGTTGATTCGTACAAACAAAACTGGCACGCTCAAATGGAAGAATCTGAGAAATATGATTGGTTCCTTTCCTTTAAAAGTATTTTTTTTATTTCAAACCGAAAAATATATAAAGGCCGTAACAAATAAATGGCACAGAAGCAATCTTGCTCGTTTTAGACTAAGAGCCCTAGGACTAAATGCAACAACAAGATGGTTTTACTCAAATTCATCGGCACACTCTATTTGTCCCATGTGTGATGCAGAGGCAGAAGATGAAATGCATTTTTTGTTTGTTTGCAAGTCGTATGAAAGTATACACAAAAATGCATAATCTTTGATGAGGACATTACAAGTCAAAGGGTCATTACCAGAATACTCATGACTGAAGATGAAAAATATCAAAAATCCCTCGCTAAATTTATCGCCCTTGCTTGGGAAAGTCGGAGAAAAAAAACAACACAGCAATAAATTAATGTAAGTTTATCTCCAGTGAAGGATATCACTTTATACTGTTCTTATGTTTATTTGACGGATTTGGGTCTTCCTCTTACTTATATGACTAATTACGTCGGGTGGTCAACTGTTTCTTCAACTTTTTGTTCAACTTTTTTCCTTCAATTTTTTCTTCATCATTAAGAAAAAGAAAATTATATGGATGTAATGTCAGCCATGACTATGTTTATAAATCTTTATTTCGGGAAAACGTCGCCGTAAAATTTAATGACTTTGTTTTATACTCCTTGCCACAAGGACAAAAATGTCAATGGCAATAAACCATTTTCAGTTTTTCAGTTTCAGTTTCAGTTTCAGCTTCTCTCTCTCTCTATCTCTCTATCTCTATCTCTCTCTCTCTCTCTCTCTCTCTCTCTCTTTCTCTCTTTCTCGCTGTCTGTCTGTCTCTCTGTTTGTCTGACTGTCTGTCTGTCTCTCTCTATCTTCTTGCTGTCTGTCTCTTCTCTGTCTGTCTCTTTCTGTGTCTCTATCTCTGTCTCTCTCTGTGTCTCTCTTTCTCCTTTTTTCTCTCCGTCTTGCTTTCTCTCTCTCTGTGTCTTTCTCTCTGTCTCTCTCTTTGTCTCTGTCTCTCTTTCTCCCTCTCTCTTTCTTTCCCTCTCTCTGTCTCTGTCCCTCTCTGTCTCTCTCTGTCTCTCTGTCTCTGTCTCTGTCTGTCTGTCTGTCTGTCTTTCTCTCAAGAAAAGGCATGTATTAAGAACATTTGTCAAGTCATTGCCTGTTCAAGATATATATATATATATATATATATATATATATATATATATATATATGTGTGTGTGTGTGTGTGTGTGTGTGTGTGTTGTGTACACGTGTATGCGTGGGGGTGGAGATGGATGCCAGTGATGACCAGAAAAAAACATCATGAGAAAACTTGATCATATTTCGGATAATCCATTTAAAGAATGTTGTTTCCCCTTCAGAGTTTAAGGGCTTTTATGCCATAGTTTCTTTCATATATCCCAGTCTGTCTGTCTGTCTGTCTGTCTGTCCATCCCTCTCTGTCTCTCTCTGTCTGTCTCTCTCTGTCTCTCTCTCTCTCTCTTTTCTCTCTCTCTCTCTCTTTCTCTTGCTCTCTCTCTTCCCTCACACAACACACACACACACACACACACACACACACACACACACACACACACACACACACACGTTTACCAACCGCATGTCTGCCTCACGTCTACAATATTGCTACACAAATTTAAAACATCATTTCACCTACGTCTCACTTTTTTTACTGACAGGCTACCATACCAAAACACAAAAGAAAATGGTAGTATATTTTAAATCAAATTATGATAAAATACACGCATGGGTTTTTAACTAAGAATTAGTATCTCTGAGTTTGTAAGGAAAAAAAAAATTAAATTCAAGCATATTGCATTTTGTTTTGTTTATCATTTAGGATTGTAATTAATATTTTGTATTCATTCACAAAATTGGTAACAGAGCTTCCTTTCTCAAAAAAAACATTCTTTCATTGTTCTGACATCTAGATCAACATAGTTTTGTTGTTGGTGTTGTTGTTGGTGTTGTGTTGTTGCTGCTGCTGCTGCTGTTGATTTCAGTAAATGCTGAACCTCTCCAGCTCCCTGAAATACGCTGTATCAGAATGGCAAACACCCCTTAGTGCAGAATCACCTGTGTATTCATTTAACGATTGGAGTTAATTCTTTGGTCCATTCGGAGTGTCAGTTTCAGTTTCTCGTGATGATGTCTCCGCGCTCGGAACGAATTCTATATACACTAACGTCACAGGTACTATGTGTATGGTAATCATAGCACAAGTCTTAAGCCTGCACATCAACCCATGAGCTGGCCAGGTCCTGAGGCCCTACCTAGACTGTGTTTTACCTATTCATATGTTATACTGGTATTTTATCAGACTATCACTGGAACATTCCTGGTTACATGCTAATGGCATGTGCATCTGTATATCTTACCTTTAAAAAAAAATGGACATCTATACATAAACTAAACAAATAAATACTTTAAGGTCGCCATTACGTTTTCTTGTTCATGTGAAATATATCTTCATTACGAAGTAGGGTCACAGCTGTGATGACTGGTTCAGAGGCATGCGCGGACCAATAATCCATAATCGATATCGTCGCCATTTGCCAGTGTTCCTGCAATTTGCCTGTACACGCACCGCTGACACAAGGCTTGTGGGAGCTTTTGTATGTCTGTCTGTTTGGCTGTGCGTTTTGTGTCTGTCTGTGTGGCTGTGTATTTGTATGTCTGTGTGTGTGGTATGTGCTTGTGTCTCTATCTGTGTGGCTGTATATTTGCATGAATGTCTGTGTGGTTGTGTGGTTGTGTCTCTGTCTGTGTGCTGTGTGTTTGTATGTATGTCTGTGTGGCTGTGTGTTTGTATATCTGTCTGAGTGGCTGTGTTTGTGTGTTTGTCTGTGTGGCTGTCTTTGTATGTCTGTATGAGTAACTGTGTTTGTCTATCTGTCTGTGACTAAGTGTGTGTGTCTGTCTGTGCGGCTGTGTGTTTGTGTGTCTGTCTACCTATTTGTCTGTCTATTGGTCCGACTGTCTGCCTGTCTGTCTGTTGATTAGTCTACTTTTGTCGTTCTTCTTTCATTCTCTCTGTTTCTCTGTCTCTTTACGTGTGTCGTGTGTGTGTGTGTGTGTGTTGTGTGGTGTGTTGTTGTGTGTGTGTGTGTGTGTTTGTGTGTGTGTGTTGTGTGTGTTGTGTGTGTGTGTGTGTGTGTGTGTGTGTGTGTTGTGTGTGTGTGTGCGTGTGTGTTTGTCGAGCTAGTGTGTGTGTGTTTGTGTGTGTGTGGTTGTGTTGTGTGTGTGTGTGTGTTGTGGTGTGTGTGTGCGTGTGTTTTGCGAGCCTACGTTTGTGGTTGTGCGAGTATGTATAAAGGTGTAATATATCATATCGTCTGCGAGTGTTTGCGTCAGTGTGTGTGTGTGTGTGTGTGTGTGTGTGTGTGTGTGTGTGTGTGTGTGTGTGTGTGTGTGTGTGTGTGTGTGAATGTGCGCGCTCTTGCTGTGAAAACGTACTGCATTTATTCTACTTGGCAGTGCTGTCCATGACAGTCAGTTTGTTTTTTTGTTATCTGTTACAAGGGCCTGCCAGATGTCTGAAGTACATAAATTTCAGGTGGGGTCGTAAGTAGCTGAAATGATTTACAGCACATTTCACTGAAAGTGTCCCTGACCGCTTTATGCAAAACAGGCTATTCTCACTTTCCGTACGCTGTCTGTGTGAAGAAAATGATTATGTGCGCTGTTGAAAGACCTTCTTTCCTCTTTTTTCATGCTCTGCTTAAGACATACTCTTTTTTTTTCTGATTATTTCTCCTGTCGTAATCTCTGCGCCGCTCTGGTGGCGATGGTCCCACATCGTTCATCGCACTTCCTCAATACAACATAAATAATTTTGATTCCCGCACCCTGTCCACCAGCATCCTGCATTGCCAACCATGCTAACAAAGCAAACACTTAACCCTTTGATTCCCTCACCCTGTATGCAGAACGCTTGTGGGTAGGATGAGGGAGTCAAAGGGTTCAGTCTGTCTGTCTGTCTGTCTGTCAGTCTGTCTGTCTCTGTCTGTCTGTCTGCCTGTCTGTCTGTCTGTCTGTCTCTGTCTGTCTGTCTCTGTCTGTCTGTCTGTCTGCCTGTCTGTCTCTCTGTCTGTCTGTCTGTCTCTCTGTCTGTCTGTCTCTCTCTGTGCGTGTATGTGTGTATCTGTTTGCACTTTTGACAAGCTAACGTCTTACGTCAGTTTGACTTATTTTTGGTCTCAATTTGATCTGTACGTGTGTCCGTGTATGTATGTATGTATGTGTGTATGTACGTATGTATGTATGTATGTATGTATGTATGTATGTATGCATGTATATATGTATGTATGCATGTATGTATGTACGTGTGTATGCATGCATGTATATATGTATGTATATATATATGTATGTATGTATGTATGTATGTGTGTATGTATGTGTTCACATGTATGTATGCATATATACATGCATGCATCAACCTTTCCTATTCTCTCTTTCTCATGTTCTACACGTCTGTCTGTCTGTCTGTCTGTCTGTCTGTCTGTCACTCCATTAACAAACGGACGTAAACAATTTTATTTCGGCACTTCAAATCAAATATTGACATTAACAAAAAGTCAACACAGTAAGCAGTCGTATATACTGCATAACATTGACTAAACAGATATGATCGATTGAGTTTTCGTTTTTATTCTCTGAATAAACAGTTATGATCGATCGAGTGTTTATTTTATTATTATTACTCTCTCTCTCTCTCTCTCTCTCTCTCTCTCTCTCTCTCTCTCTATCTCTCTCTCTCCCTCTCTCTGTCTCTCTCTGACTGTCTCTCTCTCTCTCTGACTCTGTCTCTCTTGTTTCTGTCTCTGTCTGTCTCTCTCTTTCTCTCTCTGACTCAGTCTCTTTATGTCTCTGTCGTCTGTCTCTCTGTCTGTCTGTCTGTCTGCCTGTCTGTCTGTCTGTCTTCTTGTCTCTGTCTGTCTGTCTGTCTTCTGTCTGTCTTCTGTCTTTGTCTGTCTTTGTCTCTGTCTGTCTATCTCTCTCTGTCTCTCTTTTTCTCTGTCTCTGTTTTTCTCTGTCTCTCTTCTCTCTCTGTCTCTCTCTTTCGCTCTCTCTCTCTCTCAATCTGTCTTGTTGTCTCTTCTGTCTGTCGCTCTCTCTTTCGCTCTCTCTTTCCTCTCTCTCTCTCTCTTCTTTCAACAGTATTTACATATTTTTGGCCCCACTTTACCAAGCAGGACTGTCAAAAAAAAACAACCATGCGTCCCGTGTCAACTTACTACTGATATCAATGTCACAGATGGTAAGAACTGGGCTCAGTAGGGTAGTGTCTTTAGAGGTTGGACTTTGTTCAAGGGGGATTCATTGCATTCGGGCAATTCCATATGCGCTCCACCCAAATATGTCAGCAACTATCTGGCAGACTCCCTACCCCTGTACAAAAAAACTACAAGCTCTGGCAAAAAGTCTTCAAAGGGAGAAGAGGGGTGATGGTGTGTATGTGTGTGGGGGGGGGGAGGGAGACTGTGGTGACTTCCTGTGATCTAAGAGCTATTTTCCCTTTGTTGTTTTTTAAATCACCGGGAACTGAGGCTTATGTCCCTTTGGTCAGTTTTTGGTCACCTATGTGTTTGTGAAGATCGTTGTAGAGATTTAAAAAAAAGATCTCAGAAATCCTGGCTTAATTTTTTTTATTGTTTTTTTATTTTTATTTTAAGGCTTTTAATTCATCTGAAACTTTGAAATCCTACGACTGAACATATCAAAAATATAGAATAACTTATGTGTTATAGTTTTATTTTGTTTGTTTTGACGCATTTTAATTCATTTCAACAAGGGAAGTAATACGGTTCTAAAAGTTTGAAGACATCGCTTTTTAATATAGGTATGATAACACTTTAGAAAATTGAGGATTAGATGTACTCGAAATATGAAAAGATTCTTGTTTACCCAATCTGGACACTATCTAGCTAATCTTAGCTATAGTGTTGGTTGTCGTTTTTGACGTAGTGTTAGCCCTGCTGTGGCTCTAATAGTCGGTTAGGCTATAAGCAATATGTACTTGAACTTGAGCCATAGTGTATGACTGGTTGGCTGGCTGCAAGTACTGCCGTGTTTTCCAGGTACCGGGTCACAGTTTTATTGTTGTTGTTAGTTTATATCAACATCCTGGTGCAGAAATACGATTAGGGGCTGTCTTTGTAATCGGCGTTCGTTGGTGTGTTTTTATGTTTCTACCAGTGTGACTGGCTGGTCGTCGGTAACATAGTGTGTGTGTGTGTGTGTGTATGTGTGTGTGTATGTGTGTGTGTGTGTGTGTGTGTATGTGTGTGTGTGTG
>CM060306.1:14898048-14920548 GCA_030674185.1 Monoplex corrugatus | reverse complement strand
ACATACACACACATATACAAACACAAACTCACACACACAAACAAACAAACCCGTGCGCGCGCGCACACACACACACAAAGAGAGAGATAGACAGACAGGCAGACAGACAGATAGAAAGATAGCTAGATAGATAGTAGCTAGCTAGTAGATCGATAGATAGATAGATAGATAGACCTACAGACAGATAGACAGGCAGAGAGACAGACAGACAGATAGATAGATAGACCTAGAGACAGACAGACAGACGACAGACAGACAGATAGACAGACAGACAGAGAGACAGAGCGACAGATAGACAGACAGACAGACAGATACATACATACATACATAAATACATACATGTTACATCCGCTTAAACATCTTACCTCGTCTTGGTGGTTAAAGGGAAGAGATTTGTCCCGTATTCTAGGTCAACATGCGTATAGACCTAGTACTGCCAAGGCATAAACCCCCTTCGCGTGTATATATACATATGCATGCATGATATCAGTTATACATATTAAAGATCACGTTAAGTCATGTCAATGGTTGGCTTACGGAAACATGAAAACAGCCAGCATGCGCTCCCTCCAAAGATGCGGAATTTACAACAACATTGTGGAGTGTGTTCATTTCGTCCAGCGATAAGCTTAAGTTTCTCCCCATTCCATTAAAAAGTCTTTTATGTGTAAAGACACTGAGTCAGATTATTTGGAAAATATCTATATATACCAGATATCCAAAACAAGTTCGACTACTCGCGTTCAAGCAAACAGGAACCAGAGAAAACACGAGAAAAGGACTCCTGTTCTCCCACTGCGCGAAGCAGCAGGGAACTTTTAGTCTTTTTCTCCTCTTGTTTGTAATTGGTGTTTATCCATCTGTGATCTTATGTTTACGCTTGACAAAGGCCAGTTGGCGAAAATTTGCGCCGGTCTTGTCTGGTTGTATTAAATACGCGTTCTGATTCTATTTTCAAGTGTTTTTTTTTTGTGGTTCTTATATGCCAGATAGATTCGTAATAGATAACTTTTTTCTCTTGTCAAATATTTCAGCATTCAGCGTGGCAGCAGCCATCGCCTTTTTCCACGGGGCGGAGTACCTGGAACGAAACAAACTGACAGATCAGGGCTTCTACAAGTCATGGCCAAATGTCAGTGTCACGTGTTTGTGTTCAAATCCCCGTAGCCTGCATCGAATCGAGTGTCTGCCTGTCTCTTTTTTCTGTCTGCCTGTTTGTTCGTTTGTCTGCCTGTCTGTTTGCGTGTCTGTCTGTCTGTCTGTCGGTCTGCCTGCCTTCCTATCAGTCTGTCTGTCTGTCTGTCTCTCTGTTTTTTTCAGTCCTGTCTCTCTCTTCTGTCTCAAAGTCATCATAACCAATGAGACCAGTTTCTCTTCTTTTACTTACTTGCTTTCTTGTGTACTTACTTACGTACTTACTTATATACTTAATTGCTTGCTTGCTTACTGACTGACTTACTGGCTTACTTACTGGCTTACTTACCTTCTTGGACAGTTGGTTGGTTGGTCTGTTAGTTGTTTGATTTCTTGGTTGATTGGCTGGTTGGTTGATTTGTTGCTTGATTGGTCGGTCGATTGGTTGGTATGCTGGTTGATTGGTTGGCTAGTTGGCAGTTGGTTGGTTGGTTGGCTGCTTACTTGCTTGCTTGCTGCTTGCTTGCTTGCTTGATTGGTCATCATCACCAGGTGCCCTGCCGCATGGTGTTATCGACCATGGACTTCCAACCATCTCTATCTCTCGTTGCCCCTAGCATCTCCCCCACTCTCCTCATCCCCAGCCACTGCAAGTTACGTTCAGCATTCTCTCCTGGGTCTACCTGGTGCTCTCTTTCCCCCCAGCCTTCCCGTTGTGACCAGGTGCTCCAAATCCCCCTTCCTCATAAAATGGCCTATAAATGATTGGTAAGCTAGTTAATTGGTTGGCTTGATGGTAAATGGTTGGTTGGTTAGTTGGTTAGTGGATGGTTGATTGTTTGGTTGCGTTGATATTGTGTTGGTTAGCTGTTTTGACTGTTACGTTCCTCGGATGCTTGGTCCTTTGGTTGCCATGTTGCTGGGATGGCTGTTTGGTGGAAGAATGGGTGGTATGAACTACTTTGTTTTCGATAAGAATACCTTTCCCTTCCGTATTTCCTTCTTCCACCCCACCCCCCACCCCTTCCACCCATTTCGTCTTTACTCACGTCTTTGTTGATCTATTTTCAGACCATCAAAGATGCAACAAAACGCAGTTACGGATGGTCTTACGCCCTTGGCTGGGTGGCCATGATTGTGGCAGCTATCACCGCCACCTTCTTCTCCCTTGCTGGCTGCTACATCACTTCCCAGCGGTATGAGGTGAGCTACTCGGTGCCTTGACTGGAACTGCTAACACAAAGACATCATCATCATCACCATGCCCCTGCCACATAGCGTTGGCGATCATGGCCATCCATATGCATGTATCCCTTGTTGCCGCAAGCACTTTTCCAGCCTTTCTGTCCTCAGCCACCCTGCAAGTCCGTCCAGTATCTTTCCTCTGGGTCTACCTGGTGCTCTCTTTCCCTCCAACTTACCTGTTGGACCTGGTGCTCTATTTCCCCTTTCCTGATAAAATGGCCTATGAATGTTGCCTGTCTTTTCCTAATCATCCTTATCAATGATCTTATTGTGTCTGCCTCCATCAAGACTGTCTCGTTTGTTTTCTTTGCTGTCCATGGAACTCTCAACATTTCTTCTTAGAAACCACATCTCGGCTTCCTCAATCTTGTTTGGCTTTGCGTGTTGACTGTCCACTCCTCACAACCGTATAACATTTCGATTCTGTACAACATTCAAGAACTCTCTTCTTGATGTTAATTGATCGGCATTTGTTTGTAAGAATGCTTTTCATCTTCTTGAATACTGTTTTTTGGCTGGCCGATTCCGCTGGCTATTTCTCATGTGCATCTCTCGTCTGGTGAGATGACATTTCCCAGATATATTCAAACTTATCAACCTGTCGCAAAGTTGAGCCGTTTGCTGTTATTTTGCATGAGGGGATTTCATGGTTTTTTTACTGATTACTATGACTTCCATCTTCTTGCTATTTAGCTCCAACCCTCTATTTTTGACACAAAGACATAGACACGCACATGTCCCAGAAAAGACTAGAGTTGAAAATCTTCGTTTGCTACCTTTCATGCCAATGGCATAGTTTCAGTTCAGTTTCAGTTTCAGTTTCTCAAGATGACGTCTTCTTGCTCTGAACGAATTCCATACGCACTAACGTCGCAGGTGCCACGTGTATGGTGATCATGGCACAAGCCTTAAGCCTGCACATAAACCCATGAGCTGGCCGGGTCCTGAGGCCCTACCTAGCCTGTCCTACCTAGTCTATATTTTATACTAGTATTTTATCAGCCTATCATTGGAATAATCTTGGTTTCATGTAAATGACGTGTGTTTCTGTGGTCTTATCTTCAAAAACAAAAACAAAAAAAAAAAAAAGAAAAATAAGGAACATACATATAAAGTAAATAAATAAATAATCAAAGGTCTGAATCACAACACAACTACTGTTCTCCATAAACTCATCTCACATGACAGAAAGCCCCCTCCCTTCCTCCTCTCCTAGTCATTGCACAAAGCCTCGGCTGTCTATTATCTAGGTGAAGACTATTTTTTTAACCCTTTGACTCCCATACCCTGTCCAGCAACTGCAAAAACTTAACCCTATGATTCCCTCACCCTATCCACCACCTTCCTGCAGGCTTGTGCTTTGTTAGCATGGTTGACAATGCAGGATGCTGGTGGACAGGCTGCGGCAGTTAAAAGGTTAATCATTGCCCCGCCAGTCTGTCGTTCATTTCCGAGGAAAGATAAAAGGAACTAGATAGGTATGGCATAACGGACAGCAAGTTAATTAAAACACAAAGAAATTAATCAAACCATGTTCATCTTTCATTCCTTCAGGATCGGGAACGCCTCGAGAAAGACCCGCGCAGTGGCAAAGATTACCCCATCGCCATGGAGCCTGTGTAGCCCTGGAGGACCCTTACATGGTCAAAACCCAACCCATGTACGCTGCCAGCTACCACTCGGGCAGCCTGCCTCACCCCGGGCTTACCAGGGGCCGTACATCGTCACTGCCGACCACCGTTACGCCATGAGCGAACCTGGCCAGCAAGAAATGTGGAACATTCGGGAGATGAACCGCTAAGATGGTTTCTGTTACTGTAGCCATGCACGGAGAAAGAAAGAAAACCTTACAGTTCAAAATGAGTTAATCTTGCGCTAAATGTTTATTGAATCAAAGTGAATAGGACTGAGAACAGTTTTAAAGTCTTCGACTCCCTCCCCTTCTTATTGTGAGAA
This sequence comes from Monoplex corrugatus, assembly GCA_030674185.1. NCBI lineage: Eukaryota > Metazoa > Mollusca > Gastropoda > Littorinimorpha > Ranellidae > Monoplex > Monoplex corrugatus. The sequence continues at coordinate 14,916,213 of CM060306.1, read as the reverse complement.
ATCGTCTGCCCTTTCACCTTTGGCTGGGTACAGACGTTATACCTGAAATAAAAGTTACAATGCGTTTCTTATTTAATAGAAGAAAGTCACGATCGCGTTTGCAGGTACACACATTTTGTATATAATGTTTCTGGGATCAAAATGACATGGTTTTGCCAAGAATAACAAGTAAAGAAAAAAAATGCATTCTGGATGAGGTATATTGGAGTTTTGATCCCAAGAGCTATGTACATGTATATCGGATAAGAAATAATCATAATTTGTTGTCAACTTCGATTCAGGGAATCATGATTGTCAGGATAAAAAGTACAATACATTTAGCATTTGTCATCTTCATGGAAAGGTTTCAAACATTCATATTATTGAAACTTTTTTTGTGAACTCCAAAGAACACTTTCAAGCTTTTATGTTGTATTCAATAATGGACATGGTTTGACTCGCTATATCATTAGAAGAGTCATCTCATCGTCACAGATAAAAACAAATTTGTGCAAATGATGTTGTTTTGTAAAGTAGAATTGAAGCACAAATGCTAAGATCTTATAAAAATAAAGACGTAGAATATCATTCTTTAAATGTGACCTCCCAGCACGAAATCAGTCTTAACTAGCATTTTGGGTATTTTGAGATATACATATCACTGGAAAGTTATATTCTGCTGATTATTTTGGTGCCTGAATAAAGCTTTGTACTAAAGAAAATGTAGAAGTTATGTATGTTTAAAGTTATTAAGTTGTTTGACGGCCATTTGAGAAAACGGCCTCTAAAGTTTTTGTGTGCTCTCCTACACATTTTCCTTAAATTTCTTTATTTGGTGGCTTTGATCCGGTCTATTTCTAATTTTAGCTGTCATTTTTTGAAAGGTGCACCAAACTCGAAAAAGAGCTTTCTGTCAGTAGATTGATTGTGGGGGTTCTGTACAGGTTACAGTTCGCAATAAGAGACAAAAATAGGTACTTTTGGTAAAAAATTGCATTCTGTCTGCTGCGATCAGTACATTAAAATACCGTTTTAAATTGATTAATGATGTTTTTTTTCAAAACAAAAATTCTGTGGGGGGTAGATTATAGTCCACAGAAATCAATTTTGAGAAAGTCAAAACACCCCAGATAGACCTTCAGTCACCTTTTCAGCTCCTAGTGCTGTTCAACCTACTGCGAGTTAAGACTGATTTGGTGGTGGGAGGTCACATATGCTTTTTCTTTGTTTTCTCTGTTTTGTGTTGTTTTGTCTTCTGAAATAAATCCCCTTCACATAAAGTGGATACCCTTGGACGGTCTTAAAAACATGCGATGAGCCTTGCACTCCCCGGCCCCTTCACCACCTCCCCATCCCCCCACCACCATCCCTACCCCCCTCCCCCCCACAACACATAACCATAATTTAAGAGGCTGGATGTCCCCGGTGTCCCCAGAAATGTAAAAGGACATCATAGTCATCGTTGTTCGTATTTTCTGTGGTTGGCTACCTTTGATAACGCTTAAAAAACATTGATTTAAAAACATGTAATATTAAGAGAAAAAGAAGGGGAGTAGCAGGGGTATATAAACAGTCCCTCGGAAGTTTCCCATTAATGTTTTCACGTTTTGAGTTACATGACTTTTACAAAGACTTACCTGACATACATGTGTGTGAAACAAACGAACAAAACAAAAAACAAAAAAACAAATATAGCGATATATTGTGCATTATAGCGGTTTAAATGGTAGTCTAGAATGATAACAAAAATCTTTATAATACACAATGCTTCATCGCTTTGGGTATGTGGTGTTTTATTATTATTATTATTATTATTATTATTATTATTAATTTCATATCATCATCATCATCATCATTTTTTTTTATTATTTCATTATCATTTTATCATTATTGTTGTTATTATTCATTATTATTATTATTATTTATCCAAGTTTTCGTATTCAGTATGACAATATAACAAAAAAAAAAGTATCGGTTTTCTTAGCCTAAATAAAAATAATGTAGCATTGATTGAAACTTTACTTGGCTCTATCGGTTCTGATTTCTACACTGTTGATTTGTTTTGTCTGTTTAATACGTAACTGTAAATTGGTTTTGTGTCTTAGCTGGTTTTGTATGTTAGCTGGTTTTTGTTTTTTAGCTTTTCGTATATGTTTGTATATGTTTATGTTATAGCTGTTTTGTTGTTACTGTTTTTGTATTGTATTTAGCTTATTTTCTGTTGTATGCTTCTATAGGGTTGCTGACTGTTGGTATGGTTTTGATTTGTTTTTTGTTTGTTTGTATTTACGTAAACTGTAAATATGGTTTTGTGTTAGCTGGTTTTGTATGTTAGCTGGTTTATTGTATGTTTGTTTTTGTTTGTCTTTTTCTTGTTTCTTGTTTGCTTGTTTGTTACTTGCTTTTTGTGTTTGTTATTTAGTCATTCATTCTTCTGTTCATATTCCATATCTAAGAAGATGGGCTGCTTTGGAGTTTGTTTTTGTTTTTGTTTTTGTTTTTTACGAAACAACACATATAAAGGAAGGCAATCTACTATAAACTCTTTCTCTATTGATTTATCTATTATTCATATATTCTTTTCATTTATTTCAATTCATTTATTTACCTGTTTACGTATATATATATATATATTTTCATATTTATTTCAGTATACATGAAAAGGACGAAATGTGGCGTTGTACTCTTATCCGTTCATATCGATAGGGTGTTAGTATCATTATTCTTCTTCGCTTGTTTTGGCTGAAGTGCGTTGTTTCATTTAATTTATATTGTTATTTTTTGTATTTGTTTGCTATTTCCATTTAATATAGACATTTGTTTGTTTGTTGTGTTGTCTGCATCAGAAGCCATTGTGAAAGACTGTGTGTATGAGTTTTGTGTGGTTTTGGGGAGGCGAATGTTTTGTTTTGTATCGTTTTGTTGTTCTAGCGTTTTGCTTTGTTATGTGTGTGTGTGTGTGTGTGTGTGTGTGTGTGTGTGTGTGTGTGTGTGTGTGTGTGTGTGTGTGTGTGTGTGTGTGTTGTGTGTGTGATGTGTGTGTTGTATTTGTTGTTTGTGATCAGACGGTTTTTTAACGCATTACATACGCGATGTCTCCCAATCCATGACAAAATTTTGTAACTAGAATGATAGCAACACTTTTATGTTTTGGTGCATATGTTCAAAAAGACACGCAATAAATGTAGAGAAGCAATTTAGTGATGGTTTGAAATGAAAAGGTGGATTTGTTTTCCGCTTCTAAGTATTTTTTTTTTTTTTTTTTTTTTTTTTTTTATTAAATATCGACCGTAATAATTAATTTTCATATGACAGAGCTAATAATTAGTCTGTTTAATTTTGTTTTGTTTGTTGTTTGTTGTTTGCTTCTTGTTTTTGTTGTTATTGTCACTGTTTTTGTTTACTTCCCTATTTTTCCTAATTTCTTTCTTTCATTCATTCAATCTATTCGTTGTGACATGATTTCAAAAGAGACGACGTTGTTGAACGGAACTCAGTGTTCATTCTGCTTCCATTGCTTTTTCACATGTACATGTCATAAGGAGTGGTTCTAACACGATATTTTTCCTATGCCTCTCTCTCGTCAAACGTGATTTTTGTCTACATCTATATTATCAAGACTGTAAAATGATATCGTCACTGTATAAATCGCTTGGTTTCATATAAATAGATGTCTTGCCATGGTTCCTTGACTAATACTGCCCCCTCTTCCCACCCCCACCCCCAAAAAAAAAAATATTTGAAGCATTTTGAACTCACTTGTCTCCTAACCCACCTATTCTCTCATTACATAGTACATACTGTGACATTTATAACTACACATATATTCATGTTAGAAATGTGATATTTAGTGAGCAAACACATCTGTACAGTATGTATGGCATGTAGTAAAATCTTAGCTCTACTATCATTATTTTCTGTACAATCATCACACCAATTTTTAGGATAATTTTAATTAAAAAAAATATAATGCAACTTTTGATAAAAATGTTTTTTTCAAGCCGAACTGCGAGATTTTACTACCGGCTATAGGTACCTGTCCCTGCTATAGATGTGACAAATATCAAGGAAATCGGATGAAAACTTTTGAACATATTATGTCTGATGTATACATCAGGATAGGTCTGGGTAGGTCTGCCCCCTTAACTACTGACGTTCTAACGGGGTCGGGCCGCATGTAGGTCATGACTCCTGGATGCCCCTCTGTTGTCGCCATTAAAAATCAAAACAAAACAAACAAACAAAACAAAAAACCGGACAGCACAGTTTTCAATGTTGTTAGCTGGGATTACACTCGAGTTTCAGATCTTACTTCCATGGCTCTGTCAAAACATCCAACCATCCCTCAGATAGAAAGCCTAGATAATAGCGTGTTGTTGTCATAACAACTGGGTTAGTTCTTGGATGGCAATCTGTTTGAATAAACAGAATATTTTAAAAATGAACTTTGCTGCCTACTCATCATCTCAAATGGTAATCACCTAACACCTAACCAAAAATCTTTGTATGCAAGAATGTATATTCAATGTCATGTCAAATATATTAAACCAGAAATAGACTAGTGTCAGTGTATACTATTCGCTTAATCATTGCGTCATGTGTATGTATTTTTGTTTATGGAGTGTTTAAAGTTATTGTTTTGAAACGATGATATATCTAGATATGCCTCTTGTCCTTTTGTACTGAAAGAACTAAATATATTTTGCTGAAATTTAATAAACATTATTACACTTTGGAACGGACTGAACTTTTTTGTTTGGTTGGTTGGTTGGTTTTAGTTGCAGTTTGTTCGTAATGCAAAATGATCGTTCAGTTTTCGGTACACACACACACACACACACACACACACACACACACACACACACACACACACACACACACACACACACACACACACACACACACACAACATATCTATCTATCTAACTATCAATCTATCTATCTATCTGTATATATATATATATATATATATATATATATATATACATTATTTTCATACGTATTTATTCATGCATATATATATGTATATATATATATATATATATATATATATATATATATATATATATATATATATATGTATATAATATGTGTGTGTGCGTGTGGTTATGTGTGTGTTTGTGTGCACATATATATCTACCCGTCCTCCGACAGATGTGTCCATTCAAGCTACAAACACACACAAACACGCACACACAGACACACAGACACACACACACACACACACACACACACACACACACACACACACACACACACACACACACACACACACACACACACCACACACGTATTTCGTTTTTCTCAGTGTAATTCGAATGCTATTCCTTACATGCATAAGTGTGTCACTACCACTGCCCGTTGTGGATGATTCTATAGAACAGAACAGAATCTTCTTGAATGCTGTTTTACATGTAGCTTAACTGTCATCATTTACAATTATTAAAAAAAAAAGCGTTTTACATAAATTTAAACAGATTTTCAATACAGATATTGCACAGAACTTTTTACACAAATAACGTGAAATGGGAGATTGTTTATGTGGCTTGACTTTCTTGAAATCTTTCTTATGGTCGAAATATCTAATCAGCTGTCATGTTCGTTTCAAGTATTTCGTGCTGAACTTCAGCATACTGTAAATGTACCCCAGTTGATTTGGGTGAGCTGTGTTCTTGTGCTGTTTGTGGCAGTCTGGTATGTATCCACATCTGTACCAAATTCAGGCCGAACTCAGTGTGTCTACCTGAATCTAATGACCAGGCGAAATATTTCTATGCTAATGCCCACTACAACCATCGTTTCATACACCTCATTGCCTTACAGGTAGGTTCACTTTTGTGATTACCTAGATTGTAACAGTTTCTTGCTTTCCCCAGGCTCCACTTTTTTGTTCAATCATTCAATAAGGAAATATTCTGAAACAGTTAACAGTCCATGCTCAACCTTAATCGTCATGTCCAATCTTTGGTACATTCCAGGATGAAGTGACAACAAAGTTTACTCATTTCATCACTGAATTGTAATGGATAAAAAAGGAGTAAACAAGAGATTTGTTTTCCTTATTTAAAGCACAACACATTTTTCAGTATCCTGTTTAAAAGAGACTTTCATTAAAAATATAATATATAATAATATAATTAATATAATTAATATAATATAATATAATATAATATAATATATAATATAATATAATATAATATAATATAATATAATATAATATAATATAATATAATTAATATAATTAATATAATTAATATAATTAATATAATATATTATAATATATTATAATATAATATACAATATTTTATATAGCGCAAAATCTTGATAAAATCAAATCTAAGCGCTAAAACAGACACACACGCACGCACTCACACGCACGCACGCACGCACGCACGCACACACACACACACACACACACACACACAGCTATAAATGGGGAGAAAGAATAAAAGCAATGGAAAATTATAGAGAGCATATTATATACAGAGCATATAGAGAGCATATTATATACAATTATATATTACAATGACCCTTCCTTCTCTGGCACACCTCTTACTACTTTTACCCCAGTCTCACAAGAAGAAATTCTCAACACAATCAGATCCATGTCGTTCAAAACCTGCGAACTGGATCCTCTTCCAGGTTCTGTCTACGCCGACTGTCTCCCTACTCTCCTCCCATTCATCACTGACATCATCAACACTTCTCTTCAAACTGGAACTGTCCCAGATTCTTTCAAGTCTGCTATTGTTCACCCTCTCCTCAAGAAACACAATTTAGATCCAAATGAACTGAAAAATTACCGGCCTATCTCTAATCTCTCTTTCTTGTCAAAACTCCTTGAAAAAGTCGTCCTCAACCAGCTGAACTCTCACCTGTCTGCCAACAATCTCCTCAATCCTTTCCAGTCAGCCTACCGCCAGTGCCATAGCACTGAAACTGCCCTACTACACATTCTCAACAATCTCCTCCTTGCAACTGATACTGGCAAAGTCTCTCTCCTCACACTCCTTGATCTGTCTGCAGCCTTTGATACCATTGATCATGGTATTCTCCTTTCTAGACTTCATCATACTTTTGGCATCTCTGACATTGCTCTGTCTTGGTTCACTTCATACCTATCAAACAGAAAACAAACCGTTCTCATCAATGGCACTTACTCTCAACCTGCATACCTGACCTGTGGTGTTCCACAAGGATCTGTCCTTGGCCCTGTTCTTTTCACTCTTTACACCTCCCCCTGTCCACCATCACCAACTCCCATTCTATAAAACACCACTTCTATGCTGATGACACCCAACTTCAAGACAGTGACTCACCTGATAATATACAGCGCCTGTTGACTCGCACCACTGAGTGTTACTCGGACATTAAGAACTGGATGACACACAATAGACTTCAGCTTAATGACGACAAAACAGAAGCTATCCTCATTGGCACCCGTCAGAAACTTTCTCAGCTGCCTCCTCTTTCTCTCCCATTATGTAACACATCAGTCCCAATTTCTGATTCAGCTAAAAACCTTGGTGTCTGTATTGACTCTACCCTCTCCATGAACAACTTTGTTTCTCAAACTGCCAGATCCTGCTACTATCATCTCCATCGTATAAAGCTGATCAGGAAGTATCTCTCTGTCGAAACAACTGCAAAACTCGTTCTCTCCTTCATAATGTCTCGCATTGACTATTGCAATTCACTCCTGTCTGGTCTTCCTGCCTCCACCATTCACATCCTACAGCGCATTCAAAACAATGCTGCACGCCTTGTACTCAAAAAGAAAAAAGCTGACCACATATCTCCTCTCCTGGCACAACTTCACTGGCTCCCTGTATCAAAGCGCATACAGTACAAACTAGACACCATGTGCTACAAAAGCCTCAATAACGCAGCCCCCGATTACCTGTCAAGCCTACTTGAGATCTATGTTCCCTCACGTACCCTCCGCTCTGCCTCTGATCCTCTGACTCTTCGCTTTCCACGCACTAAGCTCAATACCTATGGTCCACGAGCCTTCTCTGTTTCTGGTCCACTCTCCTGGAACAAACTTCCTCTCTCAGTCCGTCAGCAACCTACTTTTGTCTCCTTCAAGTCCGCTCTCAAAACTCACCTTTTCTCTCCTGCATAAAATCCTAACCTCACTCAACCCTCCCCTCTGCAGCCTGTCTCCGCTCGGAGGGAATCACATGGTTATAATATATAATTGTATGCTATGCTCTCTATAATTTTCCATTGCTTTTATTCTTGCTTTTATTGCTTTTATTCTTTCTCCCCATTTATAGCCATGCGTGTGTGTGGGTGTGTGTGTTGTGTGTGTGTGTGTGTGTGTGTGTCTGTATGTGTGCGTGCGTGTGTGTGCGAGCGTGCGTGCCTGCGTGTGTGTCTGCTTCAGCGCTTAGATTTGATTTTATCAAGATTTTGCGCTATATAAATATTGTAATTATTAAATGTGATTCCCCTCCGAGTGGAGACAGGCTGCAGAGGGGATTGAGTGAGGTCAGGATTTTATGCAGAGGAGAAAAGGTGAGTTTTGAGAGCGGACTTGAAGGAGACAAAAGTAGGTTGCTGACGGACTGAGAGAGGAAGTTTGTTCCAGGAAAGTGGACCAGAAACAGAGAAGGCTCGTGGACCATAGGTATTGAGCTTAGTGCGTGGAAAGCGACAACGTCAGAGGGATCTGAGGCAGAGCGGGAGGGTACGTGAGGGAACATAGATTCAAGTAGGCTTGACAGGTAATCGGGGGCTGCGTTATTGAGGCTTTTGTAGCAACATGGTGTCTAGTTTGTAATGATATGCGCTTGATACAGGGGAGCCAGTGAAATTGTGCCAGAGAGAGATATGTGGTCAGCTTTTTCTTTTTAGTACAGGTGAGCATTGTTTGAAATGCGGCGCAGGCTGTGAAGTGGTGGAGCAGGAAGACCAGAAGGAGTGAATTGCAATAGTCAATGCGAGACATTATGAAGGAAGGAGAGTTTTGCAGTTGTTTCGACAGAGAGATACTTCCTGATCAGGCTTATACGATGGAGGTGATAGTAGCAAGATCTGGCAGTTTGAGAAACAAAGTTGTTCATGGAGAGGTAGAGTCATGCAGACACCAAGGTATTTAGCTGAATCAGAAATTGGGACTGATGTGTTACATAATGGGAGAGAAAGAGGAGGCAGCTGAGAAAGTTCTGACAGGTGCCAATGAGGATAGCTTCTGTTTGTCATCATTAAGCTGAAGTTTGTTGAACGTCATCCAGTTCTTAATAATAATAATAATATACAATATTTTATATAGCGCAAAATCTTGATAAATCAAATCTGAGCGCTAAAACAGACAACACGCACACGCACGCACGCACGCACGCACGCACGCACGCACCACACACACACACACGCACACGCACACGCACACGGCTATAAATGGGGAGAAAGAATAAATGCAATGGAAAATTATAGAGAGCATATTATATACAATTATATATACAATGTGATTCCCCTCGAGTGGAGACAGGCTGCAGAGGGGATTGAGTGAGGTCAGGATTTTATGCAGGGAAAGGTGGTTTGAGAGCGGACTTGAAGGAGACAAAAGTAGGTTGCTGACGGACTGAGAGAGGAAGTTTGTTCAGGAAAGTGGACCAGAAACAGAGAAGGCTCGTGGCCATAGGTATTGAGCTTAGTGCGGGAAGCGACAAGTCAGAGGATCTGAGGCAGAGCGGAGGTACTGAGGGAACTAGATTCAGTAGGCTTGACAGGTAATCGGGGCTAGTTATTGAGGCTTTTGTAGCACATGGTGTCTAGTTTGTACTGTATGCGCTTTGATACAGGGAGCAGTGAAATTGTGCCAGGAGAGGAGATATGTGGTCAGCTTTTTTCTTTTTAGTACAAGGCGTGCAGCATGTTTTGAATGGCTGCAGGATGTGAATGGTGGAGGCAGGAAGACCAGACAGGAGTGAATTGCAATAGTCAATGCGAGACATATGAAGGAGAGGCGAGTTTTGCAGTTGTTCGACAGAGAGATACTTCTGATCAGGTTATACGATGGAGGTGATAGTAGCAAGATTGGCAGTTGAGAACAATTGTTCATGGAGAGGGTAGAGTCAATGCAGACACAAGGTATTTAGCTGAATCAGAAATTGGGATGATGTGTTACATAATGGGAGAGAAAGAGGAGGCAGCTGAGAAGTTGAGGGTGCCATGGGATAGCTTCTGTTTGTCATCATTAAGCTGAAGTTTGTGAGTCATCAGTTCTTAATGTCGAGTAACACAGTGGTGCGAGTCAAGAGGCGCTGTAATTGTTGGGTGTCACTGTCTAAAGTTGGGTGTCATCAGTAAGAAGTGGGTTTCTATAGAGTGGAGTTGATGATGGTGGACAGGGGGGAGTATAAAGAGTGAAAGACGGGCAGAAGATTTGTGGACCCAAGGTCAGGTATGCAGGTTGAGAGTAAGTGCCATTAATGAGAACAGTTTGTTTTCTGTTTGATAGATATGAAGTGAACCAGGAGAGAGCAATGTCAGAGATGCCAAAAGTATGATGAAGTCTAGAAAGGAGAATACCATGGTCAATGGTATCGAAGGCTGCAGACAGATCAAGGAGTGTGAGGAGAGAGACTTTGCCAGTATCAGTTGCAAGGAGGAGATTGTTGAGAATGTGTAGCAGGGCAGTTTCAGTGCTATGGCACTGGCGGTAGGCTGACTGGAAAGGATTGAGGAGATTGTTGGCAGAGGACAACTTTTTCGATGAGTTTTGACAAGAAAGAGAGATTAGAGATAGGCCGGTAATTTTTCAGTTCATTTGGGTCTAAATTGTATTTCTTGAGGAGAGGGTGAACAATAGCAGACTTGAAAGAATCTGGGACAGTTCCAGTTTGAAGAGAAGTGTTGATGATGTCAGTGATGAATGGGAGGAGAGTAGGGAGACAGTCAGAGTAGAGAGAACCTGGAAGAGGATCCAGTTCGCAGGTTTTGAACGACATGGATCTGATTGTGTTGAGAATTTCTTCTTGTGAGACTGGGGTAAAAGTAGTAAGAGGTGTGCCAGAGAAGGAAGGGTCAGGTGGGCATGGTTGACAGGGTCTCCTGTCAAGCCTGTCACGAAGAGTTTGTATTTTGGTGGTGAAATACTTGGAGAATACAGATGGGAGTTCTTCATTTGTGTGTTTTTTTGGGAGAGGTAAATCTTTTCGTGTGCCAAGGAGATGATTCATGGTTGTAAAGAGTTCTTTTGAAGAAGAGGCATTCAGGATTGTGGTTTGGAAATAGCTTGTTTTTGCAGATGCAATGAGGATGGATACTTTCGTTTTAGAGGCTTTGAAAAGTTGACTATGTACAGTGAGTTTGGATTTGCGCCAGTGGCGCTCTGCTCTGTGGCGGGCACGTTTTGCACAGGCAATCTCATGAGTGAGCCAGGGGGTAGGGGGGCGGTCAGGTAAAAGACGGGTTGTGGCTGGAGCATGAGTGTCCAGAAGATGGTGGAGAGTAGTATAGAATTCATCGGCAAGGTTATGTGACTTTTCAGAAAGGAGACGGGAGGCATCAGATGAAAATGTGGAGAGGTCAATAGATTTGAGATTACGTCGAGTCACTGTGCGCGTGGTACGGGAAGGAGGAGAAATGTCCAGAGAACAGAGAATTGCAGAGTGGTCAGATGGAAGGGCTGAAGTTAGATGGGTAGAAAGAACTAGGCAGTTGTCAGTAGCTGAATTGTGGTGATCACGAGAAATGATCCAGTCAAGAATGTGACCTTTTTGATGGGTTGGTTCAGAAATATGTTGTGTCATATTGTGATTGGACAGAGAGTTGATGATATGTCTTGTGTCATAACGGTGAGTGTTGTCGTAGTGGACATTGATGTCACCTAGAATGATGAGATTTCCAGGTAAGAGGCAGTAGTAATCAAGAAGTTGATCAAAGTCAGAGAGAAACATGGATGTGGTGAGCTTGTTGGCAGAGCTAGGTGGAGGTCGATAGACACAGGAGAAGGTGATGGGGTGAGGGGTGGATTGGAAGGATACTTCAACGTGCTCGAAAGAAGAATGGGAGAAAGGCAGAAACTGCGAGAAAGACAGGCGGGAATGGAGTGAGTCGTTGTAGAGGATGGCGATACCACCACCTCGGGATGAGCGATGGAAAGAAGCAAGCCTGTAACCACTCTGAGTGAGACTCGCATGTATAGGTTCATGACCAAGGGGGTTAAGCCATGTTTCTGTGATAAAAACAATGTCAACATGCTCATCTGCAATAAAGTCAGCAATGACATCGGCTTTGCCATCTGCACATGTTGACTGAGCGTTAAAAAGGCATAGTTTTAGTTTATCACATGGCGGTGGCCGAGACGGAGGCGAAGGCAGCACCGACGGGACAGAGGATGAAGGCGACACCAGCGGGGCAGAAGACGAAGGCAGCAACGACGGGACAGAAGACGAAGGCGGCATACGCAGGACAGAAGACGAAGGCGGCACCAGCGGGACGGAAGACAAAGGCGGCACCAGCGGGACAGAACACGAGGGCAGCGCCGGCGAGACAGAAGACGAAAGCGGCAGCGGCGGGACAGAAGGCGAAGGTGGCACCGGCAGGACAGAAGGCGAAGGCGAAGACGGCAGATGAGGAGACGAAGTTTGCAGCGGCAAGGTCGAGTGCAGGGGCAGTGGAGGAGACGAAGAAGCAGAAGACGAAAAGTGATGTCTGACTGGCACAGCAGGAGGCAGGTTGTGCCAAAGTCGGTGGAGACGTCCACCACGACAGGATCGCGCAGTGCGGGGCTTAAATAAGTACAAGCTGCATGCATCCATAAAGTGTAGTGTGCATCATGTGAATTAATCGGCAGTGGTGTACAGTGCTTTATCACAAATCAAAATTAAAAAGTCCAAATGGACATTAAATGGACATTTATATTGTTATATCCTTTTTCTACTATGAAAAAAACACAGTTACCATAAGTGGTCCAAGTAAGGATACCCAGATTTACTCATGTTTAACACAAGCCTTACCAAATACAGAAACCACAAAATACATACAGTACATAACCAGAAGCTTGTTATGGATCCAGCATATGCCTATTACAGCTATTTACATGTCAAAAATCCAAAAGTCAAAGAAATAATGAAAACCGTGATATTACATTTCCACCTAAATGTGTTTGTCAAGTCTAGTTTTACTCATGGTGTTTTAGCTTACTCCAGTGCTTGTCAAGTCTAGTGTTTACTCATGGTGTTTTAGTTTACTCAAGTGCTTGTCAAGTGCAGTTTTTACTCATGGTGTTTTAGCTTACTCCAGTGCTTGTCAAATCTGCATGTACTGAAGGTGTTTTACCTTACATGATTATACATGTACTAGTTACCAGAAACACGAACACATTGATTGAAAACAACCAAAAGAGAAAGCAAAGAAAAATAACGTGTTATATTGTACAAGCTGAATGTGTTCACAAAGTACGTTTCGTGCCCAATCTGTTAAACATTGCAAAACCAAAAACCAAAAAAACCCCAACAAAAACAAAAAAAAAAGATAAGAAATGAAAAGGGGAATAATTGGTGTGAAAGTCCATTTCAATTACACATTACTTCTTTTCCAGTGGAACTTCAGCAATATTTAAGGTGTCTGGCTGTTTATCTTATTTATAACGTTATAATATTTCCCCTCTTCCAATCTTCACCCTGCCATTAATAGAACATTCCTTGTTTCATGTTGAATTCTGTTAAAGACAGGTTTTGTGAAAGCCATGTTTGGCAGTTCTGAATGCTGAATATATTCTGATGCTATGAATTTACTGCAAAAGTCAGTTGAATAATTGTTTCCATTGTTGTTAATAATTGTATTGTATGGAACTTCCAAATCATGGTAATCCATTTGTAATGAAGTTGTAGGGAACGATGCTGATAATGTATTATGGCTGTATTTGATGGTTTCCCATTTATTATGTTCAACCATTGTTTCGTCAACTCCTGTTCTGATTGTCTGATGAATGACTATTGTCCATCCACTCGTTCCAGGTGGCTGATCTTATTGAAGATTTGCATCACGTTATCAACTGAGTGCACATAATTCTCCCACCATGGCTGTCCAGGTAAACATTGACCACGTTGTGGAGAATCTAAAGCACAATGTAAATCATCCATCATTGTTCAGACAGGTCTACGCGGAACTGAATCTCACAGACACAGATTTTCTAGACGTAGTCTCTAAGTGTGCAGAACGCTATAAAAGTGTCAGTTATGTTGCATACGAACAAGTGTTTGTTAAGATCATACTAATGGAGCATTTAAATGTATCTCTGGTAAGCAAAGCATTTGAAAGGCTGATGTGTTCAAAAAAGGAACACTTGATCAAAAGCGTGATTCAGAATCCCTGGCTTCCAGGAGATGATGGTGGTACTGAGGTCTGTCTGTGTCAGTGTGTGGTAGAGACCATGTGGCTATTTTGGGAGGCGGGATTTCGCCTGCTGACATCTCTTTCAGGTTATCATAATGAAACAGTCCATCCGTCATTGTCGTGTATTCTTCAGCGTTTACTTGCCATGTTACTGGCCAAAACAGATAATGCACTACGTCTCAAATATCTTGACACCTGGTTTCGTAATGAACAAATGACAACATATTCAAGAGCTGTAGACCATGCCACACAGAAAGGTTGTTCGCACTTTAAGGATAAAGTACAGTCTTCAGTACTGACCACGCAAGTGCAGTGGTGCTTCAACAATGGTTTTGAATGTGTCGCTGTGTATATGCTTTTTATTTACCAGAACTACAACGGTATAGCTCAGTTCATAAACGACTATGCCTCTGAAATCAGTGAGCTTCCAAAATTTGTTGCAAGGCTCAGCCTGTATCCAGCAATTGCCCACAATGCACTAGATGTGACTCTTGCTCTCTTTAATTTGTATGAGAAACACGATCAGTCAGAGAGCTGTGCATAGTGTTTTACAGAATTCAATCAATTCATTCCATTACTGAAAGTCAGTGGCAAACACTAATTAATGAATGTCAGCAGAAAGGGTACAAGAAGTGGACAATGTATCTGTGTATAGAAAGATGTCACTGGGAGAGTCTGGAACGTCAAGCACAAACGTGTGGGGATCCGGAGCTGGTGGATAACGCCATCCGTTTAACACACGACAGTTACTACCAGACAAACATAATTTACAACTATAGCGCGTTACTGGAGTTCTCCTCCAAGAGTCCTTCAATAGTGGCCATTGTTTTGCTGGGAGCTATCAAACACGGTGATATCTCCATGGTTAGCAAATTACTGGACGAGGGCTATAGAATTGACACCGATTTGTTTTTTAAATCGTGGGGAATTGTTTATCGTTCAATTCTTTTCCCCCTGGCTTCTTTGAACACGACAGAGAAGATGGTCGTACGGAAATGGGCTACGTCATCATCAAAAAGGGCCTACTTTGCCGGTTCCGCTATTGGCTTGAAGAGAACGACTTGATTATATGCATAGCTCGTTCTTGTAAGGGATGTATGATTTGTAGTGTGCATTACTTAGACATGGCCTTAGACAGAAACATGCCATACTTGGTGAGGCTGCTGCTGACTAGTGGCTCGGTGCCCTCCTTTAGCGTTCAACAGACAATCCAACACATTGAAAAGATACAGCTGTTGTCCACTAGCAGTAGAGACTGTGTCGCAATGCTCATCAGCTTTCAGGGCACTTGCCACCATCTGCAAAGCCTGACTGCTTTCACCTTCTCTCGCCAAATAAACAGCTTCCCCAGAGAAAGGTCGGAATAAACGTTTTACAGATCAAAGTAAACGTCTCAAGATGAATTCAAGTCAACATTTTCGCTAAGAATAGATGAAAATTAATATCTGCCTATAGAACAGTTCGAAGTCAACGTTGTCACTATGAATAGATAAAAAGGAACATTGTCCTCAAGAGCAAAAAGGGTGTTCACTAAAATCAGGCTGAAAAAGTGAACTGATAGGCTGGACAGCATCTAGAACTCGCCAGTGCTAAGAAATCTACTCATCAATGGTCCCATTATTATTGGAAAGCTTTGAGATTTTAAAAACATTTCATGAAAAGAGTAAAGTGTTGACAAGTAATGGATAAAACTGAAATAGTGGTAAAGTGATTTAGGACAACACTCATTTGTTGAATTCCTTGACAACCTTAGTGGAACATGACTTCAACCCTGTGAACAGTTGTGAATATATAAAGATGGAAATTGGCATGACCCCCACGATTCTCTAAAAACAAAAGCAAAACAAAAAAAGATAGAAAAAAAAAACACAAAAAAACTGTCTGTGAACCACACCACGAGTCAATTTCCTCCCTACTGATTGCCATTAGCAGCCGAAATAGAAGGTAGAGGTGTCACTACTTTTGAGATGTGTAAATTAAACTTCCTCTGTAAAGCTTCCTTTACATGTACGTATGGGACTATGCAAGTAGCCAAGTCAAACTGTCAAGAAGCCAATAGGGTCACGGAAAGATTAAGGGAAAAAGACGAAGCATCAGGGAAGTTGTAGTCTTTTTCTCCCAGGTTTTGTGTCTGTGTGTCCGTTTTTCATTGCATTTTTCTCATTTCAGTCTCGCCATCTCTTTTCTTTTACTCCTTTCTCTGTTTGTCTCTCTATGTATTTTATCTCACTGCAACTTAAAAGTGAACAGTGATTGGTACACTGTCTGTTTTGGATGTTTCAAATGTTGTTGTGGTGTCAGCTTACTGTTTTAAGTCCCAGTACAAAGCCTCCACCCTCGCTTCTGTGTGTGTTGTGTGTGTGTGTGTGTGTGTGTGTGTGTTGTGTTTTTGGTTGTGGTCGTGTTTTTTGTAGTGAGTGTGAGGTGTGGATTGAAAAATGATTTTATCGTATGTGAGTCAGATTATTTTATTAACAGTGCAGTGAATCAACAGAATAGCGCTATACAAAAGCTATATTATAATTATTATTATTTTATAATCATATTATAATTTTATATATCATTCATAAATCAATTATTATTTTAACACCAGTGAATTAGAATTTGCGCTGGCTGGAAGAATCTTCCGACAAGGCCAGAGTGGTGCTGATTGAATTTGCCTCGTGCCATGAATTCCATTTCAATAAACTTCAGATGTCTCTCTCTCTGTCTGCTGCCTGCCTGCTGCTGCCTGCCTGCCTGTCTGTCTCTCTCTGCTGTCTGTCTGCCTGTCTGTCTGTCTCTCTCACTGTCTGTGTCCCTCCATCTGTCTGTCTGTCTGTCTCTGTCTGCCTGCCTGTCTGCCTGTCTGTCTCTGTCTTTCTCGTTTGTCTATCTCTTTCTGTCTGTCTCTCTCCATCTGTCTGTCTGTTTGTCTTCTGCCTGTCTGTCTGTCTCTCCATCTCTCTCTCTTTCTCTCTGTCTTCTCCATCTGTCTGTCTGTCTCTCTCTCTGTCTGTCTCTCTTCATCTGTCTGTCTCTTTGTCTGACTGTCTCTTCTGTCTGTCTGTCTCTCTCTTCTCTCTGTCTCTGTCTCTCTCCATCTGTCCGTCTGTCTTTCTGTCTGTCTGTCTTCTGTCTGTCTGTCTGTCTCTCTCTCTGTCTCTCTCCCCTCTGTCTGACTGTCTGTGTCTGTCTGACTGTCTGTCTGTCTGTCTGTCCATCTCTCTCTCTCTCTCTTTCTCTGTGTGTGTGTCGTGTCGTGTGTGTGTGTGTGTGTGTGTGTGTGTGTGTGTGTGTCTCATTAGCACTCTGTTTCTCTTTCCCTATCTGTCTGTCCATCTGTCTGTCTGTCTCTCTGTCTCTCTGTCTGTCTCTGTCTCTCTCTCTCTCTCTGTCTCTCTCTCTCTCTGTGTCTCTCTCTCTCTGTGTCTAATATTGATGTAAGTCAGCGCATCTACTCATATAAAATAGAAAGGGGATTTCTACAATGGCTCTTCGGGATATTTTGATGGGGAACCCACGTTTGTACAAAACAAAACAAAAAAGACAACAATGAAACGTTTGTACAAAACAAAACAAAAAAGACAACAATGAAACGTTTGTACAAAACAAAACAAAAAAGACAACAATGAAACGTTTGTACAAAATAAAACAAAAAAGACAACAATGAAACGATATCACTAAGAATGAAATACTGTCATTTTCCTTATTTTGTCCATATGTCGGTGAGGTGGATATATATATATATAATTATGTGTGTGTGCGTGCGTGTGTGTGTGTGTGTGTGTGTGTGTGTGTGTGTGTGTGTGTGTGTGTGTGTGTGTGTGTGTGTGTGTCTGCGTGTCTGCGTGTCTG
>CM060306.1:14875548-14890548 GCA_030674185.1 Monoplex corrugatus | reverse complement strand
TTGGTGCTGTGTGGTTGTTGGTTGGTTGTTGTTGTGGCTGGTTGGTGGTTGGTTAGTTGTTGGTTGGTTGGTGGTTGTTGGTGGTTGTTGGTTGGTGTGTTGGTTGGTGTGTGGTTGGTCAGTTAGCTGGTTGGTGGTTGGTGGTGTTGTTCGTTAGTTGGTTGGGTGGGTGGGGTGGTAGTGGTTGGGTGCTGGATTTTTTGACGCACGGTGTGTCGCAAGCATGCAATGCGCACGCATACTGCCTACAGAAAGAGAATGATAAACAAAACACTCATGACAAAAGACAAACAGAGCAAAAAGTGATTTAGAAATCAAAAACAGAAAGGTATTGAAAAAACAAAATAAATAAAAACAAACAAAAAAAAACACAAACACAAAACAATGACATCGAGAAACATACAGAAATATACAGAATATACCGTATGGAGAAAACATTAGATAGAATAGAATAATATATACCAAATTTTAATGGGAGTGAAACCTACTCAAAAGGCCATAAATATTTAAAAGATTTATGTAAAAGGACTAAAACTTATTAAAAATCATTGGGGATGATCAGTAAAAAAAACACATTGGAATTCATCCGTATACAACAGGTAGCACGACGAGGAAAATACAACAAGAAAAAAACCATACATTCATTATTTTGTTTAAGTTTCAGATATCGCAAAAAGGAGACTACCTCTTGGCTACCTATGTTTTTCCTGTCCCATTTTCTACCCATTTAAACATGCCACAAAGCTGCACAGTTTTAAATTGGATGATGATGATACCGATGAGGATGATAATCATGATGCTATGAAGTTCCATCTAGGATTGAGACTGTGTGACAGGGCTGTACTCTACGCTTACTATCAAAATATATCCTGGCGTCCACCAGGCCAGAGAGATACAGACACCTGCGGTGCTGGTCAGAAAATTTGAACAACATCCTCAATGACACATCCGTGAAGTGGACGAGAGTCGGCTGTGTGGTCCCAGTCTTCCAAATGAGCCCATAGCACGCCCAACAATGGGTAGGAGCCGGTTAAGACCGAAAAATCCCCCAATGATATATTTTTGGAGGGACTGATGGGGATTCGAACCCCCAAGCTTCCAGTCGGTAGTCCGTTGCGTTAACCACTACACTACGGCGACTGGTAGAAGACGGGTACTTGACTTAAAGACATCAGACCAATGTTCACTCGTATCCTGACTTGTCTTGTCACGTTTGAACCTAGCCAGTTCTTGGCCATCAAACTACTGTGTTGGCTTCATTTTCTGTATTTAGTTTTCCTCGAATTGTGTTATGTATGTTTGCGCGTGAGTATGGTGTGTGTGTGTGCGCTGTACGTGTGCGTGTGTGTGTGTGTGTATGTGTGTGTGTGAGTGCGTGTGTGTGTGTGTGTGTGGTGCGTGTGTGTGTGTGTGTGTGTGTATGTGTGTGTATGTGTGTGTGTGTGTGTGTGTGTGTGTGTGTGTGTGTGTGTGTGTGTGGTGTGTGTGTGTATGTGTGTGTGAGTGCGCGTGCGTGTGTGTGTGTGTGTGTGTGTGTGTGTGGTGTGTGTGTGTGCGTGCATATATTTGTTTGTGTGTGTATGTTTATGGGCGGATTTGTGTGTGCTTGCGTGTGGGAGCGCGCGCGCACATGCGTGAGTGTGTGGTTTTTTGACACGCACGCCCGTGCATGTGCGCACACGCACACACATGCAATGCGCACGCTAACACAGAACCACAGAAAGAGAGAGAAAAACACACACACACACACACAGAGACACGTATGCGCACACACAAACCACACGTACACACACACGCACGTATGTGCACACAAACACACACACACACTCACATAAACACACACACTCACATAAACACACACACACACACACACTTACACACACACACACACACACACACACACACACACACACACACACACGCACACATACATACATACATACATACATGCATGAATATACACGTATGAGAAAAACAGTGTAGATAGAGTAGAATGCAGAGGTTTGATTTATGCTCAGTTTTATTTGTTTTTTTGACGGTCGGAACCTACTCAAACAGGCCGATAATATTCATCTCTGATTTTGTGTAATGTTCAAGATCGCTAACTGTCCCATCTTAACATCATTCTTGTTCTGGTGGTGTCAGTATAGGATTAAATAATTCCACCTTCCCCACTTCCCTGAGATGGTCATCCCCGTCGGCCATATCACCTGAGGTTGGCACCGACGTAAAAAACTAAATCAAGCAAAAAACCAATCATCATTATCGTTTGGTCTTCAGCTTAATGACGACAAGACAGAAGCTATCCTCATTGGCACCCGTCAGAAACTTTCTCAGCTGCCTCCTCTTTCTCTCCCATTATGTAACACATCAGTCCCAATTTCTGATTCAGCTAAAAACCTTGGTGTCTGCATTGACTCTACCCTGTCCATGAACAACTTTGTTTCTCAAACTGCCAGATCTTGCTACTATCATCTCCATCGTATAAGCCTGATCAGGAAGTATCTCTCTGTCGAAACAACTGCAAAACTCGTTCTCTCCTTCATAATGTCTCGCATTGACTATTGCAATTCACTCCTGTCTGGTCTTCCTGCCTCCACCATTCACATCCTACAGCGCATTCAAAACAATGCTGTACGCCTTGTACTCAAAAAGAAAAAAGCTGACCACATATCTCCTCTCCTGGCACAACTTCACTGGCTCCCTGTATCAAAGCGCATACAGTACAAACTAGACAACATGTGCTACAAAAGCCTCAATAACGCAGCCCCCGATTACCTGTCAAGCCTACTTGAGATCTATGTTCCCTCACGTACCCTCCGCTCTGCCTCCGATCCTCTGACTTTTCGCTTTCCACGCACTAAGCTCAATACCTATGGTCCACGAGCCTTCTCTGTTTCTGGTCCACTCTCCTGGAACAAACTTCCTCTCTCATTCCGTCAGCAACCTACTTTTGTCTCCTTCAAGTCCGCTCTCAAAACTCACCTTTTCTCCTCCGCATAAAATCCTAACCTCACTCACCCCCCCCCCCCCTCTGCAGCCTGTCTCCGCTCGGAGGGGAATCACATGGTTATAATATATAATTGTATATGCTATGCTCTCTATAATTTTCCATTGCTTTTATTCTTGCTTTTATTGCTTTTATTCTTTCTCCCCATTTATAGCCATGCATGTGTGTGTGTGTGTGTGTGTGTGTGCGTGCGTGTGTGTGCGTACGTGCGTGCGTGCGTGCTTGCGTGTGTGTCTGCTTCAGCGCTTAGATTTGATTTTATCAAGATTTTGCGCTATATAAATATTGTAATTATTATTATTATTAGTAACAATCGGATCCTGTCTTAGCCGAGGTATTTTCCAGGAATATTCTGAATCAACTAGCCAATGCCAGATGTGGAATGCCTATCCTCTGGCAACTAGGTCCATTCATTGAGAAAAACCTGTCCACAACAGAATTTATTCATAGACATATGTTGTGGTCTGTTTCACGTAACCACATCACATAACATTACATGTTTTATATCAATACGCTTGGCATATGGGCTTTGTCAATGAGAAAGACCCGCTAACAGCAGGAAGCCTTGACTTACATACTTTAGTCATAGACAAGATATGGTAGTAGTCTGGAGGTCAGGTAATGAAATCACGTAACTGTTGTGCTGATGAATATGATGGTAGTCTGGTCAGGTAACCAAATGACGTAACTGTTGTGCCGATGAATATGATGGTAGTCTGGTCAGGTAACCAAATGACGTAACTGTTGTGCCGATGAATATGATGGTAGTCTGGTCAGGTAACCGAATGACGTAACTGTTCTGCTGATGAATATGATGGTGGGACTGGTATTGTTTGCCACCATGTCTCTGATTCCAGTGTTTCGGATCATGTCATGTGTGGTTCTGTTGACAGGCCTTTGGCCCTATTTAAACAATACATACCACAGGTGGTAATGGTGAGTTGTTGGAACTTTGTCAGTCACTGTTTGAGTATGGCATGGGTATGTCAAAATCTGGCCAATAAACATCTCGTGAAACAACGATGGATCTGTCAAATCTGCAGTGGACCATGTGTACACTAACGACAAGGAAACAACAACAACAACAACAACAACAACCAGCAAATATCATATGATCTCCTATTTTACAGAGAATTAAAAAAAATTATAAAAAAACAAACAAAAAAACAAACAAAAACCAACAAATTCAAGCCAGGCAATATCTGTTCGCTGCTTTTGATCTCATACTAGACCCTTGTCTCAAACAGACGGCATAAGGAGTCTCAGTCTCTGTCTTTGTCTGTCTGTCTGTCTCTCTCTTTCACACACACACACACACACACACACACAAACACACACACATACACACACACAAACACACACACACGCACGCACACACACACACACACACATATACACACACGCACGCAAACACACGTACACACGCGCACTTTCCACGTGCTTTTACGTGCATGCATTAAATAAAAAATGTAGGAAAAAATGAAAGACATTATGACACACACGAACAAACACACATACGCGCTTGTGCGCGTGCTTATACGTACACACACACACACACGCACGCGCGCACACACACACACACACACACACGCACATGCACGCACACAGAAGCTCACACACACACACACACACACACACACACACACACACACACACACACACTTATACAAACACACATACACACACATGCGCGCACTCGCATACTTACGCATTCACTGCCACGAACACAGTTACAGTTGTAAAAGGGTGGTCAAAATAAAATATGTTCATTGTTTTATATGTTCGTATGAGTCCTCTGAAACACTTTTAGGTATCAGTGCATTGCATGCTCTCATATCTCAGATAGATCGATCGATAGATAGATAGATAGATAGATAGATGTATGTGTCGATCGATAGATAGATAAACAGCCAGACAGAAAGGCAGGCAGATAGACAGATAGATAACTTTTCAACTTTTCAAGCTTGAACATTTTAGACAGACATCTAAGTAAATTTGCTCTACTCGCTATGTTCTGTATATCTTTATCCCACTATGGTTCCTTTCAATGATAATACCTAATTGTCTATGGAGAGGAATATGCTGTAATGTAGACATTTCAGAATCAGCTCAGGCATCTGGCTTTGTATAGTTTAGAAGCTCAGTCTATTCTTCGTCAACATTTTTTCTTTCTATCTGTTGCCCCTTTGTTTCTCTGTTTCTGAACTTAGTTTTACCACACATGTTTCGGTCTCCGAGGGACAATGACATATTCGCACTGTTAGCAGAGAGTTTGATCGCCAAAGCTGTATTCGTTACGATATTACAAATGTAAACAATAAAAGAGTGAGATCAAAGGCCTGTTCTATTAAAAACAATGTCTTGATAATCATCTAAATGACAAAATACTTCTTGAAGAAAAACATGATATAAACAAAAATATAATGACTACCTGGCTGAACCTGTCTCTCAGTGAAAAACAAAAATATCTTTCAGATTCAATTATTATAAAATGATGCACACTCACTCCCTCTAGAGTTGGTTTTGTTTATTGTTTTCCTGCGTGGAAAAACACATGATTCGAAATAGTTATTGATTGAAAATGAAATAAAACACGTGATTAAACCTTCAAGAAATCACAGAAGAAATAAAATGAAATCAGTAGAAGCATTTAAGAAATCACAAAAGGGTAAGACAAAAATCAGGCACATATATTTGAATGTAACGCTTTAATAATTCAGATACCTCAATCATGGAAACACCAACTAAATGAAATAATTACATACTACTTCTACAGCTACATATTTTCACTACACTGCATACCATGCAAAACATAAGAGCATCAAGAAAACAGTACAAGACAAACATATAAACAAAAATAATTTATAAAATGTCCACATGGATTTCAGCTAAGAAAGCTGACTTTTGAAATAAGCAAATCAATTTGGTTAACATTTCATGTAGCTACAGCATTAGGCTAAGAAATAAGAAAAGTTCAGTTGAATGTTTCACACAATATTTACGAAACCAAGTATTTTCCCACACAAAACGAAAGTTACACAATTGAAGGTACCAAATGAAGTCAGCTATTGCGAACATTTCTTTTTATGACTGTCATAATGTAAAGTCATACCAGGAAATTTCGAATGGAATGCACATGGTTTAGTACGCTACAGGATAAATTTAAACATATGCAATGTATATTCACATTAACAAAAGTTAAACATGATAAAGAAAACACAATTAAGAACACATACACAGACAAACACAAGAATGCATACGATCATATTGTCTTTAAAAGAAAGTATATGTGACCTCCCACCACCAAATCAGTCTTAACTCGCAGTCAGTTGAACAGTACTAGGAGCTGAAAAGGTGACTGAGGGTCTGTCTGGAGTGTTTTGACTTTTTCTCAAAATGGAAACAGACCGGCTCAAAGCCACCAAATAAAGAAATTTAAGGAAAATGTGTAAGAGAGTATATAAAAACGTTAGAGGCCGTTTTCTCAAATGGCCGTCACACAACTTAATGACTTTAAACATACATTTTTTTAGTACAAGCTTTATTCAGGCACCAAAATAATCAGCAGAATGTACACTTTCCAGTGATATGTATATCTCAAAATACCCAATATGCTAGTTAAGACTGATTTCGTGCTGGGAGGTCACATATATGAACAGTACAATGTACAATCAAAGGAAATGCATCCACGTTTATCATTTTTGAGCAATAAATCAAGCATACGTCTTTACATTGTAAAAGTAATAGATAATAAATCAAGCATACGTCTTTACATTGTAAAAGTAATAGATAATAAATCAAGCATACGTCTTTACATTGTAAAAGTAATAGATAATAAATCAAGCATACGTCTTTACATTGTAAAAGTAATAGATAATAAATCAAGCATACGTCTTTACATTGTAAAAGTAATAGATAATAAATCAAGCATACGTCTTTACATTGTAAAAGTAGTAGATAATAAATCAAGCATACGTCTTTACATTGTAAAAGTAATAGATAATAAATCAAGCATACGTCTTTACATTGTAAAAGTAGTAGATAATAAATCAAGCATACGTCTTTACATTGTAAAAGTAATAGATAATAAATCAAGCATACGTCTTTACATTGTAAAAGTAATAGATAATAGATCAAGCATACGTCTTTACATTGTAAAAGTAATAGATAATAGATCAAGCATACGTCTTTACATTGTAAAAGTAATAGATAATAGATCAAGCATACGTCTTTACATTGTAAAAGTAATAGATAATAGATCAAGCATACGTCTTTACATTGTAAAAGTAATAGATAATAAATCAAGCATACGTCTTTACATTGTAAAAGTAATAGATAATAGATCAAGCATACGTCTTTACATTGTAAAAGTAATAGATAATAGATCAAGCATACGTCTTTACATTGTAAAAGTAATAGATAATAGATCAAGCATACGTCTTTACATTGTAAAAGTAACAATTGTAATGTTGAAATATGTCATAACTACATATATTAAGTCGTTTACATCAACAAACATGAATCTGAACACGATGGTGAAGCCATTGAAATAGTCTCCCATTTTGGACCAAAAGTATTCAGAAAATATGATTCGGTACTTCTCAAGGTCATTATTATTTTGATGAAGATTTGGATGAAATAAAGCTTGACGTACATAGATCACACTGTCAGACTGTAAGAACACTGAAAATGGATTTCAAAGAAGAAAGTGTATGAGGTTTCTGAAAAAGTACTGCTTTCTTAAAACGGGCTGATTTGAAACTTTTTCAGGCGATACATATAGGCCTATATCTATATCTATATCTATATAATATATATATATATATATATATATATAATAATAAATATAATATTCCAGTACTACGGAATGCCAGTTAGGAACAAGAAACACCTATGTGATCAACCTCTCGACGCTGAGATTATCTGCGTTGGTTTGGGAGCCAAGCTTAAAATAAAGGAGACTGAACGCCTTTTCTTCACACACACACACACACACACACACGCACACGCGCACACACACACACACACACACACACACACACAGACAGACACACACAGACACACACGCATACAAACACACACACACACACGAACACACACACACACACACACAAACACACACACACAAACACACACACAAACACACACTCACAAACACACACACACACACAACACAGAGAGAGAAGAGAGAGAGAGAGAGAGAGAGAGAGAGAGAGGAGAGATAGAGAGAGAGAGAAGTAGAGAGAGAGGGAAATAGAGACACAAACCCTTGTACACACGAATACACAGAGAGAGACGGAAATAAATACACAAAAGGAGAGATAGACAATATAGTTATGTTTACGATGTAATGTCTTGGCCAATTTACCATTGAACAAACGTGATGAAATGGCTTTATGCCACAACAACCGAAACAAGTAAGAAGAGAATTAAAACATGCTTCATGTACAAACTTACTCGGGTATACTCCACGAATAAATCATATGTACAAACATTCAGATAAAAAACGTCTGATGTAACTACGATAGACATCGTCTTCACTCTGTCCTAAATGTACTTCAGGTACAAACTTACTCGAGTACAGTCCATGAACAGATTTTTCATACAAACATTAAGATATATAATGAAAATGTCTGATATAACTAGACAGCAGTCTTCGCTCTGTCTACTTCATTACCGCTCATACCAGCACCGGTATTGCAATTATCCTTCACGTCATGTTTATACTTCCCATCGATCCTGATTATACCTAAAGCAGATTTCTGAATAGATGCAAACATATCTGCATAACTGACCTCTGACCCAACGACATTAGGTTTGATTTTATCAAGATTTTGCGCTATATAAATATTGTAATTATTATTATTATTATATATTATTATTGTCATGGGATACAATGGGGAAGGTCGGGAACAGCTTTGATATTGTCCAGGTCAGTTTTGTTTGTAACCGAAACACTGTTTCAAGCTCTTCTGCAGCATTAGACTCGTTGTCAGCTTTTCCACTATCCACATACCCTATGTCTTCAGAACCACTGGTCACGGGCAGTGTGTCTGTGCTGCTCTCATACATTACAACGTCACAGTCAGAAGAACGCGTTTCACCTGTAGCGGTAGGCGAACAATGAGGGGCATATCTGTCACCCTCGAGTTGGAAATCGTCAGTTTGACCACCAGGGTCAGTGTCAGGCTGGTAAAGTAAACTTAGAGGGGTTCGATGGAACAGCTGACTAACATCATTCGCCTTTGCATGAGAGGAAGATGATACTTCTATTTCTTCTTTCCTCCCATCTCCATTAACCTGCGAAGGAGAGGCAGAGATAGAGAAAGAGAGAGAGAGAGAGAGAGTGAGAGAGAGAGAGAGAGAGAGAGAGAGAGAGAGAGACAGAGAGTGAGAGAGAGAGACAGACAGAGAATGAGAGAGAGAGAATGAGAGAGAGAGGGCAGCGAGAGAGACAGAGACAGAGAGAAACAGACAGAGAATGATTCAGGATGAAATTATTCTATATCTATAAGAAAAGCTATCATCCCCATGAAGTCCAATTACACAACAATATATACCAGATGATTAAATTTTCTCATGAATAAAACACATGACTTAGGTACTGTACACTGTGATACCTAAACAACTCGCAACAGACTTGCCCTATTACTTAATGCACGCATGTTCCGATTTATTCCGGAAACACCATTTATAGACATTTGACAATATCTATGTAAGGCAAAGAGGTTCTTGATATGATATACATGCCATTATAGTGTATGATACACATGTCATTATAAGGTATGATACATACGTCATTATAAGGTATGATACATACGTCATTATAAGGTATGATACATACGTCATTATAAGGTATGATACATACGTCATTATAAAGTATGATACATACGTCATTATAAGGTATGATACACACGTCATTATAAGGTATGATACACATGTCATTATAAGGTATGATGCATACGTCATTATAAGGTATGATACATACGTCATTATAAGGTATGATACATACGTCATTATAAGGTATGATACATACGTCATTATAAGGTATGATACATACGTCATTAAAGGTATGATACACACGTCATTATAAGGTATGATACACATGTCATTATAAGGTATGATACATACGTCATTATAAGGTATGGTACATACGTCATTATAAGGTATGATACATACGTCATTATATAGGTATGATACATACGTCATTATAAGGTATGATACATACGTCATTATAAGGTATGATACATACG
Source organism: Monoplex corrugatus (assembly GCA_030674185.1). Taxonomy (NCBI): domain Eukaryota; kingdom Metazoa; phylum Mollusca; class Gastropoda; order Littorinimorpha; family Ranellidae; genus Monoplex; species Monoplex corrugatus. The sequence goes on along the minus strand of CM060306.1, from coordinate 14,880,285 downwards.
TCATTATAAAGTATGATACATACGTCATTATAAGGTATGATACACACGTCATTATAAGGTATGATACACATGTCATTATAAGGCATGATACATACGTCATTATAAGTATGATACATACGTCATTATAAGGTATGATACATACGTCATTATAAGGTATGATACATACGTCATTATAAGGTATGATACATACGTCATTATAAGGTATGATACACACGTCATTATAAGGTATGATACACATGTCATTATAAGGTATGATACATACGTCATTATAAGGTATGGATACATACTCATATAAGGTATGGTACATACGTCATTATAAGGTATGATACATACGTCATTAAAGGTATGATACATACGTCATTATAAGGTGATACATACTCATTATAAGGTATGATACAATACGTCATTATAAGGTATGATACATACGTCATTATAAGGTATGATACATACGTCATTATAAGATATATACATACGTCATTATAAGGTATGATACATACGTCATTAAAAGGTATGATACTACGTCATTATAAGGTATGATACATACGTCATTATAAGGTATGATACATACGTCATTATAAAGTATGATACATACGTCATTATAAAGCATGATACACATGTCATTATAAAATAACCGAGATATTTCCAGTGACGGACTCTTACAAATGTAAGATGTAAAACCCATATGGACCTCAATCCTTGCCAAATCCAAAGACTTAAATGATTAACAAGCTCAACGCTTACACTATGATCATTTTGGATCTCCTCCATCAAATGACATCAGTGGCACCAATTCATAGGATTTTATTCCAAGGGTGGATATACTGTCTGGAAGAACTGAAAATGAGACTGATATCATAAAGAAAACAGAGCATCGGTTCATAAGATCCTGATGTGAGCTCCTCAATGCTGCAATACACATTTGCAGCATTCAGTGACACAAACTCTACCAGGCCGCTACTGCTACTTCTGCTGCTGCCATTGGACGCACACACACTTGCACAAATCAGATTGGCGTCCACACATAAAGACAAACACATACACATACGCACACGTACATGCACATATACATATACGTACACACACACACACACACACACACACACACACACACACACACACACACACACACACACACACACACACACACACACACCACACAGATCTCAGAAAAAGTTTAGCTTTGAAACGTGAGGTTTTTGTTTTTGTTTTTGTTTTGTTTTGTTTATTTGTTTTGTTTTGTTTTGTTTTGTTTTCCTTTTTATTTTGGGTGCTAAAAGCAACCTGTGAAAGTTTGTTATTCTCTCTCTTCTCTCTCTCTGGGGGGTGGGGGATGGGGTGGGGGTGGGAGAGTGTGGTCGTGTGAATGTGATGTTTGAAACCCCTTCTTAAGGCTCAGTGCCCAGCCAAGGAGATCTTTATATCGAAATTTGCGTCCACGGGTCTGATGACCGATGAGGTTGACTTCTAAGTGCGCGAACATTTCTGCTTGTCTGTTGTGCTGTGCTTGTGCCTGTGCCTTGCTGTGCCTGTGCCTGTGCCTGGCTTGCCTGTGCCTGTGCCTGTGCCTGTGCCTGTTGAAATGCGGTTGTGACAATTACATGTACATGTATATTCATTACAAACATACATACACAGTTTTTTTTTCTAATCTCGATTTCAGAAGTTATTAACATCTTCCATATCTAATTAATAGAAAAATCAACACACACACACACACACACACACACACACACACACACACACACACACACACACACACACACACACACACACACACACACCACACACACACACACAAACCAGGGTCGCTATTAAATGATATAAGACAGACAGACAGACAGACAGAGAGAACATCAGTAGATAACCCTAACTCTATACAAGAAGACAAAAACATGTTGAAGATAATAACCCACAACATCACTCATAACATAAATGAAACTGACAGATCACTGATCAGCAGGAATCACTTGATTTCGAGGTGGACTAGCAGCCATTTGAAGCCTGGCCCCTGCCGCCCTGGCTTGTCCGCGACGATCGCTATTCCTGGAGCTGGCAGAATTCTGCTCAGCTAATTGGGACCCCTGGGTTTGGGTGTCCTTCCCCATATGCATCATATCTTCCGTGACGAAGAAAATGGCGTACAGCTTGGGCAAGAAGAGAAACATCTGGATGGACAGTAGGTTGAAGATGAGGGCCACAGCCAGACACAGAGATTTGATGGACTGCTGCGTAGCCGTGAAGTACACGGGCAAGAACGACAACCACAGGACGGCCGTGCTGAACAGGGCAAAGCAGGTGAACTTGGCCTCGTTGAAGTTGGTGGGCAGCGAGCGACTCAGGAACGCCTGCGTGCCACACGCGACCATCACCACGAGGTTGAAGCATAAGGAGGCCAGGAACCCTGGCTGGGGGATCAGGCACTCCCTGAACACCTGCTTCTCACTCTGACTGGGCATGACGGTTTGGGCCGTTGGTGTGTCAAACCCAATGCTGACGCTCATCACTGTAAACTTTAACATAAAGAAAAGGGTAATCAAACAGAAAAAGAAATGACTGTCTAGCAGAATTGTTTGAAATACTTGACAATGAAAATTTGATTATCTCCAAAGTCACTTCATTGCAAGTTGTAGGCTATGTTAACTTTAATTGTTTTTAGTATGTTTAACTTGCTGTTATTCATTTTCAAATACATAACATTCACAAACTTATTGAAATGTATGCAATGCGTAATCAAGAGATATAACAAAGTGTAAAAAAAAAACAAGCATGGTAGTGGTGGTGGTGGTGGTGGTGGTGGTGAGTGGTAGTGGTGGTGATGATGATGATGATGATGATGATGAGAGATGACGACGACGGTGATGAGTGATGACGGTGATGATTACGGTGATGAAGGAGATGAAGATTAAAGAAATAAAGAAAAAGAACTAAAACAAAAATCAAAAGAACGATAGATGATAGCACTGATGATGCTGTCGCGGATAATGATGGAAAAAAAAACCGAAGAGAAAAGGAAGACAAGAAAGAGATGAAAAAGAAGAAAGCAATGAAGACGATGGAAATGAACAAGAAGGAGAAGAAGAAAAGTAAGGAGACGAAGAAAATTTTTTTTAAAAATAAACAAAAAAGTGAATAACGATGAAGCTGAACAAAGCAACGAGAAGAAGAGGAGAGAGGAGGAGGAGGAAGAAGAAGAAGAAGAAGAAGAAGAAGAAGAAGAAGAAGAAGAAGAAGAAGAAGAAGAAGAAGAAGAAGAAGAAGAAGAAGAATGCGAAGAAGAATGGAAGAAGAAGAAGAAGAAGAAGAAGCGAAGAAGAAGAAGAAGAAGAAGAAGAAGAAGAAGAAGAATGAAGAAGAACGAAGAAGAATGCGAAAAAAAAGAAGAACAACGAAACAATGCAACAAAATGCGAAAAGAACGAAGAAGAAAATGCGAACAAGAAGAATGCGAAGAAGAAAAGAAGAAGAAAAGAAAGAAGAAGAGAAGAAGAAGAAGAAGAGAAGAGAAGAAGAAGAAGAAGAAGAAGAGAGAAGAAGAGAAGAAGAAGAAGAAGAAAAGAAGACAGAAGAAGAAGAAGAAGAAGAAGAGAGAAGGAAAAGGAAGAAGAAGAAGAAAAGAAGAAAGAGAGAAGAAGAAGAAGAAGAAGAAAAGAGAAGAAGAAGAAGAAGCAGAGAAGAAGAAGAAGAAGAAGAAAAGAAGAAGATGAAGAGAAAGAAGAAGATGAAGAAGAAGAAAAGAAGAAGAAGAAGAAGAAGAAGAGAAGAAGAAGAAGAAAAGAAAGAAGAGAAAAGAAGAAGAAGAGTAAAAAGAGAAGTTGAAGAAGAGATTTTAGTAAAATGCAATAAGCTTGCTGAAGGAAGAAGAAGAAGAAGAAGAAGAAGAAAGAAGAAGAAGAAGAAGAACGAAGAAGAAGAAGAAAGAAGAAGAAGAAGAAGAAGAAGAATGAAGAAGAAGAAGAAGAAGAAGAAGAAGAAGAAGAAGAAAGAAGAAGAAAAGAAGAAGAAAGAAAAGAAGAAGAAAAGAAGAAGAAGAAAAGATAGAGAAAAAGAAGAAGAAGAAGAAGAAGAGAAGAAGAACAACAACAACAACACAACAACAACAAACAACAAAAACAACAACAACAACAACAACAACAATAAGAAATAGAGGATAGTGATAACGATGAGAGAGAGAGAAGAGAGAGAGAGAGGAGAGAGAGAGAGAGAGACAGACAGACAGACAGAAAGACAGACAGACAGAGAGAGAGAGGAGGGAGAGGGACAGAGAAAGAGTCACAGGCAGACAGAGACAGAAACAGAGAGACAGAGAGGCAGGGGACAGACAGACAGACAGGAAACAGACAGACAGACTGAGCGAATGTAAAGACACGATTAAACATAGCTACTACTAGATGGCTGTCACGCATGTATGCTAGTTTGAGCAAGAGGCCACCTCGGTGCACACAGCTAAGCCAGGGTCAAAAGGTGTTTTGGGGTGACTTTCCTAGTTCAAATCACTGCAACTAATTGTCTTGCCTTTGCACAGCCTGAACGATCCTAGATATTGAGCTTAAATGTCAAATCAAATAGCAGACATGAATGCATGGAGGTTGAGCAAATCATTTATTAGGCAGTCAGGTTTATATTTACACTTTTACTCAAATGTCAGCCTTCCTTTTACAGATACGTGTAGTAGACTGCGATAAAGTTTGGTGTTAAACAATGGTTTGCTATGTATTATTTTATGTCTTATAAGGTTACT
>CM060306.1:14866820-14870448 GCA_030674185.1 Monoplex corrugatus | reverse complement strand
ACACACACACAACACACCAAACCCTAACACACACACACACACACACAAACACACACACACACACACACACACACACACACAAAATACCCCTAACACACACAAACACACACACACACACACAACACCACACACACACACACACACACACACACACACACACCACACACACAAAACACCCCTAACACACACAAAACACCAACACACACAACACCACGCCACACACACACACACACACACACACCAACCCCTAACACACACAAACACACACACACACACATACACACGTGCACCCCGACACACACATACACATACACCTATACACCCTCGAACACACACACACATACACCTCCCCCGACACACACACATACCCCTCCTCCCTACACACGTATCCCTCCCCCCCCCCCTAACACACATACCCCTCGTTGAATGAAGTGGAGACCCCTAGCGAGGGCGGTCAGTTCATTGTAGCAGTCGTCCACGATGGTTAAGCCCAGCGTCAGACCAGGGAGGATGTCGCTGCGGTTGTTGATCTCCTCCACTGCGAACACGATCGCTTCCATGCGCTGTAGAGCGCCCAGTTCCCGTATAACGTTCCCGCACAAAGCGTTGGAGTCGTACCTGCACAGAAGTAGGAATAGGAATGACTCATCATCATTATCATGCATTGATGTGTGTGATGAAAAGATTGAATATTTTGAATAATAATTCATTTGATTTACATGTCAAAATATTTGACTCACAAATACAGCCAATTTTGCTGTATGGAGCAGAAATTTGGGGATTAGATAAGGCAGTTATGCATTGTGAAGCTGTACACTTATTTGGTTTGAAAAGATTTTCAGGACTGGATGAGCGCACATCTAATGATTTAGCGGATGGAGAAACAGATACCCATTGTTTGTTCATTCAGTTGTACGATGTTTTCAATTTTGGTTAAAACTATTGCACATGGAAGACAATAGACTGCTGAAAAAATCATATAAGATGCTGTCTGATCTAGATTCAAAAGGTAAGAAGAATTGAGTAACTAGTATATGTATATGTCTGAATGAATATGGTTTTTGTGATGTTTGGTTTTTCCAAGGACTTGGCGATGAGAGACAGTTTATTTGTGATTTTCGGCAAAGACTGATTGTAGATGGCAAAAGTGGAATGACCGTATACAGACAAGTGGAAGATATGATTTTTACAGAACTGTCATAGATTCTCACAGTGTTAAACCGCACAAGCCTTAATCTGGATAGTAATTTGAAAAAATGCAATAGCAAAATTTAGACTTGGTTTATCGACTTTTTAAAATCCATCAATTCAGATACAAGCAACACAGAGGGTCTGATTTGCTCTGTCCCTCTATGTATGCAAGCTGAAGAAGACGAAATATATTTTGTCCTGTGTTGTCCAGCTTTAGATGAAATCCGTTCAAGATTTATCCCTCAAAAGTGTTATAGATGCCCAAATGTGTTTAAACTGTGATTGTTAACGTGTTCAACTCGTTTTGATTATGTTGAGAATTTTGTTTTGTTCCTGCTCAAAGCAGCTGAAATCAGAGAAATTGCTTTATCGTAATATACGTTTATTTTGTTGTGGATTGTTAATCCTATGATATCCTGTCTGATTATTTCATTGTACTTATAAGAACCCCTTCAGTAGGGGTTATGGTCTTTCTTGAATAAAATTCTGAATTCTGAAGTCTGAAGTCTCTTTTCTCTCTCTCTCTTTATGTCTCTGTCTCTCTCTTTCGTCTTCTTCTCTCTCCCCCCCTCTCTATTTCTCTCCCTATCTCTGTCTGTCTGTCTGTCTGTCTGTCTGTCTCTTCTCTTCTCTCTCTCTCTCTCTCTTTTCTCTCTATGTCTCTGTCTCTGTTTCTGTCTGTTTGTCTGTCTGTCTGTCTGTCTGTCTCTCTCTTCTTTTCTCTTTCTCTCTACGTCTCTGTCTCTGTATCTCTCTTTCTGTATATCTCTCTCTCTTCTTTCTCTCTCTCTCTCTTTCTCTGTGTCTGTCTGTGTCTCTCTCTTTGTGTCTCTCTGTCTCTCTCTTTGTCTCTCTTTCTCTCTCTCTCTCTTTCTCTCTCTCGCTCCCCCCCCCCCCCCCCTTTCTCTCTCTTTCTCTCTATCTCTCTTCAGGTGCATCCGATGTCAACCGCTGTTTGTATATTCATCTGTCGGACAACATCACTATTCATTTACCAGTGATGTTATCTTTCTTCTTCTCCCCAACCCTTACCATATCTATAACGATACTAGTAAATGTATGATTAGCTGTGAATGAGTACTTATCCCTTTTCAGGATCGGGTAAAGGTAGATGCACATCGGAAATAGTTGGCAGAATCGGCCAAGCCAAAACAGCATTCAAGAAGATGACACGCATTCTTACCAACAAATGCCTATCAATTAACATCAGAAAGAGAGTCCTTGAATTGTTATATAGAACCAATACTGTTGTACGGATGCGAGGCGTGGACAGTCAGCAAGCAAAGCCAGAGCAAGATTGAGGCAGCCGAGATGTGGTTTCTCAGAAGAATGTTGAGAGTTCCATGGACAGCAAAGAAAACAAACGAGACAGTCTTATGGAGGCAGACACAACTAGATCACTCATAAGGAAGATTAGGAAAAGACAAGCAATATTTATAGGCCATTTTATGAGGAAGGGGGACTTGGAGCACCTGGTCACAAAGGGAAAGCTGCAGGGAAAGAGAGTACCAGGTAGACCCAGTGAGAGAATGCTGGACGGACTTGCAGAGTGGCTGGGGATGAGGAGGGTGGGGGAGATGTTGGGGGCAATGAGAGATAGAGATGGTTGGAAGTCCATGGTCGCCAACGCCATGCGGCAGGGCACCTGATGATGATGATGATGATGATGATGATGATGATGAAGATGATGATGATGATGATGATGATGAAAGGAAATCAATGAGGAAGACGAGATAAGATACGGTCTTCGTAATACCGTCCCCGAGTGAAGGTGAGGTCTCTACCACCTCACTCTCCTACGATCTCAGGATTAGGGCCCCTACTAGCCTTTACTTATGGTCAGTTTCCCCTTACAGCTGTGTCCTTTCTTCGTCCATTATCTCTGTCTGTCGTTGTCCATTAACTCTGCTTTTTCCTTCATCGATCATCTCGTGTCTTTGTTCATTCATTACCTCGTTTCTTTCTTTATTGATTGTTCCGTTTCTATCTTTGGCTAGTTATCTCGTTTCTGCCTTTGTCCATTACAAAAGAAAGAATCAAGAAAACAAGTATATATCTCCCTCTCACTCGTCCTTTCCCATCCCCCATGAACCCCCCACCCCAACCCCCACCCCGGAAAAAAATAAATTTCAGAATATTATTTTCTTGTAATCAAGAATCCTGCTAAGAGTTCTATGCGGACTGCTTCATATTTTGAAGAGAGAGAAGATAGAAACGAACAAACAAATGAGCGAAAGAAACAAAACGTAATCAATTTTGTATACAGAGGAGGGTCACGGTATTCTTGCAGTCTCATTTATTTCCGCTAAAACAACACAAGAAAGAAAAGAAACAAAAAGAAATGAAGAGAAAGAGAGAACATTTCCAAACCAAAGAAAGCAATGATGATTCATCAAATGTTAACACATCTACTTTCCTCTTTATCTCACATGTACAA
>CM060306.1:14856820-14859320 GCA_030674185.1 Monoplex corrugatus | reverse complement strand
CATTGCATTTATTATACAAACAAATAAATATTGCATATACATGTAATAACAAGCACAGCCTTAATCCCTCAGATACTCAAACTGCTTGCCGTCGGTATTCACACACTCCTCTAATCGAGAACGGAATTAAGCATTATAATAATGATGTGACACTTACTGTATACCTACTTTTGCACCCCCCTGTACATATACACTGATAGGCCCACATCAGTGCAGTACAAACACAGTCAGACGCATATACACCAATACATCGATGCAGCGTAAATATTGCCACGTCAATACATTAATGCAGTACAACATTTGAACAATGGGTACATACTTACACCAACAGGCATAAATCAGTGCAGTACAAACGTAGTTAGATACATATACATCAATAAATAAATGCAGTGTAAACATTACCATGTCAATACATTACATGTGATGCAGCGCAACATTTGAACAAAGAATACACATATACACTAATCTATAGGCCTACATCAATGCACTACAAACACTGTTAGATACATATACACCAATACACCAATGCAGCGTAAACGTTGCTAGTTGTGTTGTGATTTAGACCTTTAACTATTTATTCATGTACTTTATATGTATGTTCAGTTTTAGAAGTAAATTTACACAGATACACATGTCATCTACATGTCATCATTATCATCATCAGGTGCCCTGCCGCATGACATTGGCGACCATGGACTTCCAACCATCTCTATCTCTCGTTGCCCCCAGCATCTCCCCCACCCTCCTCATCCCCAGCCACTCTGCAAGTCCGTCCAGCATTCTCTCCCTGGGTCTACCTGGTGCTCTCTTTCCCTCCAGATTTCCCATTGTGACTAGGTGCTCCAAATCCCCCTTCCTCATAAAATGGACTATAAATGTTGCCTGTCTTTTCCTAATCTTCCTTATGAGTGATCTACTTGTGTCTGCCTCCATCAAGACTGTCTCGTTTGTTTTCTTTGCTGTCCATAGAACTCTCAACATTCTTCTGAGAAACCACATCTCGGCTGCCTCAATCTTGCTCTGGCTTTGCTTGCTGACTGTCCACGCCTCGCATCCGTACAACAGTATTGGTTCTATATAACATTCAAGGACTCTCTTTCTGATGTTAATTGATGGGCATTTGTTGGTAAGAATGCTTTTCATCTTCTTGAATGCTGTTTTGGCTTGGCCAATTCTGCCACCTATTTCCATGTAACCAAGATTATTCCAGTGGTAGGCTGATAAATATAGACTAGGTAAAACGTAGTCTAGGTAGGGTCTCAGGACCTGGCCAGCTCATAGGTTTATGTGCAGGCTTTAAGGCTTGTGCCATGATCACCGCACACACGGCACCTGTGACATTAGTGAATATGGAATTCATTCCGAGCGCGGGGACATCATCTAGAGAAACTGAAACTGAAACTGAAAAACGTGAATGTTTCCACGGCAATACATCAATGGAGTACAACATTTGAACAATGGATACATACATACACCAACAGGCCTACATCAATGCCAGACAAACACGTTCCGATACATATCCACCAATACATCAACGCTGCGTTAACATTGCTATGTCAATACATTAATGCAGTACAAGATTCTATGTACAAATACAAATACCTACACCAAGCAGTACAAGACAAACAAAAATTCAACACACACACACACACACACACACACACACACACACACACACACACACACACACACACACACACACAACACAACATATATATATATATATATGTTCGTGTAATATAATATAATATATATATATATATATAATTATATATATTGGTGTGTGTGTGTGCTGTGGTGTGAGTGTACTATATATAAATATATCCATACTATATATATATATAGTAATATATATATATGTACTTGTGTGTTGTGTTGTTCCTTGTTTGTACATTTACAATATAGCCTACACCAAGCATACAGTATAATATGTACATCAAAATCACAAATACGTTTTTGATCTTACCATGCAAGCATAATAAACACCATACTAAAACGTACACACACACACACACACAACACACACACACACACACACACACACACACACACACACACACAAACACACACACACACACACACGCAACACACACATATCACACACACACACGTCAGACAGACAGATAGAAAAAACAGAGAGGGAGGAAGAGAGAGAGAGAGGGGGGGGGAGGGGGCAATTTTATGTTCAGTTCTGGTTTTGACTGGTATTCAAGACCCCACACCCCCTCCTGGGGATGCCAGGTGGTCTGTCAGTATAAATAGTATCCCACCTCTCGGATGCCAGGTCTGTCAGTAGTTTTCTTTTTCTTTTTTCATGGTCTATGTCATTTTAAATATGAAAAAAGAATATCCCTTCATATCAATATCAGGTTGATAGGTTTAAACACCTGGGAACAATCATTTCACAAGACGGCAGACGCACATCAGAAATTGCCAGCAGAATCGGCCAAGCCAAAACAGCATTCAAGAAGATGAAAAGCATTCTTACCAGCAAATGCCT
>CM060306.1:14816769-14844269 GCA_030674185.1 Monoplex corrugatus | reverse complement strand
AAAATATATAAACATATATGTATGTATACATACATACATACATATATAGATACAAAATACATACATACATACATACATATATACATACATATATAGATACATAATGCATACATACATATATACATACATATATAGATACATATACATACACACATACATACGTACATACATACATACGTACGTACATACATGCATACATACATGCATACATACATATATACATAACATACATACGTACGTACATACATACAAACATACATACATACATACATACATACATACATACATACATACATACATACATACATACATACATAAGAAAAATAGCTCCCACACCACATCTGTCTTCGCAAGCCTTTCACTTGTTTTGGACCCTCATGCCGGGACCTTTCTAGGGGGAAATGTTCTGATGTGAAGTCTCGGACATTTTGGCCTCCGTTCGCATGAGGATAGAGATACTTCTTAGGTAGGTGAGAGGCACTTTTCATTAAGCATATCCGTTGAATAATGGTGTTTTTTTTCCCCCATAACATTTTTTTTCAAAAATTGTTATTTCGTGAGGTATACTTCAATGGTTAGATTACTCCAGTTATAATGGTGGTGTCAGTTTACTGTTCCAGAGACTTCTCTGTCTCTTTCTGTCTGTCTGTCTGTATGTCTGTCTCTCTCTCTCTATCTCTCCTCTCTGTCCATCTGTCTGTCTGTCTCTCTCTCTCTCTGTCTCTTTGTCTCTGTCTCTCTCTGTCTCCGTTTCTGTGTCTCTGTCTGTCTCTCTCTCTCTCTCTCTCTCTCTCTCTCTCTCTCGCTCGCTCACTCGCTCACTCGCTCTTTTTCCCTTTCTTCTTCACCAACCTCCATCTCCTCCTCCTCCTCCTCGTTGCTGTCTGTCTGTCTCTCTGTCGCTCTCTTTTTCAATCTCTCTTTCCCTCTGTTTCTCTCTCCCTATCTCTATCTCATTGCCTGTCTGTCTCTTTTTGTCTGTCTCTGTCTCTCTATTTCTCTGCCGGCCTGTCTGTCTGTCTGTTTCTGTTTGTCTGTGTGACGTGTGTTGACAGTAAACAGCATGCGGATAACAGCACGGCATTATATTCGTTTAACTGATAACTGATTGCTGTTCACTGTGAAATGTATATATATAGACAGTTGAGAATCAGACAGTGAGGAGTAAAGACGAAGAAGCATTGCCCTGTCTTCCGAGTTGGCTGTAGAAAGAACGAAACATGGTGTCAGAATCGTGATTACGAACTCCAACAAAAATCCAGAATATTGAAGACTAAAGTTCAACCATGGAAGATGAACAAGAAGAGAGAAAAGCCAGTCGGCGACATGCCAAGATTCCCTTGCCTCCTAAACTTGATGTGAATGGAGGAAACCTGCAGAGCAGCTGGAGGAAATTCAAGAGGCTTTGGGACAGCTATGAAATTGTGACAACACAGACAGAAGAAGACTCAACATATAGAACAGCAGTTTTTCTTTCTTGCATCGGGCTGGATGCTATGGACATCTATGAAGGATTGGCATTTGCTAATGAAGCTGAAAGAAATGACATTGACACCGTTCTGCAGAAATTCGAAGAATACTGTGTGGGTTCAACCAATGAAACTTACGAAGCATTCAGATTCAACTGCAGACATCAAACAGCAGGAGAATCTATCGAACAGTTTATAGCAGAACTGCGGAGACTGATCAAGACCTGTAACTATGGTACACTGGAAGACAGACTGTTGAGAGATCAAATCGTACTGGGTGTACATGACGAGACTCTGCGATCAAAATTACTGGAAGTGCGACAGCTGACATTGACTGCATGTATTGATATGTGTAGAGCGCATGAATCAAGTCAACATCAAACCGTCCAAATGATGAGAAAAACGCAGGACACGCAGGAAGTCGAAGCTATCAAAGAAAAGAAGACAGCAAAGCAGTATAGCAAAAAACCAGAATACAGAGAGAAATGCGGATATTGTGGTGGAAAGCACCCAAGAGCAAAAGAGAAATGTCCAGCATTTGGAAGAAAATGCAAAGCTTGTGGAGGAAATAATCACTTTGCTTCATGCTGCAGAACACCCAAGAAAAATCAAAAGAAAACAAGAGTTTGGCACTTCGAAGAAGAAGAGACTGACACTGAAAGCGATAATGAAATCCTCGGGATCGAAGACAAAACCAGAAAAAAGGAGAGAAACATACGAGCAAAAATGCTGATAAATGAGATGCCGGTAACATTTCTTCTTGACACAGGTGCAACAACAAACGTGATGTCTGAGAGCCTGTACAGAGAAGTCACAGGAGATGAAAGAAAGTCTGACCTGCAAGAGACTAAGAAGAAGCTGGTGATGTTCAACGGAACAGAAATGAAGCCTGTGGGGGAGATAGTGCTGCGAGTGAAAAACCCCAAGAACAGAAGGAAATACAAAGTCAACTTCGCGATCACCAAAACGGACTGTAAGCCAGTACTGGGACTGAAAGCTGTACAGCACATGCAATTGTTGACGATCAATGAAGAGAACATTGCAACGATAGCGGCGAATCAGAAAGATTTCTTTGAGATTGATTGGTTACAAACAAGAGAATCCAAAGAGGTCATCATCTGTCTGAAGAGACACTTGGCAAGACACGGAATACCAGAACGCCTGACAACAGACTGTGGAACTCAATTCACATCAAACCAGTTTGGAAAGTTCAGAAAAACATATGGGTTTGAACACGTAACAAGCTCACCACACTACCCTCAGTCCAATGGAAAAGCAGAGAGCGCGGTGAAGGCTGCAAAGACGTGCATGAAGAAAGCAGAACACAACAATCAAGATCCCTTCCTCGCTTTACTTGAGCTGAGAAACATCCCGACAGAGACTGTAAACAGTTCGCCTGCTCAGAGACTGTTCGGCAGAAGAACACGAACACAAGTGCCGACGGCAAAGACATTACTCCAACCTACAGTTGTACCAATCAAGAAAGAACTTGAGAAAAGGAAACTGAAGCAAGCGCACTACTACAACAGAAGCACAGTAGAGCTGACAGAACTGACTCCGGGACAGATTGTGAAATTCCAACCTCCAGGATCCAAAAAGTGGATCAGCGCCAAAGTAGACCAACAGGTGAACATCCGGTCATAAACATGCGCACAGAGGACGGACGTCAGTACAGAAGGAATCGTCGTCAGCTACGAGACACAACAGAAACGGAGCTTCAGCAGACAATCAACCCTCAACGACTTGTCCAGAGAAGGATGATTTCTGGAAGACATCAGGAAACCGACACATCGGGCAAGCAACAGCAAATCATCATTCCATCAAAACAGATGCTGGAAGATAACAAGAAAACTGGAACTGGAACAGATGTCAGGACGCCAGCATCATCTGTCCATGAGAACTCATCTGACCAGTCACCAGTCATCAAAATGTCTGAGACAACCAGCATCAAGGAGCCAGATGAAGTTATCAAACAAACAAGGACAGGACAACCCGAACCAGTTAGTTCTCCTTACAGAACAAGATCTGGAAGACAAAGCAAAAGGCCAGATTTTCTGAAATATGAATGAAACTGAAGACTCTACCACAATCAGATAAACTGAAAGCATTGCGAAATATGGACATGATGATGATGGAAAGTATAATGATCAGAGATAAAATGAGGTGAATGAATGATTGGGCCCTGTGCGTGAGAGAAAGAATGAGTGTTTGTTAAGTTAATGCTGTGATAAAGGTGGGAAACACATTTATTTCGTATGGACTGAAAGATAGGAAAAATGATTAATTGATTTTGTTTCCTTAAAGAAAGGGAGATGTGACGTGTGTTGACAGTAAACAGCGTGCGGATAACAGCACGGCATGATATTCGTTTAACTGATAACTGATTGCTGTTCACTGTGAAATGTATATATATATATAGACAGTTGAGAATCAGACAATGAGGAGTAAAGACGAAGAAGCATTGCCCTGTCTTCCGAGTTGGCTGTAGAAAGAACGAAACAGTCTGTTTGTCCGTCTGTCTGTTTGTCTGTCTGTCTGTTTGTCTGTCTGTCTGTCTCTCTCTGTGCTTCCTGCCTCTTCTTTGTCAGCGTATAATGCTTTGCTCAGGCTTGAGGAGTCAGAAAATTGCTATCTGCTTTGGGTAAATTGCATACAGAATTGTCCGTGTGTAATTATTCCCTCTACAACAAACCCAAGTTCAAAATGCGTTCAGTCCCTGTAAAATTTGGCACCAGACCTACAACCGTTAAACCCAGTGCCGAGAACTCAAACATACAGGTGCATGTCTTTATGACGGCCGTGATTGTCAGTTGGCTGGAACGTTGAACTTCCATTACAAAACAAAGAAGAAGAACAAGCAGACATGGATTCTGAACGGCCTGTACGGTTTATGTACATGTATATGTGAATTAAAAATTGTTTGTAATTTTACAAAAAAAGTATTCCTGTTTAGATCAAGTGGGCAAATGCATTGATATGTGTACTTAATCAATGACCTTGACACAGGTTAATAAGTTCAAATACCTGGGAACGGTCATTTCATCAGACGGCAGAAGCACATTGGAAATAGCTGGCAGAATCGGCCAAGCCAAAACAGCATTCAAGAAAATGACAAGCATTCTTACCAAAAAATGCCTATCAAGTAACATCAGAAAGAGAGTCCTTGAATGTTATATAGAACCAATACTGTTGTACGGATGCAAGGCGTGGACAGTCAGCAAGCAAAGCCAGAGCAGGATCGAGGTAGCCGAGATGTGGTTTCTCAGAAGAATGTTGAGAGTTCCATGGACAGCAAAGAAAACAAACGAGACAGTCTTGATGGAGGCAGACACAAGTAGATAACTCATAAGGAAGATTAGGAAAAGACCGGCAACATTTACAGGCCATTTTATGAGGAAGAAGGGATTTGGAGCACCTGGTCACAACGGGAAAACTGGAGGGAAAGAGAGCACCAGGTAGACCCAGGGAGAGAATGCTGGACGGACTTGCAGAGTGGCTGGGGATGAGGACTGTGGGGGAGATGCTGGGGGCAACGAGAGATAGAGATGGTTGGAAGTCCATGGTCGCCAACGCTATGAGGCAGGGCACCTGATGATGATGATGATGTGTACTTAATTTTCTTTTCCTCTTTTTTTTTCCTGTTGAAGTATTGGGTATGTTTTGAGATGGTTATAGCCCTGATATGGCTCTACGCAGTCGGCTAGGCTTTAAACAAAAATAACAATAAATCATGCAATTGGAGTGTAGAGCAGCAACGGCAGTTCGCCACTCATGCCTGTTCTGTGCCAGCTTCTGTGTGGTTACCGCAGGAATGCTTCGGAGCTTTGTGTCATCTTTCTACTGTTTGACATCAAATGACATCAAATGACATCAATAGGTCAGCAAAAAAAAAAAGAAAAAGAAAAATTCTCTGCTGTGGGTTACTTTCACCCCATATTTGGTTAAGAAAATTATTTGAAAAAAAAAAATTAACACTGAACGCGTGAAGTCTGAATTGGTATAGTTCATTTTTCACAAAGCCCTTGTTGGGTTGTCTGAAGTAGTTTCGCCGTTACAAATAATGTCCATGTTATTAGAGCGTAATATGCTTGGAAAGCCATGTTATATGCTGTCTTGTGTTCCTTTCTTTTTTCTGGCGTCCGCTGTCGTCAGAGGCAAACTTAATTACGGTAACGGATAAAATTGATTCTTGAGTATTATCTCCCATGTTGTACTTCTCAAATCTAACACAGTTTGCGCTACCCATTCAGCTACCATAGAAGCAGATACAAAGTACAAAAACAGTAAGCTCAGAACACTCTGTTTTCTGTTTTCATGTTTTCATGTTTTCTATACTTACACTCATCCTCCATACTATTACCATCTAACACATATACAGACATAAAAGAATTTTTCAATCAATATCTCCCAGTTCTTCTGTTTTGTTTTAGAGGAGGGTTCTGAGCTTACTGTTTTTGTACTTTGTATTTGCTTCTATGCTAGCTGAATGGGTAGCGCAAACTGAATTAGATTTGAGAAGTACAACATGGGAGATAATTCTCAAAAGTCATGTCCTTTGATTAATATTATAAAAATTCTCCTTTCGTCCCTTTTATTTCTTTGGATAAAATTGACCTTTTTCCCTCACAAAACAAAACAGAAGAACTGGGAGACATTGATTGAAATCGGCTTATATCGCCTGTATATATGTTAGATGGTAATAGTATGGAGGATGAGGGTAAGTATAGAAAACATGGTAGTCTCCCTTACAGTCAAAGAAATAAATAAATATGAAAACAGAAAGAAAAATAACTTTTACCCGACAGACTTAAGTGTCTGATCTTAAACAACTCAAACGGAACAGGAATCTCTGTGGAAATCTTCACCGTGAAAAATAAACATTAACTCTGTGTGTGTGGGGGGGGGGGGGGGGTGAGTGTGGAGGGGCCCTGAGAGACAGCTCCCAGGCGAATCTCCCTAATTGCTCTATAAGTTTTTAGGCCCCGCACAAGGAAAGTCCTCAAACCCCCAAAGCATGTCAAGATCGTTTTGTTTAGTGTAGAACTCATCACACCTTGCTGCCCTGCACAACAAGAAAAAAGAGAGACGTTTACTCACACGCAGAATAAATACCCATTAGACAGCACTGCTATATCGTAGAGAACTGAACGAAAGGACAAACACAACACCCAGTGAAGGTAAAAGAGAACTTGGAAAAGAATCATAACGCTAATATTTTGTTTATTTTTTGGGTCTGCAGCATTGTGTGTTTTTGTGATCATAAAAAAAGAAAATGATGGCCCTTTCATTTTGTAATGGCAAAAACGTGTCAGCAGTGTCCCTATGCATTCATGAGTTTGAATGATTTATTACCCCAGCTCCTACACTGAGGAAATTATAAATGGTGGAATGGGCTGTCCCTCCATTGTTTGAGACTTGTTTTCCAGCCAGGCATTCCTGAGCCTTATCTATCATAATTGCATGTTTCATCTTAATTTTAAGCCCATTTGTTTGTCATATGCAAATGAGGAATGGAATGTCGGCTTGTCTGATCATGTCCGCGGAAATCAATTATGATATTGATAAAGACTATCGATCTTCTTAGTGTGTGTACACTGCATCATGGCTTCTTTTGATCTGATGGTAGACCAGCATGTCTGTGCAGTTTTACATTATTCTAAGTCTTAGGGTGGCCCAATGGGGTGTGAATAATGTAATTAAATATGAACAAAATGAATACTGTGAGATAAGGTTATCTGCAAATGTATCCACAACCACTGGAAATTTCAAATGTGTGTGTAAGCATGAGTAACGTCAAGTGTATATGCAACCACTATCAATTTCATTTAACAACCACTGGAAATTTCAAATATATGTAAAACCCCCTTTTCTTCGAATATACCGGCAGTCTTCAGCAAACTCAAATTCATCTGCAACTATTGGAAAATTAAATTCAAATATATTTGTGACCCTCGAAAACGGCAAATGCATCTGCAGCCACCAGTAACTTCAAATGTATTTGCAACCATGTTTTTACTCTTGTTAAGATGCTTTGGCATTATGTCAAGATTATGTATCAAACGTTGAACTCAGAAACAAACAAAACATGTAAACGCAGTGCTGCACACATTCAAACACAAAGAAAGATGCCCTGGCATTATGTCAATATTTTGTATCAAACGTTGAACTTAGAAAAAAAATAAACACAGTGTTGCACACACTCAAACACACACACACACACAAACAAAAAACAAACAAACAAACAAACAAAAAAAGAAAGCAAAGCCATCAGAAAATAAACGTGAATAGGCACAGCCTCATTTTCTGTAAAGGATTACAGTGTTATCAAACATGAAAAACAAAAAAACAAAGACTTTCCAGCTCTTAGGGGAATATTTGTCATGATTGTCAAATGCAGAAGATATTTCCAACTCCCCAAAGACTCATTATTCATTTCTGAGCTTCAAAAGAAAGGCATGACTCATCTGTAGCCCCCCCCCCCCTCCCCACACGCGCGCGCGTACACACACACAAACACACACACACACACACACACACACTAACACACACACACACACATGCACACACGCATGTACGCGAGCACACACGCACGCACGCACACACATCCCCATAAGCAACAACAAAACACACACGAAAACTATAAGCCTTGTTTCACTCATACTTTAAGAGCCAGCCATTCATTATCTTCAAAGTAAAACTTCTGGTTATCTCCACCATTTCGGCGTCAGAGAGAATGGTGCCGTGAAGGATCGACGAAAACATCTTTGATACAGAGACAGAGACAAAGAGAGAGAGAGAGAGAGAGAGGAGAGAGAGAGAGAGAGAGACAGACAGACAGACAGACAGACAGAGACAAAGAGAGAGAGAGACAGAGTGACAGAGAGACACAGAGAGAGAGAGAGAGAGAGAGAGAAAGACAGACAGACAGACAGACAGAGACAGAAAGTCGGACAGACAGACACAATTAGAGAGAGAGACAGAGAGACACATGGAGAGAACGGGAGAAAGAGAGAGAGAGAGAGAGGGAGAGAGAGAGAAGTGGGTACAGACAGATAGACAAAGACCAAGAAAGAGACAGACAGAGAGAGAGAGAGAGACAGACAGATAGACAGAGACAGGCACAGGGACAGAGACAGGCACAGACAGACAGAGACAGAAAGGCGGACAGACAGACAAAATTAGAGATAGAGAAAGACAGAGAGACACATAGAGAGAACGAAAGAAAGGGAGGGAAAGAGAGAGAGAGAGAGGGGGTGGGTGGGCAGACAGATAGACAGACAAAGACCAAGAGAGAGACGGAGAAAAAGAGAGAGAGAGAGAGAGAGAGACCGAGAGAGACAGAGACAGAGAGACAGACAGAGACAGAGACACAGAGACAAAGAGGATTTTGATAACTTAATGTCTTTTAAAGCATTTAACACTTAACAAACGTGGAGGCTGACTTTAAGATAAACAACAACAACAACATCACTGAAAATAACAAAATGGATAAACGTTTGCCCCGACAGTCATACCATGTTAAAACTCAAACAATGATAATGCGGCTTATCTAGCTGATCAGATCTGTTGGCTGTTATAACATAACCAAATAAGCATGCTGTTTATCTACAGATATCAAAAGGATCATACGGATACGAACGACCCACGTGTATACATCCACATCCACACCCACACCCACACCCACACCCACACCCACACCCACCCACCCACACCCTGCCACACCACCCACACACACACACACACACACACACACACACACACACACACACACACACACACACACACACACACACACACACACACACACACACATACACACACTCGCGCCATTCACAAGCAACGACGTGAAATATTTATTTCTTTTTATTATTTGTACACACTTCAATAAACTGAAATATGGAAAAAGAAAGCTGATCAGATTTGTTTTGTGTAAGATTAATTGATAAGGAAAGTCGCGCACATACACACACGCACCACTCACAAGCGACGACGTGAAATATTTATTTCTTTTTATTATTTGTACACACTTAAATAAACTGAAATATGGAAAAGAAACCTGATTAGATTTGTTTTGTGTAAGATTAATTGATAAGGAAAATCAATCTTCACTGATAGGTAAAGTCTCTTTTCCCTTGAGAGTTTACTGATTTTCGTTTCGTCATCTTGTAACAGACTTTGAAAGCAAATAGCAACGAATATATTTCTTTGACACATAAAATTAGCTGAATGCCGTGCTGTCCAGTTTTTGACAGTTCAACTGACAGTTCATTCATGAAGAAACACAACATTGGAGGTTTAAGCAAACATCCTTGCTTCAAGCTTTGAGCACAGCTGATGAAACTAGCGTAAGAATACATGTAGATATCGCGTACAGACACAAGCAGTGAACTGGTTATTTCTCTCAGGGAATTGATTAGAAAGATAATAACGAGAAAGTATGTTAGAAATGGCTGACTAAATGTTTTATTAACATACTGTGTGCAGATCAAGAAAAAAGGTTTTAAACAGAATAATCAGAGAGAAAGAAAGAAAGAGAGAGAGAGAGAGAGAGAGAGAGAGAGAGAGAGAGAGAGAGAGAGAGAGAGAGAGAGAACTGTTTATTTTTCTCAGGGAATTGATCTAGAAAGATGATAGCGTAAAAGTATGTTAGAAATGGCTGACTTAATGTTTTATTAACATGGTGTATGTAGATCAAGAAAAGGGGTTTTAAATATAATAATCAGAGAGACACACAGAGAGAGAGAGACAGAGAGAGAGAGAGACAGAGAGCTAGAGAGAACTGTTTATTTATCTCAGGGAATTGATCTAGAAAGATGATAGCGTAAAAGTATGTTAGAAATGGCTGACTAAATGTTTTATTAACATAGTGTGTGTAGATCAAGAAAAGGGGTTTTAAATCGAATAATCAGAGACAGAGAGAGACAGAGAGAGAGACAGAGACAGAGATAGAGAGAGAGACAGAGAGAGAGAGACAGAGACAGAGACAGACAGACAAACGAAAGGGACAGATAAAAAAAGAGAAAGACGCACACATATAAACTTGCACACACACACACACACAGACACTCACACATACACACACATGCACGCACGCACGCACGCAAGCACACTTAAGCAAACACATACACACAGACACACATAGAGAAACACACACAGACACTTAAACACAAATAGACAGAGAGAGAGAGAGAGAGAGAGAGAGAGAGAGAGAGAGAGAGAGAGAGAAAGAAAGAGAGAGAGTGTGTGTGTGTATGTGAGAGACAGACAGACAGACAGACAGAAAGACAGAGACAGACATACAGACAGACAGACAAAGAGAGAGACAGAGAAGGAGAAACAGAGACCCCAGATTTCTAATTTGAAACTAAAACAACATTTTAATCAAGAGCACCAAGATTATTTCCCAATGGAATAAAGAGAAAGGAATGCAAGCGAACGACAGAGAGAGGGGGGTAGGACGGTGAAGAGAGAAAGAGAGAAAGGGAGAGCGAGGCAGGAGAGAGAGAGAGGGGGGGGGGGGAGAGAGGCAGGAGAGAGAGAGAGTGAGAAGAAAAGAGAGAAAGTAAAAGAGGGAGAGACAGAGAGAGAGAGAGAAAGAAAGAAAGATAGAGATAGAGAGACATAGAAACAGGCAGGCAGACAGACAGAGAAGGAAAAACACAGAGTGACTGAGAGAGAAAAAGAGAAGGAGAAAGAGAACCAGAGAGAGAGAGAGAGAGAGAGAGAGAGAGATTGGGGGAGTAAGAAAGAGAAAGAAAGAGAGAGTGAGACAGAGACAGTGAGACAGAGGCAGAGACATACACAGACATAGAAAACAGATGGTATGAAGGTGAAAGCTGATAAGACCGAATTATTCAGATTCTGTAATCTTAGTGGGAGAAAACAGTTACAGTGTTATAGCTAAAGGCACGATGAAAGAACTGGTAGGAGAGAGAAAAGAAAAAAAACAAAAAAACAGAAAGATTACATTTAGCTTTAATCTCACCACTTTTAGTGTAGCTTTTCCTCGCGTTATTCACCTTATTAGGAATGTAGCCTTAAAAATAAAATTCTTCCAATGTCCAAGACGCAATCTCTTTGGCTAATGACACAATGATGGGATGGCCCTCGGTATCAAGGAATACTGTCAATATTCATCTAAATTGCAGCTGTAGGAGCCCGTTTTTTTCAGGTGATGTTGATGGAAAGTCTCGTTGCACAGCGACGAAATCACTCTCTTGGCCCTAGTGAATGGGCCCCCCAAATGCTACAGACCTCTTGCCACAGACTGGGTCTGCAAGGGATGCAGTCATTTTATAAAATAGGGACCCTCACTGTCCACATCATTGCGGAGAAGAGACCCTAACTGTAGACATGTTTTTTGAGTAGAGACCAGACCTATAGTCATCATTGTACAGTAGGGACCCTAATTGTAGTCATCATTGTGAAGTAGGGACCCTAACTGTAGTCATCATTGTCAAGTAGGGACCCTAACTGTAGTCATCATTGTGAAGTAGGGACCCTAACTGAAGTCATCATTGTGAAGTAGGGACCCTAACTGTAGTCGTCATTGTGAAGTAGGGACACTAACTGTAGTCATCATTGAAGAGTAGGGACCCTAACTGTAGTCATCATTGTGAAGTAGGGACCCTAACTGTAGTCATCATTGTGAAGTAGACACCCTAAATGTAGTCATCATTGTAGAGTAGGGACCCTAACTGTAGTCATCATTGAAGAGTAGGGACCCTAACTGTAGTCATCATTGTGAAGTAGGGACCCTAAACTGTAGTCATCATTGTGGAGTAGGAACCCTAACTGTAGTCATCATTGTGAAGTAGACACCTTAACTGTAGTCATCATTGTGGAGTACGAACCCTAACTGTAGTCATCATTGTAGAGTTGGGACCCTAACTGTAGTTATCATTGTACAGTTGGGACCCTAACTGTAGTTATCATTGTAAAGTAGGAACCCTTACTGTAGTCATCATTGTGAGTGTAGGGACCCTAACTGTAGTCATCATTGTAGTGTAGGGACCCTAACTGTAGTCATCATTGTAGTGTAGTGACCCTAACTGTAGTCATCATTGTGAAGTAGGACCCTAACTATAGTCATCATTGTAGAGTAGACACCCTAACTGTAGTCATCATTGAAGAGTAGGGACCCTAACTGTAGTCATCATTGAAGAGGAGGGACCCTAAAATGTATGCATCATTGAAGAGTAGGGACCCTAACTGTAGTCATCATTGTGGAGTAGGACCCTAACTGTAGTCATCATTGTAGAGTAGGAACCCTAACTGTAGTCATCATTGTGAGTAGGGACCCTAACTGTAGTCATCATTGTGAAGTAGGGACTCTAACTGTAGTCATCATTGTGAAGTAGGGACCCTAACTGTAGTCATCATTGTGAAGTAGGGACCCTAACTGTAGTCATCATTGTGAATTAGGGACATTAACTGTAGTCATCATTGTGAAGTAGGGACCCTAACTGTAGTCATCATTGTGAAGTAGGACCCTAATCTGTAGTCATCATTGTGAAGTAGGGACCCTAACTGTAGTCATCATTGTGAAGTAGGGACACTAACTGTAGTCATCATTGAAAGTAGGGACCCTAACTGTAGTCATCATTGTGAAGTAGACACCTAACTGTAGTCATCATTGTGAAGTAGAACCCTAACTGTAGTCATCATTGTAGAGTAGGGAACCTAACTGTAGTCATCATTGATAGAGTAGGGACCCTAACTGTAGTCATTATTGTGAATAGGGACCCTAACTGTAGTCATCATTGTGAAGTAGGGACCCTAACTGTAGTCATCATTGTAGAGTAGGGACCCTAACTGTAGTCATCATTGAAGAGAAGGGACCCTAACTGTAGTCATCATTGTGAAGTAGGGACCCTAACTGTAGTCATCATTTCAGAGTAGGACCCTAACTGTAGTCATCGATTGTAGAGTAGGGACCCTAACTGTAGTCATCATTGAAGAGTACGGACCCTAACTGTAGTCATCTTGTGAGTAGGGACCCTAACTGTAGTCATCATTTTGAAATAGGACCCTAACTGTAGTCATCATTGTGAAGTAGGACCCTAACTGTAGTCATCATGTGAAGTAGGGACCCTAACTGTATCATCATTGTGAAGTAGGGACCCTAACTGTCAGTCATCATTGTGAAGTAGGGACCCTAACTGTTGTCATCATTGTAGATGTAGGGACCCTAACTGTAGTCATCATTGTGAAGTAGACACCTAACTGTAGTCATCATTGTGAAGTTAGACACCTAACTGTGGCCATCATTGTAAGTAGGGACCCTAACTGTAGTCATCATTGTAGAGTAGGGACCCTAATGTAGTGATAATGTGAAATAGGGACCCTAACTGTAGTCATCATTGTGGAGTAGGAACCCTAACTGTAGTCATCATTGTGAAGTAGGACCCTAACTGTAGTCATCATTGTGGAGTAGGGACCCTAACTGTAGTCATCATTGTAGAGTTGGGAACCCTAACTGTAGTTATCATTGTACAGTTGTGACCCTAACTGTAGTTATCATTGTAAAGTAGGAACCTAACTGTAGTCATCATTGTAGTGTAGGGACCCTAACTGTAGTCATCATTGTAGTTTAGGGACCCTAACTGTAGTCATCATTGTAATGTAGGGACCTAACTGTAGTCATCATTGTGAAGTAGGGACCCTAACTATAGTCATCATTGTAAGTAGACACCCTAACTGTAGTCATCATTGTAGAGTAGGGACCCTAACTGTAGTCATCATTTGAAGTAGGGACCTAACTGTAGTCATCATTGTGAAGTAGGGACCCTAACTGTAGTCATCATTGTGAAGTAGGGACCCTAACTGTAGTCATCATTGTGAAGTAGGGACCCTAACTTTAGTCATCATTGTAGAGTAGGGACCCTAAGTGTAGTCATCATTGAAGAGTAGGGACCCTAACTGTAGTCATCATTGTGAAGTAGGGACCCTAACTGTAGTCATCATTGTGAAGTAGGGACCCTAACTGTAGTCATCATTGTGAAGTAAACACCCTAACTGTAGTCATCATTGTGGAGTAGGAACCCTAACTGTAGTCATCATTGTAGAGTTGGGACCCTAACTGTAGTTATCATTGTACAGTTGGGACCCTATCTGTAGTTATCATTGTAAAGTAGGAACCCTAACTGTAGTCATCATTGTAGTTTAGGGACCCTAACTGTAGTCATCATTGTAGTGTAGGGACCCTAACTGTAGTCATCATTGTAGTGTAGGGACCCTAACTGTAGTCATCATTGTAAAGTAGGGACCCTAACTGTAGTCATCATTGTAGTGTAGGGACCCTAACTGTAGTCATCATTGTAGAGTTTGGACCCTAACTGTAGTCATCATTGTAGAGTTGGGACCCTAACTGTAGTTATCATTGTAAAGTAGGAACCCTAACTGTAGTCATCATTGTTAAGTAGAGTTCCTAACTGTAGTCATTATTGTAGAGTAGGAACCCTAACTGTAGTTATCATTGTGGAGTAGGGACCCTAACTGTAGTCATCATTGTAGAGTTGGGACCCTAAGTGTAGTCATCATTGTAGAGTAGGGACCCTAACTGTAGTCATCATTGTGAAGTAGAGAACCTAACTGTAGTCATCATTGTAGTAGAGTAGGGACCCTAACTGTAATCATCATTGTAGTGTAGGGACCCTAACTGTAGTCATCATTGTACAGTAGGACCCTAACTGTAGTCATCATTGTGAAGTAAGGACCCTAACTGTAGTCATCATTGTGAATAGGGACCCTAACTGTAGTCATCATTGTGGAGTGGGGAACCTAACTGTAGTCATCATTGTGAAGTAGGGACCCTAACTGTAGTCATCATTGTGGAGTAGGGAACCTAACTGTAGTCATCATTGTTGTAGAGTAGGGACCCTAACTGTAGTCATCATTGTAGTGTAGGGACCCTAACTATAGTCATCATTGTAGAGTAGGACCCTAACTGTTGTCATCATTGTAGTGTAGACACCCTAACTGTAGTCATCATTGTTAAGTAGGGACCCTAACTGTAGTCATCATTATGGAGTATGGACCCTAACTGTAGTCATCATTGTGAAGTAGGGACCCTAACTGTAGTCATCATTGTGAAGTAGGGACCCTAACTGTAGTCATCATTGTAGAGTAGGGACCCTAAGTGTAGTCATCATTGTGGAGTAGGGACCCTAACTGTAGTCATCATTGTAGTGTAGGGACCCTAACTGTAGTCATCATTGTAGAGTAGGACCCTAACTGTAGTCATCATTGTAGTGTAGGGACCCTAACTGTAGTCATGATTGTGAAGTAGGGACCCTAACTGTAGTCATCATTGTGGAGTATGGAACCTAACTGTAGTCATCATTGTGGAGTATGGAACCTAACTGTAGTCATCATTGTGGAGTAGGGACCCTAACTGTAGTCATCATTTTAGAGTAGGGACCCTAACTGTAGTCATCATTGTGAAGTAGGGACCCTAACTGTAGTCATCTTTGTAGAGTAGGAACCCTAACTGTAGTCATCATTGTGAAGTAGGGACCCTAAGTGTAGTCATCATTGTAGTGTAGGGACCCTAATTGTCGTCATCATTGTAAAGTAGGGACCCTAACTGTAGTCATCATTCTTAAGTTGGAACCCTAATTGTAGTCATCATTGTAAAGTAGGAACCCTAACTGTAGTCATCTTTATAGAGTAGGGACCCTACCTGTAGTCATCTTTATATAGTAATGACACTACCTGTAGACATCTTTATAGAGTGTGGACCCTACCTGTAGTCATCTTTATTGAGTGGGGACCTTACCTGTAGTCATAATAATAATAATAATAATTACAATATTTATATAGCGCAAAATCTTGATAAAATCAAATCTAAGCGCAGAAACAGACACACACACACGCACGAACGCACACACACGCACGCACGCACACACACACACACACACACACACACACACATACACACACACACACACACACACACACACACACACACACACATACACACACACACACACACACACACACACACGGCTATAAATGGGGAGAAAGAATAAAAGCAATGGAAAATTATAGAGAGCATATTATATACAATTATATATTACAATGTGATTGCCCTCCGATTGGAGACAGGCTGCAGAGGGGATTGAGTGAGGTCAGATTTTATGCAGAGGAGAAAAGGTGAGTTTTGAGAGCGGACTTGAAGGAGACAAAAGTAGGTTGCTGACGGACTGAGAGAGGAAGTTTGTTCCAGGGGAGCGGACTAGAAACAGAGAAGGCTCGTGGACCATAGGTATTGAGCTTAGTGCGTGGAAATCGAAAAGTCAGAGGATCGGAGGCAGAGCGGAGGGTACGTGATGGAACATAAATCTCAAGTAGGCTTGACAGGTAATCGGGGGCTGCGTTATTGAAGCTTTTGTAGCACATGGTGTCTAGTTTGTACTGTATGCGCTTTGATACAGGGAGCCAGCGAAGTTGTGCCAGGAGAGGAGATATGTGGTCAGCTTTTTTCTTTTTGAGTACAAGGCGTACAGCATTGTTTTGAATGCGCTGTAGAATGTGAATGGTGGAGGCAGGAAGACCGGACAGGAGTGAATTGCAATAGCCAATGCGAGACATTATGAAGGAGAGAACGAGTTTTGCAGTTGTTTCGACAGAGAGATACTTCCTGATCAGGCTTATAGGATGGAGGTGATAGTAGCAAGATCTGGCAGTTTGAGAAACAAAGTTGTTCATGGAGAGGGTAGAGTCAATGCAGACACCAAGGTTTTTAGCTGAATCAGAAATTGGGACTGATGTGTTACATAATGGGAGAGAAAGAGGAGGCAGCTGAGAAAGTTTCTGACGGGTGCCAATGAGGATAGCTTCTGTCTTGTCGTCATTAAGCTGAAGTTTGTTGTGTGTCATCCAATTTTTAATGTCCGAGTAGCACTCAGTGGTGCGAGTCAGGAGGCGCTGTATATTGTCAGGTGAGTCACTGTCTTGAAGTTGGGTGTCATCAGCATAGAAGTGATGTTTTATAGAGTGGGAGTTGATGATGGTGGACAAGGGGAGGTGTAAAGAGTGAAAAGAACAGGGCCAAGGACAGATCCTTGTGGAACACCACAGGTCAGGTATGCAGGTTGAGAGTAAGTGCCATTGATGAGAACAGTTTGTTTTCTGTTTGATAGATATGAAGTGAACCAGGAGAGAGCAATGTGAGAGATGCCAAAAGTATGATGAAGTCTAGAAAGGAGAATACCATGATCAATGGTATCAAAGGCTGCAGACAGACCAAGGAGTGTGAGGAGAGAGACGTTGCCAGTATCAGTTGCAAGGAGGAGATTGTTGAGAATGTGAAGCAAGGCAGTTTCAGTGCTATGGCACTGGCGGTAGGCTGACTGGAAAGGATTGAGGAGATTGTTGGCAGACAGGTGAGAGTTCAGTTGGTTGAGGACAACTTTTTCAAGCAGTTTTGACAAGAAAGAGAGATTAGAGATAGGCCGGTAATTTTTCAGTTCATTTGGGTCTAAATTGTATTTCTTGAGGAGAGGGTGAACACTAGCAGACTTGAAAGAATCTGGGACAGTTCCAGTTTGGAGAGAAGTGTTGATGATGTCAGTGATGAATGGGTGGAGAGTAGGGAGACAGTCAGAGTAGAGAGAACCTAGAAGAGGATCCAGTTCGCAGGTTTTGAACGACATGGATCTGATTGTGTTGAGAATTTCTTCTTGTGAGACTGGGGTAAAAGTAGTAAGAGGTGTGCCAGAGAAGGAAGGGTCAGGTGGGCATGGTTGACAGGGTGTCCTGTCAAGCCTGTCACGAAGAGTTTGTATTTTGGTGGTGAAATACTTGGAGAATACAGATGGAAGTTCTTCATTTGTGTGTTTTGTTGGGAGAGGTAAATCTTTTCGTGTGCCAAGGAGATGATTCATGGTTGTAAAGAGTTCTTTTGAAGAAGAGGCGTTCAGGATTTTGGTTTGGAAATAGCTTGTTTTTGCAGATGCAATGAGGGTGGATACTTTTGTTTTAGAGGCTTGGAAAAGTTGCCTATGTACAGTGAGTTTGGATTTGCGCCAGCGGCGCTCTGCTCTGCGGCGAGCACGTTTTGCACAGGCAATCTCATGAGTGAGCCAGGGAGTAGGGGGGCGGTCAGGTAAAAGACGGGTTGTGGCTGGAGCATGAGTGTTCAGAAGATGGTGGAGAGTAGTATAGAATTCATCGGCAAGGTTATGTGACTTTTCAGAAAGGAGACGGAAGGCATCAGATGAAAATGTGGAGAGGTCGATAGATTTGAGATTGCGTCGAGTCACTGTGCGCATGGTACGGGAAGGAGGAGGAATGTCAAGAGAACAGAATTGCAGAGTGGTCAGATGGAAGGGCTGAAGTTAGACGGGTAGAAAGAACTAAGCAGTTATCAGTAGCTGAATTGTGGTGATCACGAGAAATGATCCAGTCAAGAATGTGACCTTTTTGATGGGTTGGTTCAGAAATGTGTTGAGTCATATTGTGATTGGACAGAGAGTTGATGATATGTCTTGTGTCATAACGGTGAGTGTTGCCATAGTGGACATTGATGTCACCTAGAATGATGAGATTTCCAGGTAAGAGGCAGTAGTGGTCAAGTAGTTGGTCAAAGTCAGAGAGAATCGTGGATGTGGTGAGCTTGTTGGCAGAGCTAGGTGGAGGTCGATAGACACAGGAGAAGGTGATGGGGTGAGGGGTGGATTGGACGGATACTTCAACGTGCTCGAAAGAAGGATGGGAGAAAGGCAGAGACTGCGAGAAAGACAGGAGGGAATGGAGTGAGTCGTTGTAGAGGATGGCGATACCACCACCTCGGGATGAGCGATGGAAAGAAGTAAGCCTGTAACCACTCGGAGTGAGACTGCATGTATAGGTTCATGACCAAGGGGGTTAAACCATGTTTCGGTGATAAAAACAATGTCAACATGCTCATCTGCGATAAAGTCAGCAATGACATCGGCTTTGCCATCATTGCATGTTGACTGAGCGTTAAAAAGGCATAGTTTTAGTTTATCAGTCACATAGAGTAGGGACCCTACCTGTAGTCATCTTTATAGAGTGGGGACCCTACCTGTAGACATCTTTATAGAATAGGGACCCTTCCTGTAGTCATCTTTATAGAGTAGGGACCCTACCTGTAGTCATCTTTATAGAGTGGGGACCCTACCTGTAGACATCTTTATAGAATAGGGGATTCTTTCTGTGGTCATTTATAGAGCAGGGCCATATCTGCAGTCATATCTAAAGAGTAGGGATCTGCCTACAGTCATCTTTACAGAGCAGAAACCCTAGCTATAGTCATCTGTACTGAATAGTGGCCCCATCAATAATCATCTTTATAGATAAGGGACCCCTCCTCTAGTCATCTTCATAAAATAGAGAGCTTACCTATTGTCATCTTTATAGAGTAGGCACCCTGTTCTAGTCCTTTTTATAGAGGTAAACCCTACCTGTAGTCAATTTTATAAAGCAAGAAATTATAGTCATCTTTATAGAATAAAGACCCTACCTGTGGTCATCTTTATAGAGTATGGAACTGTGGTTGTCTTTGTAGAATTGACACCCTCTCTACTTGTGGTCATGTGTATAGAGACCCTACCTGGTCATCATGATAGAGTACAGACCCTACCTATGGTCATCTTTACAGCGTAGTGACTCTACCTGGTCATCTTGATAGAGTACAGACCCTACCTATGGTCATCTTTACAGCGTAGTGACTCTACCTGGTCATCTTGATAGAGTACAGACCCTACCTATGGTCATCTTTACAGCGTAGTGACTCTACCTGGTCATCTTGATAGAGTACAGACCCTACCTATGGTCATCTTTACAGCGTAGTGACTCTACCTGGTCATCTTGATAGAGTACAAACCCTATCTATGGTCATCTTTACAGCGTAGTGACTCTACCTGGTCATCTTGATAGAGTACAAACCCTATCTATGGTCATTTTTACAGCGTAGTGGCCCTACCTGGTCATCTTGATAGAGTACAAACCCTATCTATGGTCATCTTTACAGCGTAGTGACTCTATCTGTCGTCATCTTGATAGAAATCTTACCTGTGGTCATCTTTACAGCGTAGTGACTTTACCTGGTCATCTTGATAGAGTACAGACCCTACCTATGGTCATCTTTACAGCGTAGTGACTTTACCTGGTCATCTTGATAGAGTACAAACCCTACCTATGGTCATCTTTACAGCGTAGTGACTCTACCTGGTCATCTTGATAGAGTACAAACCCTATCTATGGTCATCTTTACAGCGTAGTGACTCTACCTGGTCATCTTGATAGAGTACAAACCCTATCTATGGTCATTTTTACAGCGTAGTGGCCCTACCTGGTCATCTTGATAGAGTACAAACCCTATCTATGGTCATCTTTACAGCGTAGTGACTCTATCTGTCGTCATCTTGATAGAAATCTTACCTGTGGTCATCTTTACAGCGTAGTGACTTTACCTGGTCATCTTGATAGAGTACAGACCCTACCTATGGTCATCTTTACAGCGTAGTGACTTTACCTGGTCATCTTGATAGAGTACAAACCCTACCTATGGTCATCTTTACAGCGTAGTGACTCTACCTGGTCATCTTGATAGAGTACAAACCCTACCTATGGTCATCTTTACAGCGTAGTGACTTTACCTGGTCATCTTGATAGAGTACAAACCCTACCTATGGTCATCTTTACAGCATAGTGACTTTACCTGGTCATCTTGATAGAGTACAAACCCTACCTATGGTCATCTTTACAGCGTAGTGACTTTACCTGGTCATCTTGATAGAGTACAGACCTAACCTATGGTCATCTTTACAGCGTAGTGACTTTACCTGGTCATCTTGATAGAGTACAAACCCTACCTATGGTCATCTTTACAGCGTAGTGACTTTACCTGGTCATCTTGATAGAGTACAAACCCTACCTATGGTCATCTTTACAGCGTAGTGACTTTACCTGGTCATCTTGATAGAGTACAAACCCTACCTATGGTCATCTTTACAGCGTAGTGGCTTTACCTGGTCATCTTGATAGAGTACAGACCCTACCTATGGTCATCTTTACAGCGTAGTGACTCTACCTGGTCATCTTGATAGAGTACAAACCCTACCTATGGTCATCTTTACAGCGTAGTGACTCTACCTGGTCATCTTGATAGAGTACAGACCCTACCTATGGTCATCTTTACAGCGTAGTGACTTTACCTGGTCATCTTGATAGAGTACAGACCCTACCTATGGTCATCTTTACAGCGTAGTGACTCTACCTGGTCATCTTGATAGAGTACAGACCCTATCTATGGTCATTAGAAATAAATTAACTTTTTATAGCGTAGTGACCCTACCTGGCCATCTTGATAGAGTACAGACCCTACCTATGGTCATCTTTACAGCATAGTGACCCTACCTGTCGTCATCTTGATAAAAACCTTACCGCCGTCATCTTCATAGAGTAGAGACCAAATCTATCGTCATCTTTATAGAGACCCTACCCGTGATCACCTTAAGACTGTAGTGACCGTGCCTGTATGGTTTCACTGTGGCAACAGGCAGTCATCAGTAGGTAGCAACGGGTGGTCATAGATCAGCAGCAACATCAGCCATTAGCAGAAGACAGCTTCCTGAATCAAGTCTTGATCCCAGCTTGGAGGACGCTTGGGCTGAATGACTAGAAGGAACGGTAAAAGTGTTGGCATTTCGAAGTCATTAGCGTTCCTGTTTGTGCCACGCCTCGCACGTCTCTTCACAAAGCCGAACAAGATTCAGGCTCAACAGAGCTGCCAAGAAAAATAAAAATAAATAAACACAAAAAAACAAAACAAAACAAAACGAAAACAACAAAAACACTAACTACAGCAAAATCAAAGCAAAACGAAACCAAACATAACAAGACAGACATGACACAAACAAACAAACAAACTAACAAAAGAACAATTGTCTAAGAAAATCACCCGTCCCCGCCCCAGCCCCAGCCCTCGTCCCCGCCCCCGCCCCCTCCCCCTTGCTCTAAAGTCTGTTTAATGAAAGCCAAGGAAAGTGGGCTCCCAGCGCTTTCTTCCTGGAAGTGTTTTGTTTTCCTACATCAGCCACAGTTCTCAGAATGCAAAACCCACTCTCTGTCCTTCCACTATATCTCCCACTGCCATCCTTTCTTCCCAGTTCTGAAACGTTCACATAAACACACACACACACACACACACACACACACACACACACACACACACACACACACATATATATATATATATATATATATATAATATATATATATATATATATATATACACACATATACACACACACTCACTCACTCACTCATGCACGCACACATACCCACACACACAAACAAGCAAACACACACACACACACACACACACACACACTACACATACACACAAGTACATATTCGTACACACATACATACATACACATACACACACACACGCACACACACACACACACACACACACACACACACACACACACACACACACACATACAACATACACAACACACACACACACACATACAAACACACACACACACACAAACACACACACACACTACACACACATCACACCCCATTCGTTGGAATTAGGGGAGAAGAGGTTGTCTTTTCATTTACTGAACGCTCTAGACGTTACAATGAAGACGTACACTTGTAATTGTCTACTTTTTGTGTAGTTTTGCTTCTGAGGCCAGGGTGCTATCGAGCAGGCCAGGTCCCTGTGAACTGTACACCCCATTTTTTGCATTTTCATCACTTATCCAGCCAAAATTCCTGGGAACTGACGAAAACAGTAAAGTTTATTTTCCTTTGTATTTTTCATGGACATTTATATTTTTTCACCAGTTGTTGTGGCGAAGACATAAACGCAACAGACTATGAATGCCTGACGTAGAGTTTGATTTCAAATTTGCCAGTAGTCCAAATTTCAGTTTCATTTCTCAAGATGGCGTATCTGTGCTGGGAATGAATTCCATATTCACTGACGTCACATGTGCCACGTGATGTGGAAGATGGAAAAAATGATCATGGTGCAGGCCTTGATCCTGAACATAGACCCATGAGCCATGAGCTGGCCAGGTCTTGAGGACCCACTTGTGTATGGGTTTTCTATCTTATGCTAGTATTTGTATCAGTTTGTCGTAGGAACAATTTTGGCTACATTGAAATGGTGTGTGTATCTGTCAATTTTTGTATATTAAACACACACACACACACACACACACACACACACACACACACACACACACACACACACACACACACACACACACACACACACGCATGCACACACACTTACATATACACATACACATATGCATATATGTACACATACACATACACGTACACATACACATACACATACACATACACATACACATACGCATACACAGACACAGACACAGACACATAGACATACACACAAAAAAGCCCAAACATTTCCCACTCCACGTTGTAGGAGTTTACGCAGTGTTGTTTTCGGGATGGTACCAATGTTTGGTTGATGATGGTTCTTATTTTACCTTTCATGGTAAAATTTCGGCCACTTAATCTAGCAGTTCCTTTTTCAGTAAGACGATCAATGATATGATGACTCACATTTAATCCGCGAAAGTACGATTTTAAAGATCTGAGGACTTTCTGACTTTCCAAGATGTAGAATTTTTGTCGTAGTGGCATCGCCTGCAAGTTTGTCGGTACGTTCATTTCCCTTAGCACCAGCGTGTCCGGGGCAGTGGATCCACGAGAGATTTTGTGGATCGATACTGCTGATTGTTTTGTGCCAGTCTGGGATTCCCACTCCACTTTGCACTTTTTGTGACAGGTTCATTGAGTCGGTCAGGCTGAAGGCTTGCCATTCTTTCATTTAATCATCCAGTGAAGTGAACCATTTTACAGCACGCGTGATTGCCTCAATTTCCACCGTCAGACTTGAGGTTGTCATACGTGGCGTTTTCTTCATGTATCTTCATCATCATCATCATGTGCCCTGCCGAATGGCGTTGGCGATCATGGCCCTCCATTTGCATCTATCACTTGTTGCCGCAAGCACATCTTCCACTCTCTCTGTCCTCAGCTGCCCTGCAAGTCAGTCCAATATTTTCTCACTGGGTCTACCTGGTGCTCTCTTTCCCTCCAGCTTTCCTGTTGTAACCAGGTGCTCTAATTTCCCCTTTCCTCATAAAATGGCCTATAAATGTTGCCTGTCTTTTCCTAATCTTTCTTATCAATGATCTTTTTGTGTCTGCCTCCATGTCTTCATGTATGGTGTTTCCATTCTGTGAGATCGTGAAGCCCCAAACACATTTGTGGTGATTGAGCAAATCCGCGTATAGGTTTACATCTTTGGGGTTGTCGTTTAATTGTTCTACGACCAGTTTAATCTTTGCGTCAGCTTTTACTTCGGACCATCCGCGACAAGAGTCAAAACCATGGCAGATTCTGTATCTGAAATCAATATAACAGACAACAAACAAAATATCATGAAGAATATGTCAAACCATTCCAACTATTTCTTTTTTTTTTTTTTACAAAACTTTAATTTTAAAAGATAATACAGAATTTTTTTCAGAAATTCAGGATTTCCCTTTTTAAATGAAAGTTTTGCTCAAAAAAATAAATAAGAAATAATCCAAAATTTCTTATCCTCATGATCATGTAACCTTGACAAAGCATCGGATGAAATGAAACTGTACGTACATCGAGACCAGTAGTAGGCTGTTACAACAGTGAAAAGAGACGGTAAATATCGTCCTCGTTTCTGAGATAAAGGCCATTCACACACAGTCGTCAAAAATGTGCTGACTTTAGTAACCTTTTTTTCTGATCTTTGTCATCATGATATTGACCTTGGTGCCATGACTTCTCGACCTATGCATTCGTGGCTCCTTACCGGTTGGCATTGCACTACTGACCCAGACAGAATGAAGGTCTATGCATAAATAGCTGGAAAAGTACTGCTAACCTAATTTTGTCACACACACACACACACACACACACACACACACACACACACACACACACACACACACACACATACACATACACAGATAGCCATAAAACAGGACAGACAAGAGGCAGAGAGGCTAGACAGGCAGATAGGCATACACACACACACACACACACACACACACACAACACACACACACACACACACACACACACACACACACACATGCGCACGTGCCATACACAGAAACACATACATCACACACACACACACACACACACGCAGGCACACACACACATACACATACACACACACACACACACATCCACACATCCACACACACACACACATACCACACACACACACTACACACACGCATGCACTACGCACTCTCTCTGTCGTCTCTCTCTGTCTCCCTTATCACCTCCTCCATCTCTCTCACACACACACACAAAACAAACATATCACATATATGCACACGCAAAGCACACTTCTGATTAATTTGACGCGATCTCTTTTTGAAAAGATCGGTTCGACAAACAAGATAAAGAGGAAACAAAATATTATTTGCAAATTGTCTTCACATTCTGAAATACTTTACAATCTAAAATAACTAGGAGAATTTTACTTCAGGAGGCATTCAGCATGCATTAAAACACATTTCATTTATATATTAGTTTGATCAATTATTTTCAATAATTTCATATGTTTGGAGGTAACGTACGCTTTAGTGATTGTGTGTGTGTGTGTGTGTGTGTGTGTGTGTGTGCGTGCGCGCGTGCGCGTGTGTGGTATGTATGTGTGTGTGTTGTGTGTGTGTGTGTGTGTGTCCGTGTGCGTGTGCGTATGTGTGCAATGTGCGTGTGTGTGTTCGTGCATGCATGCGTGCTTGCGTGTGTGAGTGTGTGTGTGTGTGTGTGTGTGTGTGTGTGTGTGTGTTATCTGTGTGTGAGTGTGCTGCGTGGTGTGGTGTGTGTGTGTGTGTGTGTGTGTGTGTGTGTCTAGTAGGGATAAGCATATCTGCTTTTGCTTTTATATAAATTTTCTTTTCACATACAAGCTTGGGGTTATGTTGCATGTTATGATAAGGTAAATGTTTTATATCCTTGTGTAACACTTTTTGTTATTTCTCTTTTGGATGTAATAAAGTTGAGTTGACTTGACTTGACTTGATGACTTGACGACTTGACGACTTGACGACTTGACGACTTGACGACTTGACTTGACTTGACTTGACTGCGACTTGACTTATTTCACTTGACCGACTTGACTTGACGATTTGACTGACTCGACTTGACTTGACGACTTGACGACTTGACGACTTGACTTGACTTGACTTGACTCGACTTGACGTGACGTGACTGACGTGACGTGACGTGACGTGAGTGACGACTTGACTTGACTTGACTTGACTTGACTTGACCTGACTTGACTTGACTTACTTCACTTCACTTCACTTCACTTGCACTTGACTTGACTTGATTGACTTGACTTGATACTTGACTTGACTGACTTGACTCGACTTGACTGACTGACTGACTCGACTTCGACTGACTGCTCGACTCGACTCGACTCGATTGACTGACTTGACTGACTTGACTTGACTTGACTTGACTTGACTTGACTTGACTTGACTTGACTTGACTTGACTTGACGACTTGACACTTGACGACTTGACGACTTGACTTGACTTGACTTGACTTGACTTGACTTGACTACTTGACGACTTGACGACTTGACTTGACTTGACTTGACTTGACTTGACTTGACTTGACTTGACTTGACTTGACGACTTGACGACTTGACTTGACTTGACTTGACTCGACTCGACTCGACTCGACTCGACTCGACTCGACTGACTCGACTCGACTCGACTCGACTCGACTCGACTTGACTTGACTTGACTTGACTTGACTTGACGATTTGACTTGACTTGAACTTGACTTGACTTGACTTGACTTGACTTGACGACTGATGACTTGACGACTTGACGATTGACTTGACTTGACTTGACTTGACTTGACTGACTTCACTTGAATTCACTTGACTTCACTTGACTTGACGACTCGACTCGACTTCGACTCGACTCGACT
>CM060306.1:14799269-14809269 GCA_030674185.1 Monoplex corrugatus | reverse complement strand
ATGGGCTCAAGACCTGATATCTTGAGTTCAATCCCAGCTGGCAACATTAAAAAAGAGGCCTGTTCGATGCCCATCTTAATGTTTACATCATTCTGATGGTGTCGGCTTAGTGTTTGATAGGTCTCTTCTCCCCTTTCCGCGTTTCAAGACCTTGCCAGCTCATAGGGTTTTGGTGCAGGCTCAGGAAATCTTCAAATAATTGCTGGCAGATTTGGGTGGAGCGCATATGGAGTCGTCCGAACGCGGTGAATCCCTTTTGTAATAACTCCAAGAAGTCCAATAACAAGACCCAGTTGCCTTGCTAAATAATGTCCTGCTGGAAATGTTGAGGTAGGGAGACGGAGGTGACGAGAGAGAAAACGATAGACTGACAACCTCACGGAATGGACACAGACACCATCTGCAGAGACCTACATTGTCGTCTATCAAGAATCCCGTCTATTCCAAACGTCGCCTGTCGCGACGGTCGTCAATCTAACCGCAACCTTTTCGACATTGTCTAAAGAGACTGTCCATCAAGTGTAATAGTTCCAGCTTGCTGGCAGAAGTGGAGGAGGAGGAGGAGGGAGAAGGGAGGACAGGAGTTTATTGAATAGTTTGATTAAATTTTGAATTGATTTGATATCAGGTTTTTCTTTGATTTGATTTACATGTTACGTCAGCACCCACCTCAGGTGGTTATGGCCGTCCCGAATGACCATCCCAAGGAAAGGGGGGTTCCATGGACTGCAAAGAAAACAAATGAGACAGTCTTGAAGGAGGCAGAGAGTTCCATGTACAGCAACGAAAACAAACGAGACAGTGTTGAATTAGGGGGGCACAAGAAGAACATTAATAAAGGAGATTAGGAAAAGACAAGCGATATTTATAGGACATTTTACGACGTAAGAGAAGTTAAGGCACCTAGTCTCAAGAGGAGAGCTGGAGGGAAAGAGAGCACCAGGTAGACCCAAGGAGAAAATATTGGACAGATTTTCAGAGTGGCTGAAGACGGAGAGGGTGGGAGATGTACATGCAGCGACAAGGGACAGATTCGTATGGAGAGCCATGATCGCCAACGCCATAAGGCAGGGCACATGATGATAATGATGAAAGTGGGGGGAAGAGCTGGGTGGGTGGATTACCTAGACTTACACCACCAGAACAACATTATGTTAAGACGTCAACACAATTCGCAGTTCATCCTTTTGACTCCTCCACCCTATCCTCCTAATCAAAACATAACCCTTCGATTCCTTTCGCCCTATCCACCAGTTTGTTCCGCAGGAACTGGTGGATAGGGTGAGGGAGTCAAAGGGTTAAGTTTTTGCTTTGCTAGCATGATTGACAATGTACATGTAAAAGTTGATGGACAGGGTACGTGAGTGAAAGGGCTAATGTACCGGGGCCCCAGATTTCATTGACCACCACTCCAATGAGTCCGAATCGCATCAACATTGAGGCCAGCTGGGAGGGGAGGAAGGTGAGGGTGCGGGACAGAGAAAAAACATTATTAATGTTACAGGCAACCAGAAAGATACGTGGATAAGCGCCAAGGAGTAGAAGATTGTGGGTCATGTCCCTGGGTGATGTTCATTTTACTTTTTACTTTTTTTTTCCTGTTCCAACCATCTTTTATCAGTAATCAGACACATATGACCCTGTTCTGTCGTCTTTCTGTCTGTCGTTGCTCTCTATTTCTGTCTGTCTTTCCTCTCTAGAATGACTTGAAATGACTGAGAACACAAGGCTGAGTATCTCTTCATGCCATACTGACAGTTGTTCCATCTGCTTTTACTGAAACGTAGCTGGCTCACTGCTCAAACGTCCTGACCCAAAACCGTAGGTATCTGTACCTTTCAAACTTAGTTGACGGCATGATATCTTATAAGAAAAAATGAAAAGGCATAGAGTATAGCCCTGTCATGAAATCTCGTCCCGAAAATGAATTTCACTGAATGAACGTTATCAACCTAGTACACACAGCAGTGTGAAAATGCCTCCCGTGGGGATGCCGGGGATCTTTCAGTATACATAGTATCCTCACCTTCAGGAAATTATGCGCTAGAAATTGTTTCATATCTGTCATTCACTTTGCTCCTGTTTTGCTCCTTTGCTTTCTGTCATTTCTTCTTATCTTTTTGTTGCCTTGCTGGTCCATTCACCTGTACGTGTTCAATAAAGTCGTACTACTTTCTCTTAGATTGTAATTGGGTACATGTAATCAGTGCATTTCGGCTCTAAGGAAATGAGACATGTGGAGGCAATTTTAGGTAATTTAAGCCTGTTTCTATATATGTTTTAGTGTCCTTTGTTATGTTAAAATTTGCATTCAGGTATGTTTTTTAAATCCCCTGTGTGATAAATTGGATGGTGTGGTCAACGCTAGGGCGTCTTTTGGATTAGTGCGCAAATGCACTGATATGTGCATTTACTTTTCTGTTCCTTTTATTTTTATTTATTTATTTTTTTATCTGTTGAGGTATTGAGTGTGTATTAAAACGGTTATAGCCCTGATATGGCTGTACGCAACAATAAGAATAAGAGTGAAAACGGAGTGTCCTAGATTCTCTCGCTCTTCATGTCTCAATTTCATGGTTACCTCAGTTTCAGTTTCGCCTGCTGCTTCCGGTTCCGGTCCTGACGTGAATTCAGGTCAAGGTTTTCCGTTCTGATGGTTTATGGGAACTGTCACACGGAAGGAATGCGGTCGCACTCTTCTGATAAGGTTAATGTTCTCTCAATCCTGCACTGGGATTAAGCCACACTTGACATTAGTAGTAAGGACTTAGGAGGAGGTTCCTCCTTATCGTGGTTTAACCCTTAGACTCCCGCACCCAGTCCACCGACTGGAAGAATTTAACCCCTTGACTCCCTCACCCTATCCACCAGCTTCCTGCAGGAACTTGTGGATAAGGTGACAGAATCAAAGGGTTAAGATTTTGCTTTGCTTGCATTGTTGGCTGTGCAAGATACTGGTGGGTAGGGTGTGAGAGTCAAAGACTGATCGGAAAAAAAAACACCAAAAAAAATCTCAACGCAGAGTTTAGAGTGTACAGCTTCTTCAAGAAAGAATTTATGGCGCGCAGACAATTCTTTGTGCACTCCACCTAAATCTGTCAGCAGTTTTCTGCCAGACTCCCTGAGCCTGCACAAAACCCTATGCCCTGGCAAGGTCTTGAAATGGGAAAGGGGGAGAAGAGACCCATTAAATACTAAGCTGACCCACCAGGATGATGAAACATTCAGATCCCAGGCAGCTAACAGGCCAGGTTTTAATGTGTGGACTGTAATTAATTCGAAATGTCCAGATCGTGAGTCCACTATACCATTAAAGGAACCAACCAGTGGGATGCAATCAATCTCAGGTTTACGTTAGTGTCACTGTCGTCTGCCGCTTATGTGCCTGAGGTAAATTCAAATCAAGTTTTTTTTGGTGCTGGTGGTTTCTAGAAACCGTTAGTGGATGGAACGTGATAACATTTTTCTTACCAGGAATAGTTTCTGTTGGTCTTGCTCCGTGACTGAACCATCATTTGCCATAAGTAGTAACAGCTTTCAGAAGAAGTTCCCTTGTGTGTTTGATCAGAAAAGGGACCAGCTAAGTCTGAGTTTGATGTTTCTTCAAAGGCGGTTTATGGCTATTGGATATTCCATGTGTGCTTCATTTTATAGATAGCTAGATAGCTAGATAAATAGATAGCTAGATACATAGATAGACAGACAGATAGATACATACATACATACATACATACATACATACATACATAATAGATAGACAGATAGATAGATAGATCAGATAAATAGATAGACAGATAGATAGATAAATAGATAGACAGATAGATAGATAGATAAATAGATAGATAGATAGATAGATAGAGATAAATAGATAGATAGATGGATGGATAGATAGATAGAGAGAGACAGATAGAAGATAATATAGATAGATAGATAGATAGATAGATAGATAGATAGATAGACAAATAGACAGACAAATAGACAGACAAATAGATAGATAGATGTATAAAGAATTACAGAAATTTTTACCTGCCAGACTGCCAGAGCCTATAGACAAAAATGCCTTAGCAATGTCTTGAAATGGGGACAAAGGGAAGGGAACTATGAAATACTAAGCTCACACCACCAGAATGATGGAAACATTCAGATGCCTGGGCAGCTAACGGGCCAAGTTTTAATGTTGTGGGCTGTGATTAAATTCGAAATGTCCGATCGTGAGTCCGCTATACCATCAACAGAACCAACCTGTGGAATGTAATCAATCCCAGGTTTACTTAAGTGTCACTTTCGTCTGCTGCTTACGTGGCTGAAGTAGATTCAAATCAAGTTTTTTTGTGCTGGTGGTTTATAGAAACCTTTTACTCTAGGGAACGTGATAACATTCTTCTTACCAGAAATAGGTTCTATCAGTCTTGCTCCATGTCTGAACAGTCACTTCCATAAGTAGTGAGAGCTTTCAGAAGAAGTGCCCCTGGTGTTTTGGACCAGAAAAAGGACCAGCTAAATCTAGAGTTTGAAGTTTCTTCAAACTGGATTAATGACTCTTCGATAATTCCATATGCGCTTCACCTAACGTATAGATAAATAGATAAATAGACAGACAGATAGATGGATAGGTAGATGATAGATAGATATATAGGCAGACAGTAAGATAGATAGATAGATAGATAAATGATAGATAGATAGATCCATAGATAGATAGATAGATAGATAGAAAGACAGATAGATGGATCAATAGATACATAGATAGATATATAGAGATAAATATATAGATAGATAGCTAAACAGATAGACAGATAAACAGATAGACAGACAGACAGACAGATAGACAGATAAACAGATAGACAGACAGACAGACAGACAGATAGATAGATAAATAGATAGATACATAGATAGATACATACATACATAATACATACATACATAAATATCTAGATAAATAGATAGACAGATGGACAGATAGACAGATAAGCAAATAGATAGAGACATAAACAGATACATAGATACATAGATAGATGCATTGATAGCTACATAGATATATAGATACATGAATACATAGATATAAACGTACATAGATAATCAAAGCATTACAGAAATTACCTGCCAGACTGCCTGAGCCTATAGAAAAATTGACATGACAATATCTTGACATGGGGAGGTAGGGAAGGGAACTATGAAATACAAACCTGACACTACCAGAATGATGGAAACATTCAGATGCCCTGGCAGCTAACACGCCAGGTTTCAATGTGATGGTCTGTGACTGAATTTGAAATGCCCAGATGTTGATTTCACTGTACCATCAAAAGAACCAACCTGTGGGATGTAATCAATCTCAGGTTTACGTTAGTGTCAGTTTCGTCTGCAGCTTACGTGCCTGAAGTAAATTCAAATCAAAAGTGTTTTTTTTGTGCTGGTGGTTTATAGGAACCATTACTGGAGGGAACGTGATAACACTCTTCTTACCAGAAATAGGTTCTATCAGTCTTGCTCCATGACTGAACAGTTACTTCCATAAGTAGTGAGAGCTTTTAGAAAAGTGTCTCTGGTGTGTTTGACCAGAAAAGAGACCAGCTAAGTTTGGAGTTTCAAGTTTCTTTAAATGGGGTTTATGACTGTTCTTAATTCTATGTGCACTTCACCGAATCAGAAGATGGATAGACAGATAGATAGATAAACAGACAGAGAGACAGACAGATAAACAGATAAACAGACTGACAGACAGACAGATAGTTAGATAGATAGACAGATAGATAGATAGATAGACAGATAAACAAACAGATAGAGACATAAACAGATACATAGATAGATAAATAGATAGATGCATTGATAGCTACATAGATATATAGCTACATGAATACACAGAAATTTAAAGCATTACAGAAATTACCTGCCAGACAGCCAGAATCTATAGAAATATTGACATGACAATGTCTTGAAATGGGGAGGAAGGGAAAGAAACTATGAAATACTAAGCTGACACCACCAGAATGATGGAAACATTCAGATGCCCAGACAGCTAACAAGCCAGGTTTTAATGTGAAGGGCTGTGACTGAATTCGAAATGTCCAGATGTTGAGTTCACTGTACCATGTAAGAACCAACCCGTGGGATGTAATCAATCTTAGGTGGACTTTTGTGTCAGTTTCGCCTGCCGCTTACGGGCCTAAGGTAAATTCAAATCAAGGTTGTTGACTTTTTTTGTTTTTCTGTTGTTGTTTTTAGGGTGGATAGATAGACAGACAGACAAACAGACAGACAGACAGACAGATACATACATACATATACATAAATACATAGATGGATACATAGATAGATACATAGATACATAGATGCACAGATACATAGATACATAGATAGCTGCATAGATACGTATATAGATAGATACATAGGCACACAGATCTATAGATACACAGATAAAGAATTACACAAATTACCTGCCAGACTGCCAGAACCTATAGGAAAAAAATGCCCGGGCAATGTCTTGAAATGGGGACAAAGGGAAGGGAACTATGAAATACTAAGCTCACACCAGGATGGTGGAAA
This sequence comes from Monoplex corrugatus, assembly GCA_030674185.1. Taxonomy (NCBI): domain Eukaryota; kingdom Metazoa; phylum Mollusca; class Gastropoda; order Littorinimorpha; family Ranellidae; genus Monoplex; species Monoplex corrugatus. The sequence goes on along the minus strand of CM060306.1, from coordinate 14,802,726 downwards.
CATTCAGATGCCCGGGCAACTAACAGGCCAGGTTTTAATGTTGTGGGCTGTGATTGATTTCCAAATGTTCAGATCGTGAGACCACAATACCATCAAAAGAACCAACCCATGGGACGCAATCAATCCCAGGTTTATGTTAGTGTCAGTTTCGTCTAACACCTTACGTGCCTAAGGTAAATTCAAATCAAGAGTTTTTTGGTGCTGGTGGTTTATAGAAACCATTACTGGAGGGAACGTGATAACATTCTTCTTACCAGAAATGCTTTCTCTTAGTCTGGCTCCGTGATTTAACCATCACTGACATATGAAGAGAGAGGTTTTAGAAGAAGTTTCCCAAGTGTGTTTGATCAGAAAAAAAAGAATTAGGCAAGTCTGGAGTTCGAAGTTTCTTCAAATGGGGTTTATGGTTAATGGATGATTCCATGTGCACGAAACCTAATCGGAAGATGAGAGAGAGCTAGATAGCTAGCCAGCTAGATATATAGATGGATAGATAGAGAGAGAGAGATAATAGATAGATAGATAGACAGAGAGACAGACAGACAGATAGATAGATAGATAGAGAGATAGAGAGATAAGATAGATACATATATAGATACATAGATAGGTACGTAGATAGATAAGCAGACGCATAGATAGATACATACATACATAAATAGATAGATAGATAGATAGATAGATAGTTAGAAAGATAGATACATAGATACATAGACAGAAATAGATAGATAGATAGACAGACAGATAGATAGATAGATAGATATAAGATAGATAGATAGATAGATAGACAGACAGAAAGGTAGATAGATACATAGATACATATATACATAGATAGATACGTAGATAGATAAGCAGACGCATAGATAGATACATACATACATAAATAGATAGATAGATAGATAGATAGATAGATACATAGATACATAGATACATAGATACATAGATATATATACATAGATACATAGATACGTAGATACATAGATATATAGAAAGATAGATAGATTGATTGATAGATAGATAGATAGATAGATAGATAGATAGATAGATAGATAGACAGACAGACAGAGAGACAGATAGATAGATAGATAGATAGATTGATAGATAGATAAGCAGACGCATAAATAGATAGATACATATATACATACATATACAGATAGATAGTTATAATAGATAGATAGATAGATAGATAGATAGATAGATAGATAGATAGATAGATAGACAGATAGATAGATTGATAGAAAGATAGATACATAGATACATAGACATATAGATAGATAGATAGATAGATAAATAGATAGATTGATTGATAGATAGGTAGATAGATAGACAGACAGGTAGATAGATAGATAGGCAGATAGGTAGATAGGTAGATACATACATACTTACATACATACATAGATACATACATACATACATACATACAACATACATACATATATACATACATACACACATACATACATACATACATACATACATACATACATACATACATACATACATACAAACAAACATACATACATACATGCATACATGCATACATACATAAATACATCCATACATAAATACATACATTATTACATACATACATACATACATGCATATTTACATATATACATGCATAATACATATATGCATACATACATACAGAGAGAGAGAGAGAGAAATAAGAGAGAGAGAGAGAGAGAGAGAGAGAGAGAGAGAGAGAGAGAGAGAGAGAGAGAGAGATAACGAATTACAACAATTATCTGCCAGAATGCCTGAACCTACAGAAAATAACTACGACAAGACAGAAGCTATCCTCATTGGCACCCGTCAGAAACTTTCTCAACTGCCTCCTCTTTTTCTCCCATTATGTAACACATCAGTCCCAATTTCTGATTCAGCTAAGAACCTTGGTGTTTACCTTGACTCTACCCTCTCCATGAGTAAAGTTGTTTCTCAAACCGCCAGATCTTGCTACTATCACCTCCATCGTATAAGCCTGATCAGGACGTATCTTTCTGTCAAAACAACTGCAAAACTCGTTCTCTCCTTCATAATGTCTCGCATTGACTATTGCAATTCACTCCTGTCTGGTCTTCCTGCCTCCACCATTCACATCCTACAGCGCATTCAAAACAATGCTGCACGCCTTGTACTCAAAAAGAATAAAAGCTGACCACATCTCCCCTCTCCTGGCACAACTTCACTGGCTCCCTGTGTCAAAGCGCATACAGTACAAACTAGACACCATCTGCTACCAAAGCCTCAATAGCACAGCCTCCGATTACCTGTCAAGCCTACTTGAGATCTACGTTCCCTCACGTACCCTCCGCTCTGCCTCCGATCCTCTGACTTTTCGATTTCCACGCACTAAGCTCAGTACCTATGGTCCACGTGCCTTCTCTGTTTCTGGTCCACTCTCCTTGAACAAACTTCCTCTCTCAGTCCGTCAGCAACCTACTTTTTTCTCCTTCAAGTCCGCTCTCAAAACTCACCTTTTTTTCCCCTGAATAAAATCCTGACCTCACTCAACCCCCATTGCAGCCTGTCTTCACTCGGTGTGGAATATATATTTTTACATATATGTTTTCTATTGATTTCTTTTTTTTTCTACTTTGAGTACATTTATATATGATTTGTCATTACATTTCTTCTTTTTCCCCATTTACAGCCATGTGTATGTGTGTGTGTGTGTGTGTGTGTGTGTGTGTGTGTGTGTGTGTGTGTGTGTGTGTCTGTGTGTGTGTGTGTGTGTGTGTGTGTGTGGGTGGGTGGGTGTGTGTGTGGGTGTGTGCATGCGTGCGTATGTGTATATTCAGCGCTTAGAATTGATTTTTATCAAGAATTTGCGTTATATAGATACTGTAATTATCAAGAATTTGCGTTATATAGATATTGTAATTATTATTATTATAGAAATGCCTTTTTTTGAAATGGGGAGGAAAGGAAGGGAACTATAATATCCTAAGCTGACACCACCAGAATGATGGAAACATTCAGATGGCCAGATAGCTAACAGGCCAGGTTTTAATGTTGTGGGCTGTGATCGAATTCGAAATGTCCAGATCGTGAGTCCACTATACCATTAAAAGAACCAACCTGTGGAATGCAATCAATCCCAGGTTTACTTTAGTGTCACTGTCGTCTGCCGCTTACGTGCCTGAGGTAAATTCAAATCAAGTTTTTTTGGTGCTCGTGGTTTCAACAAACCATTACTGGAGGGAACTTGATAACACTCTTCTCCCCAGGAATACGTTCTCTCAGTCTTGCTCCGTCACTGAACCATCACTGCCATAAGTAGTGAGTGCTTTTAGAAGAATTGTCCCAAGTGTGTTTTATCAGAAAAGGGACCAGCTAAGTCTAGAGATTGAAGACTCTTCAAACGGGGTTTATGACTCTTCAATAATTCGATGTGAAATATATCAATAGGTGGATAGATAGATAGATAGATAGATAGATAGATAGATAGATAGAT
>CM060306.1:14789269-14791769 GCA_030674185.1 Monoplex corrugatus | reverse complement strand
CTGGGCCAGCAGCTGTACGGAACATCAGGCGTGCTTCAGGGCCTTGATGTCTCCTACTGTTGTTCGTGGCCAAGTATTCTTGGGTTTTCCTCTTCTAACCCTTTGACGTCCGTACCCTTCCTGCAGGAAGCTGCTGAATTGGGTGAGGGAATCAAGGGGTTAGGCTTTTGCTTCGCTAGCATGGTTGACAATGCAGGATGCTGGTGGTCAGAGGGCAGGAGTTAAAGGGTTAATACAGTTTGCATTAGTTATGGATTTCTAATCATTCAGTGTCAAGGAAAAGTGAGCGTTTCGTATTACTGTTCAGCATTCAAGCTGACATCTGTCATATTGTGCAGTGATCCCTTGGGAATGGGATGTGTTGTTGCAATATTTTGCCCGTCCATTGTGATTCTTTGAAGGCTATGCTGATATCTCTGCTTGCTCATATGCTGCCTGTAGTCATTTGCCTACTTGACACTTGATTGGTGCTCATGTGCTGTGTGTAGTCATTTGCCTTCTTGACACTTGATTGGTGCTCATGTGCTGTGTGTAGTCATTTGCCTACTTGACACTTGATTAGTGCTCATCTGCTGTGTGTAGTCATTTGCCTACTTGACACTTGATTAGTGCTCATGTGCTGTGTGTAGCCACTTGCCTACTTGACACTCGATTGGTGCTCATATGCTGTGTGTAGACACTTGCCTACTTGACACTTGATTGGCGACGTATGTATAGGACGAAGTCAAACAGACGGACGTTGTTACGTATTGGTCAAGTAAGTGTTGACTGGACTAGAACACCCGTATCCTTCTTCAGAGGTTGTGTAGAAAGTTGATAGCCTTGTGGAGTCGCTCGATGTCGTCCTTCAGCATTCTGAGACGTACAAGAAGGTCGAAAGGACACAGCTCAAATACAGTCTCCGTTTGCTGTTCTGTTGATGCAATTTTATTTCGAGCCTGTCTTGCAGAATTTGTGCAGTCATATAGTCAACCCCAAACTGGGCAGTAAAGCATTCTGAAATTATGGGCGTCAATACGAAAGAGAATGGCGTGACAATTACACACTCCTTCACATTTTGAAAAAAAAAAACCTGTGCTGTTACGTAATTACATCAACCCAAGGCTACAGAACTTCATTCCATGTGGAGCTTGTAAAAGACTAGGTACTTCCAGTTATCCCTTACAAATTTGTATACAGAACAACCTACTTTCCTATGTAGAAATACACACACACACACAAAAAATGATGGGTTGCACTGTGGCGACTAACTTTCCCCTGGGGAGAGCAATCTGAATTTTTCATCTTGAAGAAATTATGACCTATCCCCGACCTCCAATAACAGAAAAACAAAATAAAAAATAAAGCAAAACAAACCAAACAAAAACAAACAATTATATTTCTATCACGTTTATCGCTGAATATTTAATGTTATCAGGTTCACAGAGAACATAATTCAACAACAGGACTGTAAACAAATATCTGTAGACTACGTGGATTGCTGTAATTAGCCATCTCAAGGAACAATTTACAAGGGTTCAACAACAGGAATGTAAACAGATGTCTGTCAATTATGCGGATGTTGTAATTAGCCATCTCAAAAAACAGTTTATAAGGGCGTCTGATTTCCTCTTTGTTTCATTAACCGACAAATATAGCAATGGGTAATGTTAATTAGAACCTGGAGTCTTCGCCATTGTGCAGACTTTAAGGACAGTTTCCTGGCTATTTCTTCTTCTATCATGTGCCCTCTTTATCTTTCCATTTTATCTTTCCATTTTATCTGTCTGTTTTACCTGTCTGCTTTATCTGACTGCTTTATCTGTCCTCTTTCTCTGTCCTCTTTCTCTGTCCTCTTTCTCTGTCCACTTTATCTGTCCTCTTTATCTGCCCACTTTATCTGTCCACTTTCTCTGTCCACTTCTCTGGCTGCTTTATTTGTCCACTTTATCTGTCATTTTATCTGTCCTCTTTATCTGTCCACTCTATCTGTCCTCTTTATCTGTCCATTTTATCTGACTGCTATATCTGTCCACTTTATCTGTCCTCTTAATATGTCCACTTTATCTGACTGCTTTATCTGTCTACTTTATTTGTCCACTTTATCTGTCCACTTAATATGTCCACTTTATCTGACTGCTTTATCTGTCTACTTTATCTGTCCTCTTTATCTGACTGCTATATCTGTCTACTTTATCTGACTGCTATATGTCTACTTTATCTGTCTACTTTATCTGTCCTCTTTATCTGTCCACTTTAGCTGTCCTCTTTATCTGTCATCTTTATCTGTCCACTTTATCTGCCCACTTTATCTGCCCACTTTATCTGTCCACTTTATCTGTCCACTTTATCTGGCTGCTTTATCTGTCCTCTTTATCTGCCCACTTTATCTGTCCACTTTTTCTGTCCACTTTATCTGGCTGCTTTATCTGTCCTCTTTATCTGCCCACTTTATCTGTCCACTCTATCTGGCTGCTTTATCTGTCCTCTTTATCTGCCCACTTTATCTGTCCACTTTATC
>CM060306.1:14779269-14781769 GCA_030674185.1 Monoplex corrugatus | reverse complement strand
GGACGTTGTTACGTCCCGATTTCTCACCTGCCACGATTTTTAACCGGGGTGTGGAATCTTGTCAAACTTACAGCCACTTTTGGCACGATTCCTTTTCCTTGATGAGATACAATATGGGCATGGAAGGCATGCTATCTTATAGCTTACCCAGCACAGTTTTTCACTTCAGCTCTCTCTCTCTCTCTCTTTTTCTCTTTCTTTCTCTCTCTTTCTCTCTCTTTTTCTCTCTCTTTTTCTCTCTCTCTTTTTCTCTCTCTCTTTCTCTTTCTCTCTTCCTCTCTCTCTTTCTGTCTTCCTCTCTCTCTCTCTCTTTCTCTCTTTCTCTCTCTTTCTCTCTCTTTCTCTCTCTCTCTCTTTCTCTCTCTTTCTCTCTCTCTTTCTCTCTCTCTCTTTCTCTCTTTCTCTCTCTCTCTTTCATTCTCTCTCTCTCTTTCATTCTCTCTCTCTCTTTCTCTCTCTTTCTCTCTTTCTCTCTCTCTCTCTCCTTTCTGAAGGGCATTGGTCTTGGAGTGTAACGCGTAACGCAGTTTCTTCTTTGGTTCTGTTTTGTACATCTGTTTTGGTCCTGCGCCATTTTGAAGTTAGTTTTTATTTTTAACATTATTGTTTTCGTTTCTTTTTGTGCTCTTTCTTTATCTTTGCATCTTTTTCACTGTTGTGTTAAGCTCTTTCAGTTTATTCCCCTTTCTGACTTGTTTCCTTTCTTTCTCAGTTCTTTCTTCCCTTCACCTTCTAATTATTTGCTTTCTGGATCTTCTTTTGCCAGAACTAGACAGTCTTTCCTCAGACTTGCCAGCTAATTCTATGGATTCTTCCTTCATGATTTCACTGAAATTTGTTTTCGTCACCTCCTCTTTAAGTATTTCAACTTTTTTTTTCCAGATTGATTTCAAACGTCTTTTTCATCTATCTCTGTCTATCTGTCTCTCTATCTATCTTACCTATCTATCTATTTTCTTTGCTTTTTCTTTTTCTTTCTCTTCTCCTTCTCTATCTGTCTGTCTGTCTGTCTCTCTCTCTGTCTGTCTGTCTGTCTGTCTCTCTCATCTTTCTCTATCTGTCCCTTTCCCTCTCTCCCTCCCCGTGTATGTATGTGTGTGTTTTTGTGTCAATATTGATTCGAAAATATAGGTTACCACTCTAACCGTGCAACTTGTATAATTCATGAAGATTTTTCTTTGATTTCACATCAATCGGATACGGGTGCTTATTTCTATTCCTGCGCATGCTGTTTAATCATATCATGGGTAGATTGTTAATTCCATTTGATGTTTTTTTTCCTTTGTTATTGCTATGAACGATCTCTCTCACTCTCTTCTCTCTTTCTCTCTCTGTCTCTCTGTCTTTGTCTCTCTGTCTCTGTCCTCTGTCTCTCTGTCTCTCTGTCTCTGTCTCTGTCTGTCTCTCTCTCTCTCTGCCTCGCTCTCTCTCTCTCTCTGGCTCTCTCTGCCTCGCTCTATTTCTCTCTCTGTACCTCTCTTCCAGACTCTCTGTCTCTGTCTCTCTCTCTTTCTCTGTCTCTTGTCTGTCAGTTTCTCTGTCTGTCTGTCTGTCTGTCTCACTCACTCACTCTCTCTTTCTCTCCCTCCCTCTCTCTGTCGTCAGCTGATACGTCGTTACGTCATTATTTCCATTCTTTTCGTGAAAGTGAAAAACGTCTGTCAAATCACACAAACCACAAGAAAAAAAGCAGTATATTTCCATGTCAAGAAAGAAAAATAAATAAGAGCAGAGAAAGTAGCCTACAATGTAATTCATCTGCACACACACACACACACACACACACACACACACACACACACACACACACCCGCGCGCGAGCACACACACACACACACACACACACACACACACACACAGAGACACACACACAGACACACACAGAGACAAACCACACACAAACACACACACTGACACACAAACACACAGTCACACGTCGCACACACCACATACACACACACACACACACACACACACACATACATACAGAGAGAGTACACTGACACACAGACACACATACACACACTCACACACGCACACACACACTGATACACTGACACACAGACACACATACACACTCACACACACACACACACACACACACACACTGATTCACTGACACACATACACACATACACACACAACTGATACACTGACACACAGACACACAGACACACATACACACACTCCACACACACACACACACACACACACACACACATTTCAACATGACACACACGCGTGCACGCTCGCAGACATTCACAATGCGCGCACATATAGTCGCATGTCTATCTATCTATCTATCTATCTATCTATCTGTCTATCTATGTATCTATCTATCTATCTATCTATCTATCTATCTATCTACCTAAACATTGTGCAGTTGGGCACAGGAAACAGACAAACAAACAGACAGATGGACAGACAGACAAAGAAATAGACAAACGAACAACCCAGACTCATCTCAATGAGTCTCTTTTTATATTTTTCCGAAAAGATC
>CM060306.1:14759269-14761769 GCA_030674185.1 Monoplex corrugatus | reverse complement strand
AGAGAGAGAGATTAATGACAACAACAGAGAAGAGGAGAGATGAGTAAAACTAATACAACAGAAAGAGAAGAGAGAGGATTGTAAAACTAATAAAACAGAAAGAGGAGAGAGAGGAGAATGAAAACTAAATAAAAGAGAGAGAGAGAGAGTAAAAAAAAGAAGAAAGGAGAGAGAGAGAGGAAACTCATAAAAAGAAGGGGGAAGGAGTTTAAAAAAAAAAGAGGAGAGAGAGAGAGAGGAAGGAGGGGGGAGGAGTATTTGTAAAACTCAATAAACAGGAGAGAGGAGAGAGGAGAGGTTTGTATAAACCACCAGAGAGAGAGAGAGGAGAGAAGATGTATTTGTAACAACTCAACATACAAAAGAGAGGAGGAGAGAGGAGAGATGTATGTATAACAACTTCAAAACAAACAGAGAGAAGGAGAGAGAGAGAGAGAGGAGAGATGTTTTGTATAAAACCTGCACATACAAAAAGAGAGAGAGAGAGAGAGAGAGGATGTATTTGTATAACAACTCTCACAATAAAACAAGAGAGAGAGAGGAGAGAGAGAGGAGTATGTTAACAATTACACTACAACAAGAGAAAGAGAGGAGAGAGAGAGAGAGATGTATTTGTATAACAACTTACACAAACAAAAGAGAGAGAGAGAGAGAGAGAGGAGAGATATTTTATACAACCTCACACATACAAACAGAGAGAGGAGAGATGTATTTGTATAACAACCTCACAATAAAACAAGGAGAGAGAGAGAGAGAGAGAGAGGGAGAGATGTATTTGTATAAAACCCAAAAAAAAGAGAGAAGAGGAGAGGAGGATGTATTTGTTAACAACTCACAATACAAACAGAGAGAGAGAGAGAGGAGATGTTGTATAACAACTCCAATAAAACAGAGAGAGAGAGAGAGATGTATTTGTATAACAACCTGCACACATACAAAAGAGAGGAGGAGAGAGGAAAATGAAGAGAGGAGAGAGAGAGAGATGTATTTGTATAACAACTCTGCACACATACAAACAGAGAGAGAGAGAGAGAGAGAGAGGGAATGTATTTGTATAACAAACTCACACATACAAACAAGAAGAGAGAGGAGAGGAGAGAGATGTATTTGTATAACAACTCTCACACATACAAACAGAGAGAGGAGAGGAGAGAGAGAGAGGATGTATTTGTATAAACTCTCACCATACAAACAAGAGAGAGAGAGAGAGAGAGAGAGATGTATTGTATAACAACCTCACACTACAACAAGAGAGAGAGAGAGAGAGAGAGAGAGAGATGTATTTGTATAACAATCTGCCACATACAACAAGAGAGAGAGAGAGGAGGGAGAGTGTATTTGTATAACACTGCACACATACAACAGAGAGAGGAGAGAGAGGAGAGGAGAGATGTATTTGTATAACAACTCTCACACATACAAAAGAGAGAGGAGAGAGAGAGAGAGAGATGTATTGTAAAAACTTGCACACTAAACAGAGGAAGAGAGAGAGAGAGAGGAGAGAGATGTATTGTATAACAACCTGCACACATACAAACAGAGAGGAGAGAGAGAGGGGAGAGAGATGTATTTGTATAACACTTGCACCTACAAACAGAGAGAGAGAGGGAGAGAGAGAGATGTATTGTATAAAACTCCACATAAAACAAGAGAGAGAGAGAGAGAGAGAGAGATGTATTTGTATAACACTCTCACACATACAAAAGAGAGAGAGAGGAGAGAGAAGTGATTGTAAACACTCCCACATACAAGGAGAGAGAGGAGAGAGAGGAGAGATGTATTGTATAACATCTCACACATAAAACACAAGAGAGAGAGAGAGAGAGAGAGAGAGAGAGAATGATTTGATAACCTACACATACAAACGGAGAGAGAGAGGAGAGAGATGTATTGTATAAACTCCAATACAACAGGAGAGAGGAGAGAGAGGAGATGATAAACTAATAAACAAGAGAAGGAGAAGAGAGAGAGTATTGTATAAAAACAAAAAGAAAGAGAGAGAGAGAGAGAGAGATGTATTGTATACATCTCATACAACGGAGGAGAGAGAGAGAGAGGGAATATTAAACTCTCCAATAAAAAGAGAGAGAGAGAGAGAGAGGGGATGTTTTGTATAAACTGCACAATACAAGAAGAGAGAGGAGAGAGAGAATGTATTTGTTACACTCACACAACAGAGAAGGGAGGGGAGAGAGAAAAGAAAACAGAGAGGAGGAAGAGAGAGGAGATGAAAACAAAGAGGAGGAGAGAGGAGGAGAGAGAAAGAAAAAAAGAGAGAGGAGAGAGAGGAGAGAGGGAGAGAAAGAGGAAGAGAGGGATGAAATCTACCACAAAGAGAGAGAGAGAGAGAGAGAGAGATGAGATTCCAGGAAGAGAGAAGAGAGGAGAGATTGAATAAATACAGAGAGGAGAGAGAGGGGAGAGAGAGAGAGAGAGATGTATTTGTATAACAAACTTGCACATACAAACAGAGAAGAGAGGATGGGAGAGAGAGAGAGAT
>CM060306.1:14716769-14756769 GCA_030674185.1 Monoplex corrugatus | reverse complement strand
TGCACACACAGAGGAGAGAGAGAGAGAGAGAGAGAGAGAGAGAGAGAGAGAGAGATGGAAACAAAAACGCAGACAAACAGACGTATTATACTTGATATCAAACAGAACACCATGTTAAAACGTCACACGTCGGCAACAAAAACGTTATATTAGATCACGTGCAGCAAATACAAATTTAGGGCGTCAATCAAGAAATGCTTGCTTTTTTTGTTGGTGGTGGTAATGGGTTTACGTGTGTGTGTGTGTGTGTGTGTGTGTGTGTGTGTGTGTGTGTGTGTGTGTGTGTGTGTGTGTGTGTGTGTGTGTGTGTGTGTGTGTGTGTGTGTGTGTGTGTGTGTGTGTGTGTGTGCGTGCGCGCGCGCTTTGTTTAGTTTTGTTGTGTTGAGTTTTGCTGTTGAGGTTTTTATATTGTTGTTGTTGTCTTTGTATTTGATGATGATGATGATGATGATGATGATGATGATGATGATGATGATGATGTGATGATGATGATGATGATGATTTCAAAGCCAAAAGCATGCGGCAATATGTGGCAATCAAAAATCATGCAGCAATATGTGGCAATCGACGAAAATCTTTTCAGACACTGGATGAAGCAATAGAAGTTAGCTTTTAACAGCCTAAGGGCCGTCTCGCAGAAGCGTCCACAAATGGACGTGTCGCGTGATAGTCGAGACGGTCACGCCAAAGATTCATTTGTTTCCTTTCTTTACACCCTGATTGCTTGAAGGTAGTTGAAAATAGTTCAGAAGGTAGTGTCGATGACTGGATACAGGTGCTCATTTTTTTCTGACATTCCTCTTAAAATCAGGAACCGGAGGATGATGAAGTGGATGCGTACCAGACACTTGATTGTCGGTAATGACGTGTCTAGTCATTAGACTTTCATTTTTAGAGTGAAACTCATACCTGCGTGACGTTCTTGTGCACTTGCCAGTCAACGTGAAAAAGTGGTTAGCTCAGCACTCTGCTGATTCGGAAGTTGAGGGTTCTCTTCCATATCGATTAAAAAAAAAAGCGAGATATTTTTACCTTACCGACCGCATTTTTTTTTCTTCTATGCTGTCTTCATATGCGATGAGCTTTTTTTTTTTTACTGTGGTGATCGTTTTGGTTGATTGTTTTGATGCAAGTAGATTAGCTGCGGCAGATGTAATAAGTCGGCATAAATGCTGATATGTATATTTCCATTGGAAAATATAGTTTTATTTTATTTCGGTTTTGTGGGGATTGGGGTGGTTTGAACTTTGTAACGGAGCAGCTAATGGAGATGTGTGAAACAGTTGTTTTTTTTCTATTTATATGTCAATAGATTATAGATATTTGCAATGTTACAGTTTTTGATATCTTACACCCCACACCTTATCATTTTTATAGCAATTCAATATCTCAACAACGTTTAAGTTTATACGCAGGTTTCGGGCATCTACCGTATCTTTCGTATTTCTACAACATGGCATTTGTGATGTCGTGGATGATTTTCTGGTATGATCTGCGTGCTATGATGCTCTCTGGACCGAACCAAACCTGAAAACAATGCGTGCTGCACCTGGTCTCGTACCAGCTTGCAATATTGCATGTTTGCTTTTTTGTCTCCTTTTCTTTCAGTGTGTACAATATCTTTTCCATCATTTCTTTTGCTTTTTTGTCTCCTTTTCTTTCAGTGTGTACAATATACTTTTGCCATCATTTCTTTTGCTTTTTTGTCTCCTTTTCTTTCAGTGTGTACAATATACTTTTTCCATCATTTCTTTTGCTTTTTTGTCTCCTTTTCTTTCAGTGTGTACAATATACTTTTGCCATCATTTCTTTTGCTTTTTTTTCTTTTCTTTCAGTGTGTACAATATACTTTTGCCATATTTCTTTTGCTTTTTGTTCTTTTCTTTTGAGTGTGTACAATATATTTTGCCATTCATTTCTTTTGCTTTTTTGTCTCCTTTTCTTTCAGTGTGTACAATATAACTTTTGCCATCATTTCTTTTGCTTTAATTTTTCACATGCAGTCACCTGACATTTGACATTTTGCTTTTGTTTGATTTGCTATGTTTTTGATTTTAACATTTTGGAAGATTTGTCTTATTTCTTTGAATATTATCTGTTGCCTTTTGTCTTTCTTCTTTGCCCGTAAACCTCTTTATCTTTTGGTTCTCCCTTACAAGATCTCTTTACTAGAATGTTAGAATGCTGGAGAAGCAAAGTTTGGAGCTCCCAGCTCGTATGTCGGCGATGTCTGTTCATATGTATATGGTTGTTTGTCATTTGTTCCATGCCATCTTGTATGTTTGGTGTCCGTTTGATGTGAGTCCCCCACGGAGATGCCACGGGCTCATTTCAATGTAAATGGTATCCCTACCTTCTGGAAATCCTGTGCTAAAAATTTCCTCTTTTCTGTCACTCTCTTTGTTTCTTTCTTCTTCCCTTGCTTTCTGTCATTTCTTCTTATCATATTCTGCCTTGCTGATTCATTCACCTGTATGTGTTCGATAAAGTCCTACTTTTCTCCTAGGATTGATAACTGGTGTACATAATTTAGTGCATTTTTTGTCTAGGGAAGTGAGGTATTCAGAAACAATTTCAGGTAAGTTAGACCCGTTCTTATGTGTTTTAGTGTCCTTAGTTATGTTTAAGTTTGTATTCAGGTATGTTTTTTAGATTCCACTGTGCGATAAATGGACAGAGTGGTCAACGTCAAGAGTATCTCCTTAGATTGTATGCGCGAATGTATTGATGTGTGTACTTAAATTTTTTTTCTTTTTCTTTCCTGTTGAAGTATTGTGTATTGTTGAACTGGTTACAGCCCTGATATAGCTGCATGCACTTAGCTGGGCTTTTAAAAAAATAACAGTAAAATAACAGTATGAAATGACGCCAAAAGTTAATGAAAATTTATTTTAATAAAGTATGGCGCTCCCTGTAAGACCTTTGTCAGGCAGAAAGGTCGGCTTTGTGGCTAGTCCTGATTTACGAGTTGTATCTTCTTCTTCTTTATTCGGGGGACCTTGTGAAGGTCTCTGATTTTATTTTTATAAGCGTTCCATTTTTTTCTTAGGTGCGTAAAGGCACATTGTTTGGCTTACCTGGTGCAAGCCGTATGTGGTAAGCGTACATTTGGGTGTGTTTGTGTTCTCATAAAACATTGAACGGTGGCATGACTTTCACTTTTTGTTTCAACATGCACACTTGATATACTGCGTGTTTATAAACAGGAAGTGGGTTTCTACCCTAACATGTCTGCACTTAGGTTGATCAGAAAAAAGATTACACAAATCTCCACCCTTGACTATAAGGAGGGAGGAAGTCAGTCAGGCTCGAACCCCATACCTTTTCAATCGGAAGTGTCAGATCTTTGCCATTCGACACCGCGCCCTTCAGGGGGTCTCACAGGAAGACCGAAATAACGCCTCACTGACGTTTTTCGAACCCCGCGGTAAGAGAACTTCCCATTATATAAAAACTGTTGATTATCATTCCGAAATTTTCAAACCCTCTCCATTCCCACCCCCTACAACCCCATTCCTTTCAGAGTGCCAGAATAAGGTTCCCACCCACCCACCCACCCATCCACCCCACCTCACCCTCCGAAAGAACTCAAATGAGCGATAAGGTCCAAATGGGCTGTGTTGCAACACTTCAAATAGATAAAGACTCGGGTATCTAAAAGACACAGGAGGGCTTTCAGACAACTGGCAAATATCTCTTATCTTTTCTCATATAGCAACACGGAGAATCATGACTTCAAAATAATCGTTATTGCCTCGATCGGTGCCAAAGGAAATAAATGACGCGCGGTTAAAACTTTCCCACTCTCGCACTTCAAAAAATCGACAGTTTAAAAACAGATTTGCATGCATTCAAAAATGCCTGAAGATATCCCAGTATCCCCCGTGGGGATGCCAGGGGGGGGAGCTCTTTCAGTATAAATATTACCCCCACCTTCTGAAACTTTTGTGCTGGAATTTCCTCTTTTTTGTCACTTTCTTTTATCTCTGCCTTGTTCCTTTGCTTTCTATCATATTTCCCCCTATCATTTTGTGCCTTGCTGGTCCATTCACCTGTATGTGTTCGATAAAGTCTTACCTACTTTCTCTCAGGATTGATAAATGGGTATATGCATTCAAGTGCATTTTTGGCGCTAGGGAAATAAGGTACGAGTAAGCAATTTACCTAATTCAGGCCTGTTTTTATATACAGGGGGGTGCAAAAGTAGGTACACAGTAAGTATCACATCATTATTATAATGCTTAACTCCGCTCTGATTAGAGGAGTGTGTGAATACCGCCGGCATGTAAGCAGTTTTAGTATCTGAGGGATTAAGGCGTGCTTGTTATTACATGTATATGCAATATTCATTTGTTTGTATAATAAATGCAATGAGTATTGTACGTGTTTTCTTTTTTGTAACTGTATACCTACTTTTGCACCCCTCTGTATATTCTTTAATGTCCTTAGTGTGTTTGAATTTTTATTCAGGTTTTTTTAATCTCCTATGTGGATAAATTGGACGGAATGATCAACACCTGATTATGGCTCTACGCAGTCGGTAGGTTTTAAACAACAAAGTAACAAACAACAGTAAAATATCCCTGTGTTATGTAAGTACGTATTTGTACTTTGCCATTTAATGTTAATAATTTTATTGCCAACTGTGCTAAGACGTACATGCACACACGCTTGCATGCATGGATGAACAAATGTACATACATTTTGCAGACATATGCACAGACACATGCACATACACACACAACACACACACACACACACACCACACACACACACACACACACACACACACGCACGCACGCACATACACACACACAACACACAACACACTACACATAACACACATCACACACACACACACACAACAAACTTCTCTCTCTCTCTCCTCTCTCTCTCTCTCTCTCTGTCTCCCTCTCCTCTCTCTCTCTCTCACACACACACACTCACACATACACACACATTCACACACACACACACACACACACACACACACACACACCGCCCACCTCCACACACACACACACGCACGCACATACACACACACACACACACACACACGCGCGCGCGCGCGCGCGTAGTATTGATTTGAATAATTCTGGCCTGTGTAGAGTCTTTCGAATCAGAAAAAGGAAAACCAGTAGCAAAGCAACATCAGCAACAACAATAACAACATGTACATCAAAAGCAGTTTCTTTCAGTAACAAATTGATACCAGCATAGACAACAGTAGATGGAACCCTTTAAAGCTAGATAGAATCTCACGACCTCATTGGCGTGGGTTTAATGGTGTGGTGGCTTATCGCTTATGCCATGATCATAATATCATTTTCTTTTATTTTTTCCCATCACATGGCGTATACGGCGTTGGTGCATATGGAACGTATTTGTAGGTCGGAAACGCTGTCTTGACAAAATTGAAAATGAAATTGAAGCCAAAGCAAATATGTTAAGACGCATCAACATTCTGCCCTCCCTCCAAAACACACACACGCGTGCGCGGCGCGCGCACACACACACACACAACTACAGCGCGCGCGCACACAACACACACACACACACACACACAAACAAACACCTGTGCGCGAGCCCGCGCGCACACACACCACACACACACACACACACACACACACAACACAACAACCCACACATATCACTCACATCACACACACAAAAACACACACACTCTCTCTCTCTGTCTTTCTGTCTCTCTTTTCTCTCTGTCTCTCTTTCTTCTGACACACTACACTCACTACACACACACACACACACACACACACACTACACACACACTCACTCTCTCTCTCTCTCTCTCTCTCACACCACACACAACACACACACACACACACACACACACACACACACACACACACACACACACACACACACACACACGACAAACAAACAAACAAACAAGTCAAACAAAAACAATGAGGCAACTGTCCATTTACACACCGATAATTTAGAAACGGAGAACATGGCATTTTAGAAACGCAGGCGAGACTCTAAATAACACTATAACATCTGTTAACTCTATGTGTCTGTCGTGTAAGAATGTTCCGATGCTTAAACTGTCGACAGCAATCGTCTGCCTCTGCTTATTTAACCCTTTGGCTCCCGCGCCCTATCTACCAACTGCAAAAACTTAACCCTTTGATTCCCTCACCCTTTCTACCAGCTTCCTGCAGGAAGCTGGTGGAAAGGGTGAGGGAATCAAAGGGTTGTTTTTGCTTTGCTGGTATGGTTGGCAATGCAGGGTGCTGGTGGATAGGGTGCGGGAGTCAAAGGGTTAAGTTTTGCTTTGCTGATATGGTTGGCAATGCAGGGTGCTGGTGGATAGGGTGCGGGAGTCAAAGGGTTAAGTTTTGACTTTGCTGACATGGTTGGCAATGCAGGTGTCCTGTGGATAGGTGCGGTGTCAAAGGTTCAGTTTTTGCTTTGCTGATATGGTTGGCAATGCAGGGTGCTGGTGGATAGGGTGCGGGAGTCAAAGGGTTAAACAGCTAGGGTCTGAATCTGAACGCACCCCATGGGGATGCTGGGAGCTCTTTCAGTATGAATAGTAACCCCACCTTCTGGAAATTCTGTGCTACAAATTTCCTCTTTTCTGTCACTCTTTTTTTTTTTCTGCCTTGTTCTTTTGCTTTCTGTCATTTCTACCTATCATATTCTGCCTCAATGGTCCATTCACATGTATGTGTTCGATAAAGTCTTACACACTTTTTCTTAGGATTGATAATTAGGTACACGTACTAAATGCGTTTTTGGCTCTAGGGAGGTGAAATATGCGAAAGCAATTTCAGGTAATTTATGCCTGTTTCTATATATGTTTTGGTGTCCTTAGGCAGTCTTATTTTTGTACTCAATTATGTTTTTTTTTTAAATCCCCTGTGCAATAAATTGGACGGAGTGGTCAACACCAGGGGCATGTTCTTAGATTATATGCGCAAATGCATTGACGCGTGTACTAAGTTTCCTTTTCTTTTCTTTTTTTCTTTCTTGTTGAAGTTTGTATGTTTTGATGCGGTTATAGCCCTGATATGGCTCTGTGCAGTCGGCTGGGCTTTAAACAATAACAACAACGCATCTGAACGAAATGACCTGCCAGTATTCAAGCAAGCAGACGCCAGAAAGACATGAAAAGAGCAGAACACACTGTATGTATAAATTTGTTAATTGACGAAATACGACAGGTGTAAATTTTGGGGGGCAACTGGCCCTTGTCAAACACGTACAAAACAGACAATAATAAACCCATATAAACAAGAACGAAACAACTGTCTGTTATCACACCCATCTCAATTAGATTTAGGAAATTACATGTCGCTGTTTTGTTATGTGTGTGGTTTTTTTTTTTACCCCATTCGCGTGGTAACTGTTGCCAAATTGATGTGTTTGACAAGGCTAGATGGCGGAAACTTTATGCCTTTAGGGTATTTCAGGAGTAGGGCAAGTTGATAAATGTCACGGTTTGCTTTTGGGCTTCTGGTTTCGATCTTTCCGATAATTGCAGAGGTCGTGTTTGTTGGGAAATATGGTGAATACAATGTCAGGAGGGGAGGGGGTATTACAGAAAAAAAAATGACGGAGAAGACTGATATCTGTGATAGCAGATGGAAAAAAAGTTGTAGAAATACACAACTGTATTACAAATACATGTATGGCTAGACAGTCTTTATAGAGGCAGATCACACGTTGGTTTTGAAAGGTACATATGGCACAGTTTATTCATGTTTATGTACATGTATACAGCTGTATTGTAAGCATACGAGGCTGGACAAATTATCACGTTGGAAACAGACTACACACTGGCATATAGGCATCCTTCAGTCTCGGAAGACTATGGAGTTGCGCTCAAGGAGTTTATTCTGGTACAGCGTCGGGTGTGGCTGGTCAGTCCGACGCGGGAATGACAGTCCCTGTGGCAGAGGGCACAGATGAAGTCTGACGCTGGTCTGTCTGCCTGGGCTGCAGCCTTTCTTCTCAATCTCTTTTCCTCGTGCTGCTGAGCGAGTGTCTCTTCGAACTTGGAGAGACCTTTCTGCACAGTCTGTCTCCAGGCTGACCGTTCGAGGCTGTTGCTTCCCAGTTGTTCTGGTCGATGTTCAGGGCTTTTAGGTCCCTCTTGCACACGTCTTTGAATCGCAGCTGTGGTCTGCCTGTGAGACGTTTTCCCTGCACAAGTTCTCCGTAGAGGAGGTCTTTAGGGATCCGTCCGTCGTCCATGCGCACGGCCGAGCCAGCGCATATGTCTCTGTTTCAGCAGCGTGTACATGCTGGTGCATCCAGCTCTTTCCAGGACAGTGTTATTTATAGAGGCAGATCACATGGCATAAAGAGTACGCATAAATGTCATACATTCAATTGCAAGATATACATGATACAATTTATTTTATTATTGAATCTGTAAAGAAGAAGAGTAAAAGAACATTAATTGTAAACCTCCAGTGTTGTGTATTCACATCTTGACTTACAAAAGTTCTGCTGTTTATCAAACGAAACACAAACAAAGAGCAAATGAAGAATTCTATATGCACATCTAGGAT
This sequence comes from Monoplex corrugatus, assembly GCA_030674185.1. Classification (NCBI taxonomy): domain Eukaryota; kingdom Metazoa; phylum Mollusca; class Gastropoda; order Littorinimorpha; family Ranellidae; genus Monoplex; species Monoplex corrugatus. Next base: position 14,748,226 of record CM060306.1, on the reverse strand, counting down.
CACAAGTCCCTGCCCTGACAAAGGTACCCCAGCTAAACTCGAATTACACTCTCTACACTTGATTCCCTGCTCAGAATGACTGGATGGTTCTTAGTATACTTCCTTGAACAAAAACCTCGGCATCTAAAAGTTTCCGGAATTTCTTTCCCTTTTGGGTACGTGCGTGTATATAGAAAGACAACCTTTTTGATTTAACAACCCAGTCAGGGTAATATACAGCTCCCCATCCCCCACCCCACCCTCCACCCCCCCATCCCCGTGGGGATGCCGGGGACTCTTTCAGTATTAACAGCAACCCCACATTCTGAACTACTAGAAATTTCCTCATTTCTGCCACTTTGTTTCTGTCTTGTTCTTTAGCTTTCTGTCATTTCTTCCTATCAATTTTTAGCTTTGTCGGTCCATTCACCTGTATGATTGCGTTCGATAAAATCTTGCTTACTTTCTCTTTGGATTGATAATTGGGTACATGTATTAAGTACATTTTTGGCTCTAAGGAAATCAGCTATGCACAAGCAATTTTAGGTAATTTATGCCCGTTTTTTACATATGTTTTAGAGTTCTTAGTTACGTATAAATTTGTAGTCGGGTATGTTTTTAAACCCCATGTGTGATAAATTGGACGGAGTGGTCAGCGCCAGGGGCATCTCCTTAGATTGTATGCTCCGATGCATCGATATGTACATTTTCTTTTCATTTTTTCCCTTTCATATCATGTACGTTTTGATACGGCTATAGTTCTGATGTGGCTCTACGCGGTAGGTTGGGCTTTAAACTACAATAACAAACTTCCTTAAACAAAAAAACTTGGCATCTACAAGTTTCTGTAACTTTTTCCCCTTTTTTGGGTACATGCCTGTATGCAGGAACACACATTTTTTGATGAAACAACCAATCAAAGTAATATACATAAATAATCGGTTGTCTTGTTATGCACGTTGACCTACACAAAGTGGTGTGAGGGAGGAGGGAGGTAACGGAACAGGGAGGAGGTGGGGCAAGGACTGTGAGAGAAAAGGAGAGGAAGATTGGGGGTGGGGGGGGATGGTAAAGGAATGTGGGGAGGAGATGTGGACGGTAAGCCTTAGTTTGTATAAAGTGATAATGAGGGAGGGGTGTTTGGAATGCAGCATCAAACCTCGGTAATCTGTGTACACAGGTTATGCATTACGTGGTATTTTCATCCAGTAATACGCACCAGGCAGCGGCATTTACCCTTCACTGTTCTGATCTCTGCTGAATACTTTGCTGTTGTCGTCACTGCTTTGCAATAGGAAGCACGGTGCAGCGTTCAAGTCTACCTTCTGTACTGTGCAATTAGTTATTTGGTATATTATCAAACCGTGATATGGTCCGAGCAGAAAAATGCCTTTCTTGGAACTGACTTCACCCCCTCTCTCCCCCATCCCCATTCATTCTTTCCCCAACACCACTCCTCCCCACCCCCACCCGCACTCTTCCCTCACCCCACCCCACTCTTCCCTCACCCCCACCCGCACTCTTCCCTCACCCCCACCCGCACTCTTCCTTCACCCCCACCCGCACTCTTCCCTCACCCCCACCCCCACTCTTCCCTCACCCCCACCCGCACTCTTCCTTCACCCCACCCCTACTTTCCCCTACCCCACCCCACTCTTCCCTCACACCCACCCCACTCTTCCTTCATCCCACCCCCACTCTTCCTCACACCCACACCCACTCTTCCCTCACCTCCACCCCCACTCTTCCCTCACACCCCACCCACTCTTCCCTTACCTCCACCCCCACTCTTCCCTCACCTCCACCCCCACTCTTCCCTCACCACACACACCCAGTCTTCCCTCACCCCAACTCCACTCTTCCCCCACCCCACCCCGCTCTACTCTTGCCCCAGCCCACCCGCACTCTAGCTCCCCTATCCTACAGCCATAGACAAAATGCCAAGCCCACACGTGATTCGACAATTCACAAAACAAGACACACTTTATTTTTTCCCTTCTTTCCCTCCCCACACCCACAAGCACATAATATGGAAGAACATTAAACAATATGACACTTTGGACGCATTCGCAGTCTAGCATTCACACAATCAGAAAGCAACAGATTGGAATCCTGACTTTGAAGTGCACTTCTTGATAGTCATATCTATAGAGTTACCAGTGCAAAAATGAAAGTGTGGCATCGACAGTACAGTATGGTTTAACAATATTATAAGCCTTCGAAGCCGAAGAGACCAAGCTAAATACGTCAGCTGCAACACCTTTAGACCATGAAACATGCAGCATATGATAATACAGGTGATACAGGTGGATACCACACGAAGTTAAAGGGAGTTTTATCTGCCTTGAATATTCAGACGAAGACCTGCCAAAATACTGCGCAATTCAGCAAGGATGACACACCCCCTCCCCTCTAAAAAAAAAAGAAAGTCTGCATAATATCTCGTCTTCCCCTACCCAGAGTGAAAATTGACAGGTAAAAGAAGGGGAAGCTTCTGAATAGAGCACGACAGTCTACTAGAGATACTTATCACTGGAAAGATTACTGGTTATATTGAACATTCACTTACTATCAATTATCCAACAGTGTAAAAGCTAAGTAAAGTTTAACAGAGGGATGGTAGGACAGTGTGGACTGTTGGAGGCAACATTATTGCTAGCTGGCGTAACATTACCCGACGTAATAACAAATCCAAAACAAGTGTGACTGCCCGCGTTCGAGCAAACGAGAACCAGAAAAAAAAGAAAAAGCAAAAAGAAACGGAACGAGTATTTACTACAACCAGACAAGACAGGCGCAAATTTTTGGCCAAACGAACAAGCACCAAATACAAAAAATTAGGAGAAAACGATTGAAACTTCCTACGTCTACGATTGACAAAGGCCAGTTGGCCGAAAATCTGCGCATGTCTTGTCTGGTTGTATTAAATACCGATTCTTTTTACGTGTTCGTTTTTTAAAAAAAAATTTCTGGTTTCTATTACCTGACACGATTAGGAAAAGACAGGCAACATTTATAGGCCATTTTATGAGGAAGGGGGATTTGGAGCACCTGGGCACAACGGGAAAGCTGGAGGGAAAGAGAGCACCAGGTAGACCCAGGGAGAGAATGCTGGGCGGACTTGCAGAGTGGCTGGGGATGAAGATGGTGGGGGAGATACTGGGGTCAACGAGAGATAGAGATGGTTCGAAGTCCATGGTCGCCAACACCATTCGGCAGGGCACCTGATGATGATGATGATTAACTGACAAGTTTGACAGGCAAACACTCCCACCTGTAAAACAGCTGAACGTTCCTTCCGACAGCTACTATCAATTTGTTTCTGTGAACTATAAAGGTTTTGGCTAATGTTAGAAGATAAGGGCCGAAACGCTTGCTCGGGTTTCTCCTCGAGGGCTTCTGCTGTCCAGCTTTCTCCCAAGTTTTCTTGTTGCCTTAATGCGTTTGCTGACCTCACATCCTGTGCATTTCTGTCATTGAATAACTCATGTGAGTGAGAACTGTGCTGCTGTCCCACACAGTCTGATTTCGGCCCAAGGGTGTGCAACATGAAGCTGGTTTTATCGTTGACCATCTTAATGTTTGTTGTTCTGATTGTGTCACACGGTGTCTGATAAACCCCCTTTCACCCAGCCCCCGCCTGGGTCAGCACCCCTCCAGGGACTGTTATCCTCCTCGGCCATATCAATGTAGCAGGGTTTGGAGAAAATAAAGCTGTGGTAGGCCTAATGAAATCATTCCTGCCCTGGCTATCGATCTCTGATGGGACATCTTAGATAGTGGAGCACGTCTCCCGTTTCAGGTTCAACATTACGATTTTTTTGGCTATTGAGAAATTACTGTGAATGTAACACATTGTCTGCTCGGGGAAGGTTTATGGAGAGATTTATCACCCAATCCCTCACCCACATACAAACACAACCTTCCACACACACACACTTCCTCTTTCACACACAAACGCTGGCAGGCACACTCACACGCACGCAACACGCACGCGCTCGCGCGAGCACACACACACACACACACACCTCACCTCTCTCTCTCTCTCTCTCTCTCTCCCCACTCATACACACACACACGCACGTGCGCGGGCACACATTCACGCACACACACACACACACACACACACACACACACAACACACACACACACACACACACACACAACAGAGGGACAATCAACTTTTGCCTAAGCATACTGAACTAGACAAAAAAGACATGCTTCTGGTACAGCCCAATTATGCTGTGATTTTTGCCTTGAGCAGAAAAAAGAGCCCTAAACTTTCTCCTTGATCACTCACTGCTAGTTTCTTTAATGTTGGCAATCATTATTTCCACGCCTCTCAACCACAGCCATGGGAAAAAATATAACGGATGTCAGTCAGTTGATCAGACACTTGGGGAAAACAGGAACAAGATGCAAAGGATAACACAGTGAACAGCCGTCTACATGTATGTGGATGGCATGTAAACGAAGGACGAGGTGGACATGATACAAGTGTATGGCAGCTGATCAGAGTCTTCAGGAGGACAGGACCGATATGCAAAAATTAACCCTTTGACTCCTGCATCCTATGCACCAACTGCATAAACTTAACCCTTCGCCCCCCCTCCTCATCCTATCTACCAGCTTCCTGCAGGAAGCTGGTGGATAGGGTGAGAGAGTCAAAAGGTTAAGTTTTTGCTGGAAGCTGGTGGGTAGGGTGAGAGAGTCAAAAGGTTAAGTTTTTGCTTTGCTAGCATGACTGACAATGCAGGATGCTGGTGGAGAAGGTGCAGGATTCAAAGGGTTAAGGTTAATGGCTATTTTGTAGGAGGGTGAATTAAAATACAGATCGACGTTCATATCGCAGGCTTTGCGCCACTGACAAGGCATAAAAACAAACTGTTTGAAAAGGGTCGCTGTGGTGAGAGTATAGGGCAGCGACGTTTGGCTGTGTGAATGTTTCAGTTACAGGACTTCTTCCCCTATCTGTGGGCTGTAACAAGCGCGCGCACCGGAACTGTGAGTGGGTTTTTACGTGTATGACCGGTTTTATTTTAGCCTTGCCGTTAACCCTTTGACTCTCGAACCCCCATCCACCAACCTCAAAAACGTTTTTCTTTTGATTTCCTCACCGCAGGAAGCTGGTGGATAGGGTGAGGGAGTGAAAGGGTTCAGTTTTTGCTTGGTTAGAATGGTTGACTTCTTCTTCTTCTTCTTGGCGTACGCTGCTACACAATCATCTGAGTCCGGGTGATGAATGCAGCCGTCTTTTCCAGCTCCTGTCTGCAGCCATGGAGTTTGGTTGTCAGTGGAGTGTCTGTCGGCCACACGACCTGTCTTGCCACCTGGTGAAGGGGACATCTTTGGAGTATATGCTCCGTGGTTTGGTCTTCTTGACCGCAGGGACAGGTTGGGGAGGGTGGCAGCTTCAGTTTGCGGTACATGTGGCTGTTCAGCCTATTGTGACCAGTGCGCAACCTCACCAGGGCAACTTGTTGCTCTCTAGACAACAGGTGGTAGTCATCCCTGTGTCGTCTCGGCATGGAAAGCGCCCTGATGATGCTCCTCTTCTCACAGTAGCTGACGCTGTTGTTAGGTTGTTCTTATCAGGCTCCCTCCTTAGCAAGGATATCAGCTCGCTCATTCCCGGAGACTCCACAGTGGGCTGGAATCCACTGCAGAACTGCTCTTCTGGTTGTGGCAACCTGGTGCAGAGCTCTAGACAGGAGGGGAAGCGTGTTGTTCTGGCATGCCTGCAGCACGGAGAGGGCGTCAGACAAAAAAACTTGTCTGCAGTCACAGTCTGTAGCCTGAATCATGGAGGCTGCCTGCATGAGTGCTTCTGTCTCAACACGGTAGTTAGTACAGTGTCTTCCAGTGGCGACACTTGCTGTTGTTGTTTGTCCTCCTGGGAAAAGGACAAGGATGCCTGCACCCCCTGTTGGCTACAGCGTTGGTTGCTGACCCGTCGGTGTATCCATGTATCCATGCCTCCTGTGGGTACCTCTCAGCAATCGTGGCCATGGTTGACAATGCGGGATACTAGTGAACAGGGTGCAGTAATCAAAGGGTTAAAACATTCATAGTGAGGGGTGTGCCTGCTGGATAAGTTTATGATTCTTGAAGCCAAACAACCCTGATATTGCTTATACATGTAGGATCTTTAATGTGTGCATTTGATCTTCTGCTTATACGCACAAAGGTGTACAGGCACTAACAAACCTGCACTTACGTTGGCCTACGAGATCAGAAAACTTCAGCCTTTGAGCACCAGCTTATACCCCAGTCAATTCAAACCCAAATCTTCCCCCCTCCCACCTCCGATGGGGATACCGAGTGCTTTTTCAGTATAAACACAGTAGTATCCCCACTCTCTGGAAATTCAGTGCTAGAAATCTCTTCTGTTCTGTCACTGTCTTTGTGCCTTGCTCTGTTGGTTTCTGTCATTTCTTTCAATCGTTTCTGCCTTGCTGGTCCATTCACTGGTATATGTTCGATAAACTGTTACGTACTTTCTTTTAGGATTGATAATTGGGTACATGCGTTTAAGTGCATTTTTGGCTCTATGGAAATGGGATACGTGAAAGCAATTTAAATTAATTTAGGCCCATTCATATATACATATGCTTTAGTGTCCTTAGTTATGTTTAAATTTGTATTCAGGTATGTTTTTTTTTTAATCCCCTGTGTGATAAATTGGACAGAGTGGTCAACGCCTTAGGCATTACCGTAAATTATGTACGCTAACGCAATTATATGTGTACATATTTTGTTGTTGTTGAAATAGTATGTTTTGAAACAGGTTATAGCCCTGCTATGACTCTACGTAGTCGACTGGGCTTTAAACAAAAATAACAACAACAACAACAACAATAACAATAACAATAACAATAACAATAACCCAGACCTTTCAGATGGAAGATCAGCGATTTGACCACTTGGCATTCACGACTGTTCCACTTGTAAGTTTTTTTTTTCTTTTCTTTTTGTTTTTTTTGTTTTGTTTTTGTGTTTTGTTTTTTGTTTTGTTTTTGCAAGAATATGAGGTATTATATATTGTAATATTGATGCAATGGCTTGATGTTCATTATATTTCATGTGACTGTTACATCAGCTTAGCGTTATCTTGAAATAATCAAGTCACATTTCAAAAAAAAATTTATCTGATTTCTATCTGCCTGCTACTATAAACCTAAGCTTGAGATTCATGTCAACGTATCAGGGTTCTAGTTTCTTTCTGCCCACTACTACAAACCTAAGCTTGAGATTCATGTCAACGTATCAGGGTTCTAGTTTCTTTCTGCCCACTACTACAAACCTAAGCTTGAGATTCATGTCAACGTATCAGGGTTCTAGTTTCTTTCTGCCCACTACTACAAACCTAAGCTTGAGATTCATGTCAACGTATCAGGGTTCTAGTTTCTTTCTGCCCACTACTACAAACCTAAGCTTGAGATTCATGTCAAAGTATCAGGGTTCTAGTTTCTTTCTGCCCACTACTTCAAACCTAAGCTTGAGATGCATGTCAACGTATCAGGGTTCTAGTTTCTATCTGCCCACTACTACAAACCTAAGCTTGAGATTCATGTCAAAGTATCAGGGTTCTAGTTTCTTGCTGCCCACTACTTCAAACCTAAGCTTGAGATGCATGTCAACGTTCAGGGTTCTAGTTTCTATCTGCCCGCTACTACAAACCTAAGCTTGAGATTCATGTCAACGTATCAGGGTTCTAGTTTCTTTCTGCCCACTTCTACAAACCTAAGCTTGAGATTCACGTCAACGTATTAAGTACTGTAACAATACGAAAAATAGACACAACGTGAGACTGACAGGCAATCCCTGCTTTCATCTCCTCCCAGCACTTCCATTCAGTATGATTACTGGTAATATGATATTGGAGAGGACAGGAACAAGACGCAGTAAATAGCACACTTAATGGCCAGTCTTTGGGAGGACAAATAAAAGAAAATATAAACGTGGCGTGTACTACAGGCTTAGCGGCCCTGGCAGACGTGATAAACATGCTTGAACAGCATCGTTGCTGTAGAAGTATTGGGGAAGCGAAATTGGAGTGGTGACAGCTTTATGAAGGAAGTTGTATTCTGTTAAACAAAGAATGGTGTTGCTGATGTTATTAGTACTGCAGTAGCTTGATGAATTCTGTGATGAGTGTGGCTACATTGTTGCAGTCTTGTCTGAGAAAATCCATTTACATCACGAAATAGACGCGCATATACATAACAGAGACATACGCGCGCACGCGCGCGCGCGCGCACACACGCACACACACACACACATATACATATATATATATATATATGATAATATATATGATATATATATATATATATATATGTATATGTATGTATGTATATATGTATGTATGTGTGTATGTATGTATGTAAATATGTATGTATGTATGTATATATGTATGTATGTGTGTATGTATGTATGTATGTATGTATGTATGTATGTATATACACAACATACACATTTTACAGTCAACGTGGGTTTTAACTGTTGTCTTTCATCTTAACCTGGTTGTCGTTTTTGACGTGGTGTTAGCCCTGATATGGCTGTCCTAGTCGGCTGGACTATAAGCGATATAAACTTGAACTTGAACACACACATACATACTCAACACACACATACAAATATATATATATATATATAAAATATATATATATATATATATATATATATATATATATATATATATATAATCATTCAGGTAAAAAAGAGAAAACAACAAGTACTCCGATACAAGTCCGAGTTTCGGCTTTTCATCCTTCCTCAGGGCACTTTATATATACAACACACATACAAATAAATTATATATCTATCTACCTATCTCTCTCTGTCTATATATATATATATATATATATATATGTGTGTGTGTGTGTGTGTGTGTGTGTGTGTGTGTGTGTGTGTGTGTGTGTGTGTGTGTGTGTGTGTGTGTGTGTGTGGAAAGGAAGTTAGGTACCACAAATATAGCGCTAAGTGTACACAAACAAGATTACTATGTTAATATCAAACCAAGGTAGATGTAACTCGTCAGCTGTATCAGTGCAGTCCATCTCCGAGAAGGGCAGATTCGATTTCAATTCCACGAAATGTCCCAACCTTGGGTTTATTCCTCCGTGCCTCCAAGGAAACTTCCTGGGCCACAGTTTGGAGGCAGATACTCTGGACAATAAAGTGCTGCTGTTGAAGCCTCCTCTCGTGGGGATGCCGGGGGCTCTTTCGGTATAAACAGTATCCCCACCTTCTGGAAATTCTATGCTGGGAATTTCCTCATTTCTGTCACTGTCTTTGTTTCGGCCTTATTCCTTTGCTTTCTGTCAATTCTTCATATCATTTTCTGCCTTGCTGGTCCATTCAGCTGTATATGTTCGATAAAATCGTAGTACTTTCTCTTAGGATTGTTAGGTGAGGTGCATGCATTTTAAGTGCATTTTTGGCTCTAGGGAAATGAGATATGCGGAAGCGATTTTAAGCCCGTTTTTATATATGTTTTAGTTCCTTAGTTGTATCTAAATTCGTATTCAGGCATGTATTTTATTCCCGTGTATAAATTGGACGGAGTGGTAAAACGCCAGGGGCATTTCCTTAGATTATGTGCGTGAATGCATTGATATGTTACTTAATTTTTTTTCCTTGCTGAAGTAGTATGTGTTGAAGCGGGTTATAGCCGTGATATGGCTCTACACAGTCGGCTGAGCTTTAACCCTTTGACTCCCGCACCCTATCCACCAAGCGCAAAAAACATGACCCTTTGACTCCCTAACCATGTCCATCAGCTTCCTGCAGGAAGCTGGTGGATAGGGTGAGGGATTCAAAAGGGTTAAGTTCTTGCTTTGTAGCATGGTTGACAATGAAGGATGCTGGTGGACAGGGTGCGGGAATCAGGAATGTGTGTTAAACACATATAGATGAACTATCCCATATTCCCTGTGATGGCCAGGCATGCAGGCAAGCTGGAGCAAAGAGGCATTCCGTCACCAGATTATCTACGACAATAGAGAAGTCACTTGGACAGACAGAGGATGCTGCTGAAAGTCTTTAGCTATGACTGTACATGGACGTTTGTGGGATGATGGTCGTCCTGTGAAACTGGTTTTTCCCATCTTTACACAGCGACAGTTGTGTTGCCTTCAGAAGTTTGTCTTGCTGATTGCTGGTTTTACGATGGCATGCTGGCCAAGGTGCTAAGAGAATGGAGAAGCATCATCCTTTCCCAACAAAGTGACACAGGGATGCCTTCAAGCCCGACATTCTTTCCATCCTCTTTGGAGCAATGCCGATAGACACATCAAGAGATTTTGACACAGTGTGTTTGCATTATATTCCAATGTTCCACACAGATGGAAAACTTTTCAACGTACTGAGACTCAACCCCAAATCAAAGCGCTCAAAGCTGTCCTGCATGAACGCTTCTTGATAGATGACTATGCACTGGCTGTGCACTCGCACGTGAACATTCGGTTCTATTTGCTGCCGCCTGCAAACACTTTGGCTTTACAATTAGCTCAGCAAGATAGATGTTATGTTTCAGCCAACAGCATCCCAGGCTTCTGGCGCTTTACCAGCTCCGACTGCCATCAACAACCGGGAGAACAAGACTTTAGACAAATATTTTACGCTAGGCAGTACAAGGAGCAGTAATGGATCTTTTGAGCTTGATATGGCGCTGCGCATCTTCAAAGTCAGCTCTGTCTTTGAGGTTTACCGAGAGTTTGTAGCGAGAAAATGACATCAGGCTCGTCACTAAGATTGCTGAGTTCAGAGTGGTAGTCTGACGCATTCTCGCTGTTCTGCGAGGCCAAGACTGTAAACCCCCCCCCCCCCTCTGAGGGGATGCCGGGGGCTCTTTCAGTATGAATTGTATCCCTATCTTCAGGAAACGCTGTGCTAGAAATTTCCTCTTTTCTGTCACTGTCTTTGTTTTTGCCTTTTCATTTGCTTTCTTTCCATCATTTTCTGCCTTGCTGGTCTATTCACTTGTATGTGTTCTTAAAGTCTTAACATCTTTTCTCTTAGGATTGATAATTGGGTACATACATTCAGTGCGTTTTGGCTCTAGAGAAATGTGGAAGCAATGTTAGGTAATTTAGACCCGTTTTATATACGTTTTAGTATCCTTAGTTATATTATATTTGTATTCAGGGTTTTTTTGTGATCAGTTGGACGAAGTAGTCAACGCCAGGGGCATCTCCTTAGATTATGTGCCAGAATGCATTGATATATGTTCTTAATGTTATTCTCCTTTTTTTCCCAGTTGAAGTATTGTGTATTTTTTAAACGGTTATAGGCCTGATATGGCTCTGCGCAGTCGACTGGGCTTTAAGTAACAATAACAACAAGAATAAGAATCTTCTGGTATTGTTTCCATCAAAGATGATGCGCGAGATGTACAGTATCACTTGGCAAGATCAGCGTCCAACCTTTAAGTTCTGAAGACGTGTGGCTTGAAACAGGTTTCTACTTAATGAAATGCCAGTTCGTTAGACAGGGCGCGTTGTCTGTATGAAAGACGACCAAATCAAAAAAAAAAAGTTTCTGCATGAGAAACTGAAGCAAGGATACAGAAACCAGGGAAAACGTCTACAGTAATATCACCCAAATGACATAACTCTTGAGAGTCACGTAGAATTATCTCCCATGTTGTGGAACTTCTCAAATCTAACACAGTTTGCGCTCCCATTCAGCTAGCATAGAAGCAGATACAAAGCACAAAAACCAATAAGCTGAGAACACTCCTATCTATTTAAGGAGTAGCCCCTGGCGTTGACCACTTCGTTCAACTGATCACAAAAAAACCTGATACAAATATAACTAAGGATACTAAAACGTATATAAAAACGGGTCTAAATTACCTAAAATTGCTTCCACATTTCCCTAGAGCCAAAACGCACTGAATGTATGTACCCAATTATCAATCCTAAGAGAAAAGATGTTAAGACTTTAAGGAACACATACAAGTGAATAGACCAGAAAATGATGGAAAGAAGGATTTAAAAAACAATAACTGAATACAAATTTAACATAACTATTGATACTACAGTAATACGTGGATACTGTGAAGGCCAACCTGATGACCATGGCATCATCACCAATTAGGAACATATCGCCGGCAACAGAGAGCCTGGGATAGTAGTGTACGGAGGGCACTGTTCACGTACATATCGCAAAAACACTGCTTTTATTCTCACAGAAGATGGACCAGTAGACATAGGACCACTTTCTTTGCAAAACCTGTGAAGGAGCAAGTGCCTCCAAAGTAGATGTTGTGTCCCACATGAAGATCCTACCAGACGATATAGGATCAGTTTGAGCATTTCTGAGTTTGATTCACGGTAGACTACATCATCGTCAGAATCATTTAAAACAAACACACACACACACACACACACACACACACACACACACACACACACACACACAACACACACACACACACACACACACACACACACACACACCAAATAAACAATAAACAACACACACGCACACGCACACAGAAAGAAAGAGAGACAGACAGACAGATAGAGAAGAGACAGACAGACAGATACATACTTGTCAATGCATGTATGTAATAGATGGATAGATAGATTAGATAGATAGATGGACAGATAGATAGATGGAAGATATAGATAGATAGATAGATAAATAAATAGATAAATAGACAGACATGTATATAGTTAGACAGATAGACAGATAAATAGACAGAAAGATAGACAAATAGATAGATAGAGATAGATAGATAGATAGACAGACAGACACATAGACACAGATAGATAGATGGACAGATAGATAGATAGATAGATAGAAGATAAATAAATAGATGAATAGACAGACAGGTATATAGTTAGACAGATAGACAGATAAATAGACAGAAAGATAGACAGATAGACAGATAGATAGATAGATAGACAGACATACACATAGACATAGATAGATAGATAGATAGATAGACAGACAGACACATAGACACATGATAGATAGAAGATAGATAGATAGATAGATAATAGACAGACAGACACATAGACACATACATACATACATACATACATACATACATACATACATAGATACATACATACATAGATAATAGATAGATAGATAGACAGAATGTATCTCTGTAGCACAGATAGATATATTGATACATACATTTATTCTCTGTAGCACAGATAGATATATTGATACATAATTTATCTCTGTAGCACAGAGAGATATATTGATACATAAATTTATCTCTGTAGCACAGATAGATATATTGATACATAAATTTATCTCTGTAGCACAGATATATATATTGATACATAAATTTATCTCGTAGCACGATATATATATTATACATAAATTTCTCCGTAGCACAGATAGATATATTGATACATAAATTTATCTCTGTAGCACAGATAGATATATTGATACATAAATTTATCTCTGTAGCACAGATAGATATATTGATACATAAATTTATCTCTGTAGCACGTATATAAATATAGATATATTGATACATAAATTTATCTCTGTAGCACAGATAATATATTGATACATAAATTTATCTCTGTAGCACAGATAGATATATTGATACATAAATTTATCTCTGTAGCACAGATGATATATTGATAATAATATCGTTATGACTTGTAGCACAGTATAATATATGATACTAAATTATCTCTGGGATAGCAAACAGCATTGCACCTATACTACAGTAAAAACGTTGGAGCATTTAAGACTGAAAGATTTTCATCATCTTCAATGCCTTCCAGTTCTTTGATGCGTAAACGCTTATTACGATAATGCATTTTTTTTTTGTAGCTTGATAGGTTGTGTGTGTGTGTGTGTGTGTGTGTGTGCTGTGTGTGCGTGCGTGCGTGCGTGCGTGCGTGCGTGCGTGCGTCGTGTGTGTGTGTGCGTGTGGGTGTGCGTGTGTGTGTATGTGTGTGTCTGTGTGTGTATGTGTGTTGCGTGCGTGTGTGTGTGTGTGTGTGTGTGTGTGTGCGTGCGTGTGTATGCGTGTGTGTGTGTGTGTGTGTGTCCTGTGAGCCTTCGTGTACCTGTGTTTGTTGGAGTCGTTCTGTGTTTGTGTCTGTCAGTAAAATGAAAACTTAATTCTACCATTGAAATATCTAGGCAGAGAGACAGGGAAACAGATGGTTAAGACAGGGGCAAGCAATGAACTAACACAACTACAGGTTTTCGAAGGCATAAAAAAGTATGATTCTTAAGAAAAGGTTTCCTGTATACGTTTGCGAAACAAATATTAAAGCGATGGTTCTGTATTGGGAGTCAGTTCCAAGCTTTAAACAGGTAGAAAGGGTTAAAAGAACTCAATTTTATCGGCAACAGGGACGTCATAGAAGTTTCAGTGCGGTGTCCAAAGTAAGTTAAGTCAGAACAGGCGCTACTAATCTCAGCTGATTTCAGCAGTATCATGCAGACCATATACTTGTAGTTGATGATTTGATAAAGATGTCTCCTATCAAAGAGGGCACTTAGGGGGCACTTGTAGCTTTCAGAAGTAAATGTACTGGTTTGTCCAAGGTCTCTTCCCACATCTACTGCCGCTACCAGGCACACAAGACTCTGCTATCTCATAAACGCAGGAGGGATTCCAGACAACTGGGGACAGTTTCTTGCACCTTCTTTGACAGGACTTTGGTAGCAATTTTTATCTCTTCTTAACCTTCGCCACATCAGCGCCAACATTTTTGCTTTAACTTAATTTTCCGTGATGTCGACAGAAACCACTTTCAAAAACTGATTCATAATTGTAAACTTGGGTTTCTCAAAGCTGAGAAACGTACGTGTAAGTTTGTTGATACACTGGTAAATAACACTGAGATGCGTAGATAAAAAAAATAATGGGAAAGATATACATACATACATATCTTAATGTTCACAGAAAGGGACCTTGCTTTCATGTCAAATAAGCTTGATATAAGTCATTGAACTTGTGTCGTATACGAACTGAAGTTTAAATCTAGAAAAAAATTTGGTAAATATTTATATCTGCATTGAGAAACATACAATCTAGAGATCGCCTATATTACTTGGAGAGGGAGATAGGATGAGTGAATGACCTTATTTTTCAAGAGGACAGTCTTTGACAAAATGGAAGTGGGGCGGAAGATATTCATCTGTTTATACTTGCACCGATTGAAGACTGACTGTTTTACACAAACATACACACCACACAGTTTCTTTTTCATCAACAAACAACAATTTCTTTTTTTCTGTCTTGTGTAGGCTGGCTTTCCTTTGTTTGTGTAACGGTATATATTACACAGTTATAGCAATGACGACTGTTAAAAGTTATAACCGTCTATTGTAAGTTTATCTAGATTTTGATTTTTACCTTAAAGTTCTGAATAACTGTTAGAAATGTCCTCCTGGAAGAATGATTTCGTTGTATATAAAACTGAATTGCATTGACTTGATCTGAACAAACTAATTTGTTTTCTTCAACTTTCTTGTCTATTTATACAATATCAATCTTTGTGTAGTTGCTGTTAAAAATTTCCTCCAGCAAGATTGATTTCGTTATACATGAAACTGAATTGCATTCACTTGACCTGAATAAACTGTTTTCTTCAGTTTGATTCCTGTTTCCACAATCTCAATCTCTGTGTAATTAGTGCACTTTTATGTCAGTTACTACAGGCAAAGAGGTCCCAGGGTGTAGTGCTCTTGAATGTTTATCCCACGATGATAGGTCCACGTGACTCCATTACCAGTATATCACATAGTTGTCAGCTAATGATGAATTGAACATTATTTCCCTCTGTACAGCGTCTCACGTTGAAACATAGCGATCATCTGTCATTATATTTGATTTTTTCTGTCTTCTTGTGCCATCAACCGTTGAGGGGAGATGAAGCTTTCGGACGTGGGCCAGATGGGTAGCGTCTGCCACAATAAGGTTTGATTCTTTCTTTTTTTTTCCACACCTTGATTCTTTCAGGGTTTTTTCCACTTCTTTTATCCATTTTTTTACCTAGGACGGCCACTTCCTTTGGTCCATGCCTTTTAATGTTATAAGGTTTGTATGCTGGCTGATCGCTTGAGGGGACTGAACCATTTCAGCCTCTGTTTTTCTATATATCCTAGGCATGGCACAGTCCCCACATGGTCTCTAATGACTTCATTTCTAATCCTTCGTTGTCTTTCTGAGACATCTCATCTCGCAAGCTTGTATTTTGCTTTTTTATCTTTCGTTATATGTCCATGTCTGGCACTGATAACAAAGCATTGGTAAAAAAGTAGAACTATATTAGTTGATGCTGTGCATCCATAGGTATGTTTGGATGTGATAGCAGGGGTGCTAGCTGATAAGTCATTGCATTTGTCTCTGGATTCTTGTTACAATTTTCCTATCGATGGTGCCATTCTGTGTAATGATGCTCCCTCATTATCATCATCATCATCAGGTGCCTTGCCGCATGGCGTTGGCGATTATGGACTTCCATCTGTCTCTATCACTTGTTGCCTCAAGCATCTCTTCCACCCTCCTTGTCCCCAGCCACTCTGCAAGTCCGTCTAGTATCTTCTCCCTGGGTCTACCCGGTGCTCTCTTTCCCTCCAGCTTTCCTGTTGTGACCAGGTGATCCAATTCCCCTTTCCTCATAAAATAGCCTATAAATGTTGCCTGTCTTTTCCTAATCTTCTTTATGAATGATCTACTTGTGTCTGCCTCCACCAAAACTGTCTCGTTTGTTTTCTTTGCTGTCCATGGAATTCTCAACATTCTCCTTAGAAACCACATCTCGGCTGCCTCAATCTTGTTCTGGCTTTTCTTGTTGACTGTCCACGCCTTAAAACCATACAACAGTATTGGTTCTATATTACATCCAAGAACTCTCTTCCTGATGTTAATTGATGGGCATTTGTTGGTAAGAATTCTTTTCATTTTCTTGAATGCTGTTTTGGCTTGGCCGCTTCTGCTGGCCACCTCTGATGTGCATCTGCCGTCTGGTGAAATGATCGTTCCCAGGTATTTAAACTTATCACTCTGAGTCGAAGACTCTCTCATGGCCAACAAATGCCATCTTTAGTTCATTGTCATACTCACGTGGTCAATTCAGACATCTCTCTGAGGGCAAATATTGCATCTTTATTTCTTCTTCCTTTCCTAAATCCGAACTTTGTTTACTCAATTGGGGTTCTACGATAGGTATATTCTTGTTTCAGCATTTCGCACAAATTTTCCCTAGGTGGCTGAGAAGCGAGATACCCTGGTATGTCTTAAATCTCTATCTCCTTTTGTTTCTTCCACGGGGTATGACAACTGCTGTTCTTCAGTCATCAGGGACTTTTCTTTCCTTCAATGGCTGATTGAAAATTGTATGTAGCCATGCCATGCCAGTCTCTTTGCATGCTTGGATAATTCACATGTTATTTGATCTGATTGAAAATTGTATGTAGCCATGCCATGCCAGTCTCTTTGCATGCTTGGATAATTCACATGTTATTTGATCTGATTGAAAATTGTATGTAGCCATGCCATGCCAGTCTCTTTGCATGCTTGGATAATTCACATGTTATTTGATCTGATTGAAAATTGTATGTAGCCATGCCATGCCAGTCTCTTTGCATGCTGGATAATTCACATGTTATTTGATCTCGTCTGGCTGCTTATCTGTAGGCGTGATCTTATCGCTCCCTTGATTTCACTTTTCAGTATGTCAAGACTCCTCGTCATTACATAGTTTTGACCTAAATAATACAAAATTTTCTTGTTTCTCTATTGGAATCAACTTGTCCTATCAATATTCTTTTCATCTCTCCTCGATTTTAATGGGTGAAAAAATGGCTGTCTTCTTTTTTTTACTTACAATGGTGTTTGGGTTGATTGGGTCGTCCTGCAGCCTTATGCTCTTAACGCTTTTATAAAATTCTTGTGGTGACTGCCCTTAAAGTTGTGCCGGATGTTCGCCATAATTCTTACAACTTTCACATCCTAGCGGCTTTTGTTTTTCTCTTTGCTTCTCTTCTTGCTTTTCTATAGGCTATGTAGTCTTCCTCCTGTTTTTGAATTCACTCACTTTTTCTATGTTTCTTCTTGACTTTCAAGGCTTGCTTGATTGAATCATTGCATCAAAGTCTTTTATTCTTTTTTTTTCTTTTTTTTTTTTTTTTCTTTTTTTGTTGACTCAAAATCTTAGCCAAGTGTTTGTGAATCGTTTGACAACTGCTCGCTAACAACTTAATCTCAAGGGCCATCAGGTACACCGACTGTTAACCTCGTCCCTTGCATGATTCCTGCTACAGATGAACGTCAATAGCTCAGTTGGTAGGTCACCGGCAAAGATCGTGATTTCTGATTGCAGGCACGTAACATCAAAAGCTCCCTTATCACTGCCAGTCTCTATTTGCTGTCAACAATGAAAGTAATGTTGTCGGCGTATTGTTAGATTATATCCTCACTCTCAAACTCTGCTGGGGTTGTTATCCTCGTCGGCTGTGTTAGAAGTGCTGAATCAATCCAATTAATCCTGCCGTAGCCGTACGTATCTGACTAGATAGCCTTAGCCTTTGAAACATGTTCTATTGATGTAGGTGCCCAACTGACTCATTTATAATGCAATTATGCATGGATCGTTCATGAGGCTATGATCTATTACTACGTAGATGCAACAAGCATGGTTTGACGTGGACTGTTTGCTCTATACGAACGAATTACTGTCATTGATATTCTTCTTCCTTCTCTTACTATCATGCTTCTTCTTCTTCTTCTTCTTATGATGATTATTATAATTATTATCATTATTGTTATTGTTGTTATTATTATTATTATTATTATTATTAGTTGTTGTTGTTGTTTTTATTACTATTGTTGCTGTTGTTGCATCTTTTACTGAGAAAGTCAGTGAACCTGCTATCCTTTTTGTGTATCAAATGAGTTACTTGAAAGGTATAGCGACTTACATCTAAAATCTGCTTGAAAACAACTTGTTCTAATGGAGTATTAAGCAAACGGTTTCCCTGTCTTACATCCTAAAAAATGTTGCCTGCCTGTTGCCCGCTCAACTGAATGAGTGCCGGTCCCATATCCCCCCCCCCAAAAAAAACAAACAAAAACAAAAACAAAACAAAAAAATTGCGATTTTGTTTCTGTGTTGCTTTACATAAAAGCGGTCTTATCACTGCCCATCTTAATGTACTGTTGTTCTAGTGTTTAACGAAACATGCTTTTGCCGCCACTACCCCCCCCCCCCCCCGCCACACCTCACCACCAGAATTTGTGGGATTATTATACCTTCAACCATATCACCATAGCTGAGTTTTTGATATAAAAGCTGAAATAGTCAAATCAATCAAACCAAATTCATTGACAACCGAAAAAAAACATGTCTAAGACTAGAGGGCAAACACTGTGTTGTTCCTTTAAACACACAAAGGAACTTATGAGGTATGCAACGCAGACTTATAAAGGGCCATTCCCCATGCTAACTGCGTTAGCGAAAAGTAGAATCAGGTGTATGGTGTAAGATAATTATGCTGTGAGTTTTTTCCCATAACTGGCAAAAAGAATTACTTTGACCATTTTCTTTTCATCAACCATTACCGGGTTTCTTTCATGTTGGAAACCATTATTTTTACGCCCCGTTCAGCCCCAGTCATGAATAATGGATAACGGATGTTCGTCACTTAATTCAGACACACAGGGGGAAAAGGAGACAAAATGCAGTGGATATCACACACAGTAAAATGGCTACTCTGCCGAAGGTATGTAAACAAAGGATGAGATTTTGTCATAGAATTAGTGCCATTAGCAGACGTTATAAAAAAAATAACAACAAACAAACAAACAACCCCAAACAAAAACAAAACAAAAAAAAACACCACGATAACACACTGTTGTGGGAACGTTCAGAATAGGAGAATGGGGAGGCTGTGTGTGATGCGTCGAGACACACACACACACACACACACACACACACACACACACCACCCCAACACACACACACACACACACACACACACACATACACACACACCACACACAGTGTGTATGTGTGTGTGTGTGTGTGTGTGTGTGTGTGTGGTGTTGGTGTGTGTGTGTGGTGTTGAGTGTGTGTGTGTGTGTTTGTGCGTGTGAGTGTGTGTGTGTGTGTGTGAATGAGAGAGAGAGAGAGAGAGAGAGAGAGAAAGAAAGAGAGAGAGAGAGAGATTGCAGTGGATACACAGTGAATGGCCACTCTGCCAAGGGCTTCTGAACAAAGGACGAGATTCTGTCGTAGAATTAGTGCCATTAGCAGACATTAAACAGATTCATGAAAACGATGCTATTGTGGGAATGTTCAGAATAGGAGAATGGATGTGTGTGTGTGTGTGTGTGTGTGTGTGTGTGTGTGTGTGTGTGTGTGTGTGTGTGTGTGTGTGTGTGTGTGTGTGTGTGTGGTGCGTGCTTGTGTGTGTGTTGTGTCGTTGAAAGTGTGCTTGTGTGTGTGTGTGTGTGTGTGTGTGTGTGTTATGTATATAAACACACACACACACAAATATATATATATATATATATATATATATATATATACATATATATGTGTATGTAGGTATATATATATATATATCTATATATATATATATATATATAGTGTGTGTGTGTATGTGTGTGTGTGTGTGTGTGTGAGTGTGTGTGTGTGTGTGTGTGTGTTAAAACAAATTGATATCTGACAAAGAAAAACTAAAGAAGTTAATGCATCCATTAGCTTACGAACACGCATAAAATCAAGGGAATTTCTGATAAAACTGATAAAATTTTACTGTGTAAACATGTGTCTCAAATCATTTGCATTAATCTACATTATCCAGTAAGTGATGACACCAGTTCCAAATGTTCCCTTTCCCTTGATCTATACTGATGATGTGAGGAATGGGAAAATGCTGTATAGACAGCATCAGGTTATCCATATCACGATTCATGGGCTTCTGGCCTGAAAAAAAATAATTACTGTAGCTTCGTGTCACATCTTGGAAACAAAATTGTTCAGCAGGATTTTAATAGTGATTAATTCACAGATTGAAAGATATAGAATCCAGTGCCACTAAGAAAATGGTCAGATATGGTCGGCTCAAAGCAATGCTGCGATAAAGATGGTCAGATTATGATAGTCAACCCAAAGCTGTATTACTCCCAGTTGTGAAAAGGCCATTTTGTCTGTGGGGATGTTAGTGTGGCTTACTTGATGTGTGGATCAGTATATGTGTCAGAAAACTGAACTGTTAGTGTTGCCAATACGTCTTTGTGTGGTGTCCTGAGTAAACTGAATCAGAATGTCACAGCAGAATTCAGCTGACTCAACCCGTAATCATTGTGGTCTTCTCTAGTAGATGCCTCATGGTAGATGAATGTTGCCCCCTGTGGGGATGCCGGGGGCTCTTTGAGTATAAATAGTATCCCCACCTGCTGGAAATTCCGTGCTTGAAATTTTCTTTTTTTCTGTCACTTTCTTGGTTTCTGCCTTGTTCCTTTGCTTTCTGTCATTTCTTCCTATCATTTTCTGCCTTGCGGGTCCATTCACCTGTACGTGTTCGATAAAGTCTCACGTACTTTGTCTTAGGATTGATAATTGGGTACATGTATTAAATGCATTTTGGCTTTAGGGAAATGAGATTGCCGAAGCAATTTTTTAGATAATTTAGGCCCTTTTTAATATATGTTTTAATGTCCTTAGTTATGTCAAGATGTGAATACAGGTATGTTTTTAAATCCCCTGGGTGATAAATTGGACGGAGTGGTCAACGCCAGGGGCATCTCCTTAGATAGATCATGTGAGCAAATGCATTGATAAGTGTATTTATTTTTGTCGAGTTGAAGTATCGTGTATGTTTTGAAACGGTTATAGCCCTGATTGGCTCTACGCAGTCGGCTGGGCTTTAAACAATAATAACAGTAACAGCTTTATGTTGACGTCTTCTACTGAAAAGAGAGAGAGAAAGAAATCCAATCTTTGGCAGTGACAGCACAACTGTGCCCAAAGTTTCCCCCAATGTGAAGCTTACGGACTTTAGAATGTCCAGAAAAGTCTGATAACTAAGTCTGCCACACCTACCGCTTCATTAATTCCAGACACACAGAATGCTGGTATCTCAGAAACGCAGTAGGGATTCCAGACACCTGAAAATAGTTTCCTGTCACTTTTCCAGCAGTGCCTTGACAGCGGTTGCTATCTCTTTTCTTACAGAGCTTAGGTACTTGCTTTCGGCACATCAGCGTCAGCAATTACTCCTTCATCGTAGCTTTCGTCATATCACCTGGAACAGCTTTACATCCCCTCTAAGACTGAGATGGTATGATTAACTTTGATGATACACTGCTGAACAGAGTTGAGGTGATCAGTGAGAAGAGATTGACGGTGATACACTGCTGAGACAAGAGATTGAGGTGATCACTGCTGAGGCAAGAGATTGACGGTGATACATGCTGAGGCAAGAGATTGACGGTGTACACTGCTGAGCAAGAGATTGACGTATACACGTGAGCAAGAATTGAGGGTTCAGGAAAAAGAGGGGGGGGAGGGGGATCATGGTAAAGGTACACACCAGCCATTAATCAAATTCAGTTTCTTTCTTACAGAGTTCACAAATTAATTCCGTCCGTCAGTGATAAAACAAATAACTTAAAACATTCATGCTATTTTATTATATATATATATATATATTACATATATTATTATTATTATAATAATTATTATATATATGATTATATATACAGATAGACGGCAGCTCGTTAATAGTCTATCTGGGAAACGCAGGCATGATTGCATATAACTGACAATAGTTTCTTCACATGAAGGACAAAGAAGTTAATACCTACACACTGGGGCGAATACACACGCACACACATACACACCAATGTAAGAAGTACGTACACAGAGAGTCATGTCCAAAAATACATGAAGTGGCATGATTCTGAATTTGAATTTTTCTCCTATGGTGACGGGTCTTTCTCATCACATTATGATAATGTCATGTGCTTACCTTTCTTAGAGAAAAAATACCCTGTAAACTGGGATATGGTGACCTCATCTTTTATTATTATGTTCTTTTTTGACAGGTCTTTAACATTACGTTATGATAGCGTCATGTTCTCACTGTTCGTAAAAAAAAAGCAACAACAACAAAAGTACTACCACCACCACCACCAAGTGACTGTCTTCTATTGTGCGAGGTCATTAACATCACATTATGATAACGTCATGTTCTCATCTTTCAAAAAACGAAACAAACATACAAAAATCCCACTCCATAAACAAAAAAAAAAAAACAACAACAACAAAAAATCCTGTAAATTGGGACACAGTGACCTTTACTTAAATGACTGTGTTGTTTTGTGCCATGTCCTTAACATCACATTATGATAACGTCACGTTCTCACTATACCACCGTGAAAAATAAACCTGTAAACTGGGACACAGTGACCTTGTCTTTAAAGTCATGTTCCAACAATGCGGTTCATCCTTCAGGTTCTGACAAAAGCATGTCGGTTAATACCCGACTTGACCTTAGCCAAGGGGTTAGAGAAACGAGGACTCTTCATGCCTGTTAACAGCAGATGGACTCCGCTTCTGACATTTTGCTTGCGAATTATATGTATCTTGAGGGTTATCAAGGACAAAGCTTTGTTGTGTCGTCCCAACCTCATTCCCGCCACATATGATCTCAATAGTTCAATTAGTGAATGCTGCGGTTGCATGCCAAAGATGGATTACTGGTAGAGCAGGTGCACATCAAAGTGACCGTATCACTGTCCATCTTTACATGTTGTGGGCGTTTTGTTGTCAGCATCATGTTAGATTAGTCGCCCAGTCTCCAAAATCCCTGGGGCGGTTGTCCTCGTTAAATTTATCAGCGGTGTTGAATTAATAAAATTTGTTTTCACATACCCGTTGATATCCTAACCAGAAGGCTTGAAGCGTCAAAACGCATTTCACGTTGGGGTATGACACGATTGTTCCTGTTGTTGATAAAATTCGATGATCCTAGTTAGCTGTCTATAAAGCCATTTGCATGTATCTGTTCTTTCCTTTGTTTTTGTTTTTTCTGTTTTCATACATTTGATAAGTCGATATTTTTTTTTTCGATTCTTTGAAATGTACATTTTCCTTTTTGACTACAATTCGGTTGCATTCTGTGTAAAAGTTTTCATTATTTGCTGCTGAGTAATTAGCCCTGATATGGCTCTGGTAGTCGGCTGGGCTATAAGCAATACGAACTGCTGAGTAATTGCCTGAAGCTGATAGGAAGATGTCTTAGGAACAAACTGTAGAAATCGGTCAGACACGGAGAAGGGCACACAGGACAATATGGCTAACCTGTCTGAAATCAAATTTGTCTTAAATTTTTTTAAAAATCAAAATTGCAGTTGTTTTAATTACTTGGCTATGGCAGTTTTTTTTTAGTTATTTGGCTGGCACCATATTAGAAAGAAAAGGAGGAAACATGGAGACTGAAAGGTTAGACATTCAGACATGCAGACAGCGTTTGAAAAGTTAGTGTGCCATAGAAGTAACCAAGTATCTGTTATGGCATTTTATCCTTAAGTGAAAATAAAGTAACCCTGAGTCTTGTCCATGATCATCCATTACCAGTGTCTTTCATGTTGGAAACCATTCCTTCCCACGCTGATCGGTGCCAGACATGAATAATCGATATCGGATGTCCGCTATTTAACCAAACACTAGGGGAGGACAGGAACAAGATGCAGTAGATAACACTGTTTATGGCTAGTCTGTGGAGGGCAAATAAAACCATATAATTGATATGAAAGGGTGGTGCCACTGGCAAACGTGATTAAATAATGTAGAAATTGGGTCGCTATGTGATGGGGGTGAATGACAAAAGATACTTGGGAATCGTGATGAGAGGTGAGGTTGACGTTTGTGAAAATATTAGCTAGTACTGCACATCTCGATATTTGTGTGACAGTTTAATAGTTCTGTGAAGTTCTCTGTCAGTTTCTATTCTATACGATCACAACAGTCTTGATGGAGGCAGACACAAGTAGATCATTCACAAGGAAGATTAGGAAAAGGCAGGCAACATTCATAGGCCATTTTATGAGGAAAGGGGAATTGGAGCACCTTGTCACAACGGGAAAGCTGGAGGGAAAGAGAACACCGGGTAAACCCAAGGAGAAGATACTAGACGGACTTGCAGAGTGGCTGGGGACAAGGAGAGTGGAAGAGATGCTTGAGGCAACAAGAGATAGAAACAGATGGAAGTCCATAATCGCCAACGCCATGCGGCAAGGCACCTGATGATGATGATGATGATGACGATCACATCAGCAAGATGATATTTCGAGATGCTCAGTAAACCTCTCAAAAAAATAATTGCATCGGATTATTATTATTGTTGTTTAAAAACCCCTTTGTCAGAAGACTGAAATGAAATAGACGTGAAGAATAAGTAAGGCCAACATCTGAAAGAAATTCACATAAGATAATACAACATACCATTGACATTCTATCATTGCTTTCAACTCATTTTAGCACTTCTATACATTTTGACACATTGCAATGTCATAGTGGGAAACACAACATACCATTGACATTCTATCATTGCTTTCAACTCATTTTAGCACTTCTATACATTTTGACACATTGCAATGTCATAGTGGGAAACACAACATACCATTGACATTCTATCATTGCTTTCAACTCATTTTAGCACCCCTATACATTACGACACATTGCAATGTCATAGTGGGAAACACAACATACCATTGACATTCTATCATTGCTTTCAACTCATTTTAGCACTTCTATACATTTTGACACATTGCAATGTCATAGTGGGAAACACAACATGCCATTGACATTCTATCATTGCTTTCAACTCATTTTAGCACTTCTATACATTTTGACACATTGCAATGTCATAGTGGGAAACACAACATACCATTGACATTCTATCATTGCTTTCAACTCATTTTAGCACTTCTATACATTTTGACACATTGCAATGTCATAGTGGGAAACACAACATACCATTGACATTCTATCATTGCTTTCAACTCATTTTAGCACCCCTATACATTACGACACATTGCAATGTCATAGTGGGAAACACAACATACCATTGACATTCTATCATTGCTTTCAACTCATTTTAGCACCCCTATACATTACGACACATTGCAATGTCATAGTGGGAAACACAACATACCATTGACATTCTATCATTGCTTTCAACTCATTTTAGCACTTCTATACATTTTGACACATTGCAATGTCATAGTGGGAAACACAACATACCATTGACATTCTATCATTGCTTTCAACTTATTTTAGCACCCCTATACATTACGACACATTGCAATGTCATAGTGGGAAACACAACATACCATTGACATTCTATCATTGCTTTCAACTTATTTTAGCGCTCCTATACATTACGACACATTGCAATGTCATAGTGGGAAAGAACGAAACAATGTGCAACACATAAAAACATCGCATGGCTAAAAACGGGAAGGGTATAAAAATGGACATGTCTTATATCATCATGCACTTGATGTCAGTGCCAGAGGTGATAAATAAGATGGACGAAAACGATCGCTATGGTGGGTGGTGGATTGGAAACGGTGACTGGCAATTAAAAGTGATGATGAACGAGGAGCGTCTATTCTGGGATGGAGGAGTGGAGTTTTGTCAAAAGGACAGGTGGTATTGATGTTGGTGTCCGCAGACTCGATAGTTAAGTGGGTAAGACATCAAATTTTCTATGGAGAATCTGTGTTTCGATCTACCTGGGTATTCAGGTGTGTTTTGTTTTTTTAAATCCACTGTGCAGAAAACTTGTCCGCGACAGAGGCGTCTTCTTTGGAATCATGTACGCGAATGCATTGATATGTGTATTTATCTTTCGAATACATTGATATGGTTATAGGCGTCATATAGCTCTATGCAGTCGGCTGGGCTTTAAACAAAGGTAACAAGAATGAATTTAACCGGGTATTTTTGACTTAATGGGAAAAGGGAGAAGGCTTTTCTGACGACCCAGGTAAACATGTGTGTAGTCCTGCTTGCTCCTAGACCCTCTTTGTGTCTATACGCTTGCGTAACATCAAATATCGCGTTAAAGATCCTTTATAGTCGTATCGGTGTCCGCTGGCTTGTGGAAAATTGAAAACTTTTGGCATGCAAACCCACTGAATATGGAATACGTGGACTGTGCAGCAACATGTCAGCTACACAGTATGCATACACATATGCGAGAAAACTGAAAAGTTGAAAATGTTGGTACTGAGGCCATAGCATGATAACGTTGTATCGTGTATAGTGTGTGATCATTGTATCAAGATGTTGTTGAAGAACCTCGGAAAGAATAAAACTGTCTTTCAAATGATTCACAGAGGTTCAAAAAATCAGAATTGGTGCCGGAAATGCACAGGAAGTAACACGTGATATCATCAGGTTGATGTTTGTTATGATCTTCCGGTGTTCTATTTTTAGCTCCAAATCGATGTTATGCATTTGTGAGTTTGCACATGTATGTGTCTTTGTTGATTTTTTCCCATGGTATTAATTAAGCTTTTCAGCTCAAAATGAGTATTATGTACTTGTGAGTGTTAGCAAATGTATGTGTCTGTGTTCTTGCTACTGCTGTTGTATTTCACCAGAGTTTACAAACTACAGTAGATACTTCAAAAACGAAACTGAGATAAGTAATTATAGCGCATTTGAGGCAATGCCAACACTTCAGATACACTTAGCGTCAGTATCTTCGAAACACAGCAGGGTAACCGGAAAACTGGCAGCAGTCACTTTTTTTTCTCCTTAGCTAATAGACCCTGCTTTGATTTGAACAACAGATACTGTTCTTATCTGTCCTTTAACAGTGCTTGGGTTTGTTGTGTGTTCCATCTTCTAACCCTCTTTAGTGGCATTATCTCCACACTGTTCAGTTTTGCTCAGTAGAAACCAGGTGCATTCTCTGATAGACCTAGTTCAAGGAAGTCGACAAGTGTTGTTTACATCACGCTACGCTTGAGGCCTTATATTGAAACAGAAGCTTGGGAGATGCATTGTTTGGGGGAGGTGTGCGGGGAGGGCAGTGTTTGCTACCCGGGTTTCCCCCATACGCCATTCTTGTGCTGTTTCTTCTTAAACTTGCTGACTTGGGCCACCTTTAGGGTAACGGGTCCCAACCTTTTCATCGCAGCTTCACCCTTCCCTCAACTTAAAAAAAGGTGCAAAAATACATTCCCAGAAGGATCAACTGACGATTCCACGCGCGTGTTGTTGCAAACCAGGCTCAAACGTATGCATCAGACCAGAGAGCTGAAGCTAAGCTTTCTAATGAAGCCATTAGAAACATTTACAAGACAAAAACAATTCACATGCACGAGCAGGCTTTTCAGAGGCAGTGCCGGTGTTTAATGTGCCAGAGAAAAAGGAGATTTGTGTATCTACTATGCTGAAACTACCATAATTGTTTTCAGCCCATTGAAATAAAAAGCAGTCCTGGCTGTTTTTATTGATCATCCATTTAAGGCTTCTTTCATGATGGAGATCGTTATTTCCACGCCAGTCATCCCCAGCCACGTATAATTGATAACGGATGTCCGACATTTAACCAGACACTTGGCAGAGGACACGAACAAGATGCAGTAGATAACTTAATGACCCTTCTGAGGAGGGAGAGTTACTTTAACCTTTTGGATCCCACACTCTGTCCATCAGCATCAGGCATTGTCAACTACGCTGGTGAAGAAAAAAAACTTAACCCTTTGACTCTGTCAGAAAGGTGGTGGATTGAGTGAGGGAATCAAAGGGTTTTGTCTTTGTACTTGGTAGATATGGCGCAGGGAGACAAAAGGTTAAAGTTTGTGGAGGCAAAGTATTTGGAAGGTAGAATTCAGAGTCTATGGTGGTTGGTAATGTGTCTTTTCTAGGATTAGTGGATAGAGAATGCTACTGTTGATATTGGTACTGATACAGTAAGTTGATAAATATCTGTGATTATTATGATGCTATAATGAAAATTAATGTCCATTCAATTCTGGGAGGAAAGTAAAACCGTCTGTGTCCTATTATTAAGGATAAAAGGGGGCAGACAAAAGAAGATCATTGATAAGGGAGATTATGAAAAGACTGGCAACATTTATAGGCAATTTTATGAAGAAAGGGGAATTAGAGCACCTGGTTACAACAGGAAAGTTGGAGGGAAAGAGCACCAGGTAGACCCAGGGAGAAAATACTGGATGGACTTGCAGGGTGGCTGAGGACAGAGAGGGTGGAAGATCTGCTCGCGCCAACAAGGGATAGATACATATGGAGGGCCATGATTCCCAACGCCTTGCGGCAGGGCACATGATGATGATGATGTTGAAAAGAAGGCCCGAGTAATTAAGAATAGTTTGTACTAAAACTACACGTAAAGCAATGCAATAGAATGCTGACATGTTTTTACTGTCTTCATCTCACTCTCTCACTGTACCGCTGCATATAACATGACTCATGGTAATGTGACATTAGTGAGAAGAAGAAAACGATGCAGGGAATAAAAATGTTAATGGCCATTCTGTGGAATTCACATAAAAATACCTGTGTGTTAGGACGCTATCTGGATAGGATTGCCTTATGTGGCAAACATGTCCAAAATACAGTTTTATTTAAGATACAAAGTACTACTAATTAATGGAAAGAGATAAGCGAAATTTTAGAGCACTGATAAACAGTTTCAACAGACAAATTGAGATAATATAATTTCTTCCTTCTCAGGGTTGCAAGCAAGAGAGTGAACTGATAAATGAATGAATGATGTACTGTTGCATAGTCTGGGGGAGAGAGAGGGACAGAGAGAGGGAGGGAAGGGAGAGAGAGAGAGAGACAGAGACAGAGACAGAGACACAGAGAGAGATAGACATACAGACACACAGACAATAGCACAGCCAGCGGGCGGACGCGCTTGCGTTGCCGGGCGTCGCTGTGGACTACTGTAAGGGTGTCTGCATCGTTTCGCACCATTGTTCCACATAGTTCTTGTGTCCAACTAGCGCCCTGACACTGTGTAGATTTGTATACCAGGCTTGTTACCACTGGAATCAAAACCATCGTTGTGGTGAGAGTGTTGGGAGAAAGGACGATTTAGGGTGGGATGATGGGTGACAGATGTCTCTGCCTCATGATGGAGAAGGTGAGTGTTATTATGGCTGTTATTATGAGACTGTGGATGATTAATTGCATTGCGTGTATTTATCTTATTCGTGTCTGTTGCACGGATGTGGTTTCTGAGAAGGATTATGAGAGTTCCACGGACAGCAAAGAAAACAAAAGAGACAGTCTTGATGGAGGCAGACACAAGAAGATAATTCGTAAGGAAGATTAGGAAAAGATAGGCAACATTTATAGGCCATTTTATGAGAAAACGGGAATTTGAGCACCTGGTCACAAAGCAAGCTGGAGGAAAGAGAGCACCAGGTAGACCCAGGGAGAAGATAGTAGACGGACTTGCAGAGTAGCTGAAGACAAAGAGGGTGGAAGAGATGCTTGAGGCACCAAGAGATAGAGACAGATGAAAGTCCATGATCGCCAAGGCCATGTGGCAAGGCACCAGATGATGATGATATGATCATTGTGATGCTCATCATCTTACGAAATGCCGTATTTCCATGGCTTAGATTCATCTTTCAAATTCGCTGTGAGGGTACCATGTCTCCTATACATACAGAAAAACATAATAACACAGTAATGAACGTAAAGCCTGATCTTGTGTTTCGTGAAATGTTCTCGTCTTTTCATACGGGTTTCAGTCTGGACAATGCTGATCTTGCTTTTACTGTCTTCAAAAGGATTTCTGGCTGGAATATCTCATGGTGATATGTTTGATGAATAAGTTATTAGAACTACAGACAATGTGTACCAGGTTAGGATGGCCCGGCCTTTTCACGGCTTCTATCACATTGAGGTACTTTTGATATGTGATATTGTGTTATTTTCCATATTTAAAGGTAGGCAGATTTTGTGTGTGTGTGTGTGTGTGTGTGTGTGTGTGTGTGTGTGTGTGTGTGTGTGGTGTGTGTGTGTGTCTGTGTGTGTGTATGTGTGTGTGCGTGCGGTGTGTGTGTGTGTGTGTGTGTGTGTGTGTGTTGTGTGTGTGAGTGTGAGTGTGAGTGTGTGTGTGTGTGTGTGTAGAACGCGGACTCGGAACACATAGGGTACCCGATATGACACACATCGACTGTTACATAATGACAACAGTTAATGATTTCACATCGTATGTTATCATTATCATTGAAATCATCATCGTCGACACCATCGTTGTCGTCGTCGTCGTCGTCGTCGTCGTCATCATCATCACCATCATCATCATCACCATCGTCATCTTCTTCTTCTTCTTCAACGGGAATGTAGATATACGAGTGAATGAACTTTTCGATGTCCCATACGCAGGCAATCCAAATCAGATCCAGCAAAATGTATTTCCAAATCCATCGTCCTTAGATAAATCACTTGGAGTCAACATAGTGACTT
>CM060306.1:14704269-14711769 GCA_030674185.1 Monoplex corrugatus | reverse complement strand
ACAACAACAACACAGCAACAACAACAACAACAACGTTATGTCCTGCCTTCTTTGTACTGTATGAACTGTCACAGCCATCTTACATGGCGATCTAGAACTGGATCTTTCTTCAATACTCACAGCTGCACAGCGTCGTCACGATATATTTAAGTTAAATTATATTTTGAAATAGACATATGTCAAGGGCTGTCAGGGCCTGTCAGACAGACACCAGGTCTATTGATAGTGCTGTCAGTTGAACGTCTGTCTCTTATCCAAAAGTTTACAAGTCCAGATCCAGTGTCTGTTGAACGTAATGGCCTTTTGACTACTTACCTTAACATGCTTTCCATCCTGTTGCCGGAATGAAATGTGTGTTAAGATCTCATATGGGCTTAGAGTTCCCATTAATCAAAATCAGATACTGTAGGATTTCTCGGTCTTGACTGCGTCTCTTATTCAGAGTTGAGCATGCTATGGGGCTGGGGCCACACAGTCGAGTCTGATCCACTTTACCGAGGCGTCATTGAGGGTGTTGCTAGATGTCTGTATCCGCCAGGCCTGCTTGAGGCCAGAATATATCATAAAAAGTAAGCATAGAGTACGACTCTGTCACACATTCTAAATCCTAGGTTGAAACCCACAGCATCGTGCACGTCACCCCTATTACCATGAATATCATCATAATGTCGAGAAATTTTGTCCCAGATTCTGTCACCCTTGGCCTTAATCTCGTGGTGACTTCAGTTTCAGTTTGCTCTATGGCTTTCATGGTTGAGGTAAATGCTAACTGGGGATTTGGGGTTGGTGGTTTATTAGGGCTGTCATTGGAGAGATATGATCGCTTTCATCATACTGACGGGTGCTCACACAGTCTGGCACTGTGACTGAACGATTACTGTCGTTAGTAAGGGACTAGACATGGCGATGACCATAAAATGCATTATTTAACTCCACTGACGTGATCCGGAAGCACCGCAGACACTCCTCTGGTGGGTGTCCATATGGTGGCTTGACATTATCGGCTCGCATGGGCTTCCTACACCTGTGTCTTCGACTGGATGAACTTGAGTTGGTGTGGTGCGTTGGCGAATTTGAACAGGAGGCTTGAGATCAAAGCCTCTGATGTGGCCCAGAAGATGGGATTGATAAAAAGAAAATCCTACTAGACAAAGGAAACAGGATAACCTGAAGGGTAAAACACTCTTCGGAAAGTCTGTGTGAGCATGGTAGCGTGATTGCTAAATGGGTGAGTGTCCACAGTGTTGCTTTGGCTTGAAAACACTGCTCTGGTCCATCCATTTTTAAATGAGTACCTGTTCCTCTTCAGAAATGGGAAAGATGAACTAGTAAGGCAGAAGAGTTGGGCGCACTGTCATGATGATTGCACTAAGAAAAAGTAAAGCTTCTTATGTTTGAGTTTCCCAAAGACCACTTATTTGATTATCTATCTGTCTGTCTATCTATCTGTTGTCTGTCCGTCTGTCTGTCTGTTGTACTTTTACCCTGGTCCCCCCAAAAACAAAAACAAACAACAAAACAACAAACAAAACATACTACATATATACACATCGCTTACTATACATAAATACATGGATACACCAATCGTCAAATCGTTGTCATGCAGATGGGTCAGGTTGCTTAGCAAATACATAGGAATCAAGCAAATTATTTGAATAGAATTCATGATCTTGATGACATGATAGTTTCAACGAATGTTTCGTAAACTAACCCGTCTGTGTGTTGATAAGACATGTTTTCTTCATATTGTATACGCATCAGATATCTCCTGAACAAATTAATCTGATGAATACGACTTATTCATATTTGCAATTATAATGTAAAAACTTGAAGGTAGCAAAATATCAAGTCGAATATGGGATGTGATCTGAAAATCCCCATATGTTTGACTTTTTTTTTTTCATTTAATTATTATTGTCATCAAAAATTATTGTACTGCTTGGAGCTGTTGCCCAAATGATATACATTTACATGTTCCACAACAGAAGACATAATCTACGTTGATCATTTCTATAAATTGAGCAGATGTGTTTATTCTGTACATGTGCATCAATGTGACAATATCAGTATTAATTTGCAACCACCAGTTTGCATCTTTTCATTTTGTACTTCTTTTAAATATACAGCCATCTTTTTTTGTCTTTAATTTTAGTAGTTGTGACAACTTTTGATTGGACTTCACCTTCGTTGACATCTATAGTTACAATTGGCCCTTTCGTGACAGAATGTATTCCTAATTTGCGATTCAGGTAACATATACAAGTTACTTTGATTGCGCATATTTCAGCCTTTAAATATGACTTAAATTAAGGTTTGTAGCACTCTGATGTAAGATGCAGAGTCTGTTTTGACTGTTTTGCAAACGACGTAAATGTTTCATCCGGGTTTGTGATATCGAAACGTACGTCCTTATTCGTCCAAGAGAATTTTGTTTTTCTACTTTTATATTCTTATATTATAAAATGATAATTCTGCATTATCTTCTTTGCTTGTGACTGGCTGCAAAGTCTTGCCAATATCTTTCTATACACACAAAAATGTGGGGTTTTCCCCAAAATATACTTGCTTTAGCAAGCTGTATGTCCATCCTTCTTCAGACATGGGTGCGTGTGAACGTTGTAAGAAAACATGACAAATGAATAATTCCCACTAAGGTCTTGCTCAGCGCATTTTCTTGTCATTCCCACTTGGCATAAACATCTAACTTGCATTTATATAATGAGGAGCACGTAGTGCTCCACATATTTGAGTCGCATCTGTCACATTCGTCTAAAGAATGCTGGAATTCTTATAAACATCATTTCGCTTTTGAAATCATTATTCAGGTCATTTGCATGATGTCGTGTTCAAGGAGACCGCTGACAAAACATTGGTTTTGTGTTCAGCAATTCCTGAATGTATCAAAATTGACCAAAATTTGGTAAAGTTCATACATTAAGAGCTTTCGCTGATAGTCTATTCCGGAGCAGAGCAGCGGCAGGGAGGAATGTGGTGTGTGTGTGTGTGTGTTGTGTGCGTGTGTGTGTGTGTGTTGTGTGCGTGTGCGTGTGTGTGTGTGTGCGTGCGTGTGTGCGTGTGTGCGTGCGTGCATGTGTGTGTTCGTGTTGTGTGTGTGTGGTTGTGTGGTTTTCGTGTGTATGTGTCTGTGTGTGTGTTCTGTGGTGTGTTGTGTGTGTGTGTGGTGTGTGTGTGTGTGTTGTGTGTTGTGTGTGTGTGTGTGTGTGTGTGTGTGTGTGTGTGTCTGTGTGTGTGTGTGTGTGTGTGTGCGTGTGTGTGTGTGTGTCTGTGTGTCTGTGTCTGTGTGTGTCTGTGTGTGTCTGTGTGAGAGAGAGAAGAGACAGAGACAGAGAGAGACAGAGACAGAGAGAGAGAATCATTTTAGAACATTAACGTATGTGGAGGTGGGGTAGGCGGGGACCAACTCAAAGCGACACAGGCCACATAAAAATGTACAGTGCAGAAACTTAAACTGTGCACGTCGTTGACAGTCCACTGTAACATACTTTTACGACTCCATTAACGTCGAGAACAGTTTGAGAGAGAAAAAAAGAAAGAGAGACAGACAGACAGAGAAGAGAGAGATCGAGAGAGAGATAATGAAAGAGAGAGAGAGAGAGAACAGAGACAGAGACAGAGAAAGAGAGAGAGAGAGAGATAAATAGAGAGAAAGAGAAGAGAAAGAGAAAGAGAGAGAGAGAAAACAGAGACAAGACAGACAGCTACAAAGAAAGAGAGAGAGATAAAGAGAGAGAGAGATAAATTGAGAGAGAGAGAGAGAGAGAGAGAGAGAGAGAGAGAGAGAGAGAGAGATTTAGACAATAATATATCTATTCAGGCCGTATCCCTAAAGAAAGGGTCACCATCATCATCATCAGGTGCCCTGCCGCTTGGCGTTGGCGATCATGGACTTCCATCTGTCTCTATCTCTCGTTGCCCCTAGCATCTCCCCCACCCTCCTCGTCCTCAGCCCTCTGCAAGTCCGTCCAGCATTCTCTACCTGGGTCTACCTGGTGCTCTCTTTCCCTCCAGCTTTCCCGTTGTGACCAGGTGCTCCAAATCCCCCTTCCTCATAAAATGGCCTATAAATGTTGCTTGTTTTTTCCTAATCTTCCTTATGAGTGATCTACTTTGTGTCTGCCTCCATCAAGACTATCTCGTTTGTTTTCTTTGCTGTCCATGGAACGCTCAACATTCTTCTAGAAACCACATCTCGGCTGCCTCAATCTTGTTCTGGCTTTGCTTGTTGACTGTCCACGTCTCACATCCGTACAACAGTATTGGTTCTATATAACATTCAAGAACTCTCTTCCTGATGTTAATTAATAGGCATTTGTTGGTAAGAATGCTTGTCATCTTCTTGAATGCTGTTTTGGCTTGGCCGATTCTGCCGGCTATTTCTGATGTGCATCTGCCGTCTGATGAAATAATCGTTCCCAGGTATTTAAATTTATCAACCTGTGTCAGGTTGTGCCATTTGCTGTTATTTTGCATGAGGGGATTCATGTTTTTTACTGATCACCATGACTTCAGTCTTCCTGCTGTTTAGTTCCAGCCCCTTACCTTTGCTTTCTGTTTCTAGTATATTCACAAGGTTTTGTAGGTCCCTTTCATTTTCTGCAATTAGCACGGTGTCATCTGCGTATCGAATGTTGTTTATCATTTTCCCTCCAACCTTTAATCCGGGTCTTCTTCTAGATTTCTCATGATGTTTTCGCAAAAGCACATTCACGTTTAGTCACGAATGTACTGGGAACCTATAAGCACAATTCAAGGAACATTTTGCCACAAGCACAATACGTTCGGAGTTTGAAGTTTATTCAAGACGTATTCATCTCACTTGGTAAGTATCATATGCGCTCCGCACAAATCTGCGAGCAATATCTGGTAGACTCTCTGAACCTACTGAAAACTATGCGCTGGAGGGATAGTGAAATGTGGAGGTGTAAGGGAAGGGGCAAGGGACCAATATGAAACATTAAGCCAGCACCCACCAGGAATGATGGAAACATTAAGCCAGCACCCACCAGGATAATGGAAACATTAAGCCAGCACCCACCAGAATGATGGAAACATTAAGCCAGCACCACTAGAATGATGGAAACATTGAGACAGGCAGCCAAAAATAAGCAGGTTTATAATATTGCGGATAGGATATCAGATCTGAGTTCATGGTTTCATCAAAAAACCCAACCGGTTTGCGAGAAATAAATCAGAGATCAAAAGACCTGCACATCTGTGAAACATCGTTTATCATTTTGGGAGATTTATGCAAGAATATTGCTGAGTGGTTTCGTTTCTTCTTTATTCTTGTTGAGAGAAGCTTAGATAATTGTGTCTTTGTAGGAAAGTCCCACAGCTTTGCAGAACTTTTTTTTTTAAGTCAACAAGAGCAAGATACTCCAAAGCAAGACGTGCTTCCTTTGCAGAACTTTTTTAAGTCAACAAGAGCAAGATACTCCACAGCAAGACGCTTCTCCTTTGCAGAACTTTTAAGTCAACAAGACAAGATACTCCAAGCAAGATGTGCTTCTCCTCTTGCAGAGGGGTGGGGTTGGAAGAGAGAGAGAGAGAGAGAGAGAGAGAGAGAGCTTACTGACTGATTGACTGGACTGGATGGAGACAGGGCAGACAGAAAAAACAGACAGACAGTGCGAGGGCGCATGCTGACTGACTGATTCATTGACTGGATAGACAGAGACAAACAGACTGATCAGTGCGAGGGTGCAGGCGAGAGAGAGAGGGAGAGACACACACACACCACACACACACCACACACACACACACACACACACACACCACACACCACACACACACACACACACACACACACACACACACACACACACACACAACACACACACACACAGAGCATATCGATCATTCATCCTTTCACACACCCTTTACAAAATAGATTAAGTAGCATCACGGTACAGAGTAAGACATTAGAACTAAAAGAAAAGAGCACTCTTTGGAGATATTGTAAGAACTTTAACTCACAGAAAAAAAACAAAAAAAACAGAACAATAATAAAAGCAAAATTGAAAACAAAAACCCCCACTGAATTAAGCGTCTGTTCTGACTGGAGCAGACTCCGAATTTTACCCTCTGATCGTAAAACAACAGCTTCAACTGTTCCTATGGGATTCCCTGTATTGATTTGTTGTCATTGTTGGAAATAATTATTTTCCGCCGCTTGATCCCTAGTCATCAATAATCCATAACGGATGTCCGTGAGTTATACGAACAGGTTGGGAGAACAGGAACAATATGGAGAGATGAAACACTTTTAATGGCCATTAGCAGGGTGTATGATTTATGGATATGGCAGTGTCGCGAGCATGGCGCCACTATCAAAGAAGACGAAAAGCTAACAAACAAACACAAAACAAATACGATTTATGGACAGGATTATATTACAAGCATGGCGCCACTATTGCAGAAGGAGACAAACAAACAAACAAACAAACAAACAAACAAAAAACAAACAAACAAAAGCAACGAACGAATCCCACCCTCTTCCTCTTCCCTGTTCACCCTGAAGGAAAATCATTGCTGGGTTTGGTGAGATATTTGGGGGCGACCTTGTTGAATGATTGGTTATGAAGAGCTGTGAGTGTGTGTAGGTGTTCGTTATTTCTTTTAACGTCTGTTCACATATGTGCTTTTTAGACGAGTGTGTGTGTGTGTGTGTGTGTGTGTGTGTGTGTGTGTGTGTGTGTGTGTGTGTGTGTGTGTGTGTGTGTGTAGGGTGTGTGTGTGTGTGTGTGTGTAGTGTGTGTTGTGTTTGTAGTGTGTGTGTGTGTCTGTCTGAGTGTGTGTGTGTGTGTGTGTGTGTGTGTGGTGTGTGTAGTGTGAGTGTGTGTGTGTGTGTATGTGTGTGTGTGTAGTGTGTGTGTGTGTAGTGTGAGTGTTTGTGTGATGTGTGTGTGTATGTTTAACACAGAAGTGGGAAGAGACAGAAGGAACAGGGAGATGGAGGAGAGAGAGGGGGAGATAGAGAAAGAAGAGAGAGAGAGAGAGAGAGAGAGAGAGAGAGAGAGAGAGAGAGAGAGAGAGAGAGAGAGAGCACTTCGATCATTTCATATCTCTGTTATACGTAACTTGAATACCAATACGGTACTGAGCGAAACTAGAACCGAAGGTAGCGGGCACACTTTAGAGGTCTTGTAAGAGCCTTTTGGTCATAGAGGAAAAAAAATCAGGTCACAGGGCAATGTGTCTGCAACGGCTTTGGAAGACTTCGATTTTTTGCCTAACTCTGTTGTAGAACAGTAGCTGTGGCCGATTCCATGGATTTTCCGTTACCGATTTTTACCCTGTTGGAAATGATTGATGCTTACCGCTCAACTATCGGCCATGAATAATTGATAAACTGATGCATGTGAATTGCACAGACACACGAGGAAGACAGGATTAATATGGAGTGAATAACTTGCTTAAGGCCATTATGGGTATATCATGGCTATAGGTACAATCGTGTTTCAAGTCTGGTGCCAGTGG
>CM060306.1:14676769-14686769 GCA_030674185.1 Monoplex corrugatus | reverse complement strand
AAACGTTTACGTTTATCTCCCTTACTGGGACACTGGCAGACGGGATCATATAAACATTTTTCTCGGTTTTCTCAAATAGATTGACTGAAAACAAGCATCAGTTACTCTTTTGTTTTGACTGTTTTGTTTTCCTCTGGTTTGTTTGTTTGTATGTTTGGTGATGGTGATGGTGGTGGTAGTGGTGGTTTTCGAGATTGTTTGTTTGTTTGTGTGTGTGTGTGTGTGTGTGTGTGTGTGCGTGCGTGCGTGTGTGTGTGTGTGTGTGTGTGTGTGTGTGTATGTGTGTGTTTGTGTGTTATTTTGTTTTGTTTTGCCTTTTTGTTGTGGGTTTTTTGTTTTTGTTTGTGTATGTGTTTTATTTTCTTTTGTTTTGTTTTGTGTTCCCTCGTTCCGTTTCTAGTTTTATCATACTTGTATCTGGTGCGAGCATGCATTCTGTTTTGTTCACACTGCGCAAGGTTCATACTGCTGCATAGTCTGCTAGTTCCGTCTTTGGAGGATATCGGGAATGCGGGGTATTTTCATGTTTCCGTTGGCCACCGGATGCTGACATGAGTTACGTATAAGATATTTAAGGTGCAGTTGATGTTCTACACACGGGGGGAGGGGTGGGGGTTGGCTTAGGCACTAGCAGGTCTGCAGGCATGTTGACCTGGGATATCGTGGAACTCTCCATCCATCCAGGCAGAAGGTATCCAGGCAGAAGGTACCCAGGCAGAAGGCATCCAGGCAGAAGGCATCCAGGCAGAAGGTATCCAGGCAGAATGTACCCAGGCAGGAGGTACCCAGGCAGAAGGTACCCAGGCAGGAAGTACCCAGGCAGGAGGTACCCAGGCAGGAGGTACCAGGCAGGAAGTACCCAGGCAGGAGGTACCCAGGCAGGATCGAACCCAGATCTTCCAGCAGGACGTTTGACTCACTCGACTATCACGCCTGTTAAGCATTATTTATGTCATATTACTTTACAATGTTCAATAATGAAGAAAAATATATGTACAGCGAAATATGCTGGGTGACAAATCTTTAACCGCTTTATGTTTTCATTTTATGTGAATATGTAAATGCAGCGACAAGGGATAGTACTCGCACTGACAAGGGATAGATTCATATAGAGGGCCATGATCGTCAACGCCATGCGGCAGGGCACATGATGATGATGATGATGATGATGATGATGATGATGATGATGATGATGATGATGTGAATGCAAAGATGTAAATCAACGATTAATCAGTCATATAAGAACGATATGATTTAGAACAGGGAAACAACAACAACAACAACGTTATATCCTGCCTTCTTTGTACTGTATGAACTGTCACAGCCATCTTACATGGCGATCTAGAACTGTATCTTTCATCAGCACTTACAGCTGCACAGCGTCGTCACGATATATTTAAGTTAAATTATATTTTGAAATAGACATATGTCAAGGGCTGTCAGGGCCTGTCAGACAGACACCAGGTCTATTGATAGTGCTGTCAGTTGAACGTCTGTCTCTTATCCAAAAGTTTACAAGTCCAGATCCAGTGTCTGTTGAACGTAATGGCCTTTTGACTACTTACCTTAACATGCTTTCCATCCTGTTGCCGGAATGAAATGTGTGTTAAGATCTCATATGGGGTTAGAGTTCCCATTAATCAAAATCAGATACTGTAGGATTTCTCGCCCTTGACTGCGTCTCTTATTCAGAGTTGAGCGTGCTATGGGGCTGGGACCACACAGTCGAGTCTGATCCACTTTACCGAGGCGTCATTGAGGGTGTTGCTATAATTTTCTGCCCAGTACCGCAGATGTCTGTATCCGCCAGGCCTGCTTGAGGCCAGAATATATCATAAAAAGTAAGCATAGGGTACGACTCTGTCACACATTCTAAATCCTAGGTTGAAACCAACAGCATCGTGCACGTCACCCCTATTACCATGAATATCGTCATAATGTCAAGAAATTTTGTCCCAGATTCTGTCACCCTTGGTGCCTTAATCTCGTGATAACTTCAGTTTCAGTTTGCTCTATGGCTTTCATGGTTGAGGTAAATGCTAACTGGGGATTTGGGGTTGGTGGTTTATTAGGGCTGTCACTGGAGAGATATGATCGCTTTCATCATACTGAGGGATCGCTCACACAGTCTGGCACTGTGACTGAACGATTACTGTCGTTAATAAGGGACTAGACTGGCGATGACCATAAAATGCATTATTTAACTCCACTGACGTGATCCGGAAGCACCGTAGACGCTCCTCTGGTGGGTGTCCATATGGTGGCTTGACATTATCGGCTCGCATGGGCTTCCTACATCTGTGTCTTCGACTGGATGAACTTGAGTTGGTGTGATGCGTTGGCGAATTTGAACAGGAGGCTTGAGATCAAAGCCTCTGATGTGGCCCAGAAGATGGGATTGATAAAAAGAAAATCCTACTAGACAAAGAAACAGGATAACCTGAAGGGTAGAACACTCTTCGGAAAGTCATGTGTGAGCATGGTAGCGTGATTGCTAAATGGGTGAGTGTCCACAGTGTTGCTTTGGCTTGAAAACACTGCTCTGGTCCATCCATTTTTAAATGAGTACCTGTTCCTCTTCAGAAATGGGAAAGATGAACTAGTAAGGCAGAAGAGATGGGCGCACTGTAATTATGATTGCACTAAGAAAAAGTAAGGCTTCTTATGTTTGAATTTCCCAAAGACCACTTATTTGATTATCTATCTGTCTGTCTATCTATCTGTCTGTTTGTCTGTCTGTCTGTACTTTTACCCTGGTCCCCCCAAAAAACAAACAAACAAACAAGCAAACATACATACATACATACATACATACATACATACATACATACATGCATACACATCACTTACTATACATAAATACATGGATACACCAATCGTCAAATCATTGTCATGCTGATGGGTCAGGTTGCTTAGCAAATACACAGGACTCAAACAAATGATTTGAATAAAATTCATGATCTTGATGACATGATAGTTTCAACGAATGTTTTGTAAACTAACCCGTCAGTGTGTTGATAAGACATGTTTTCTCATATTGTATACACATCAGATATCTCCTGACAAATTAATATGTGGAATATACTGATTATATATTTTCGATTATGATATAAGAACTTGTAGGTAGCAAAAATATCAAGTCGAATGTGGGACGTGATTTGAAAATCTCTACGTGTTCAGATTTGTTTTTCTATTTCATTATGCATTACTGAGCTGGCATTGTCACAAAAATTATTGACTGTTTGGAACTGTTGCCTGAATGATATACTTCTACAGTGTTACAACAGAAGACATAAACTACATTGTTCATTTATACAAATTGAGCAGGTTTGTTTAGTCCGTACATATGCATCAAGGTAACATTGTTGGTAATATTCAGTACACCCATGTGCATCAAGGTATCATTGTTGGTAATACTCAGTACACCCATGTGCATCAAGGTAACATTGTTGGCACTATTCAGTACACCCAGGTACATCAAGGTAACATTATTGCTAATACGTAGTACACCCATATGCATCAAGGTAACATTGTTGGTAATGCGCAGTACACCCATGTGCATCAAGGTAACATTGTTGGTAATACTCAGTACACTCATGTGCATCAAGGTAATATTGTTGGTAATATTCAGTACACCAATGTGCATCAAGGTAACATTGTTGGTAATACTCAGTACACCCAGGTACATCAAGGTAACATTGTTGGTAATACTCAGTACACCCATGTGCATCAAGGTAACATTGTTGGCAATACTCAGTACACCCAGGTACATCAAGGTAACATTATTGCTAATACGCAGTACACCCATGTGCATCAAGGTAACATTGTTGGCACTATTCAGTACACCCAGGTACATCAAGGTAACATTATTGCTAATACGCAGTACACCCATGTGCATCAAGGTAACATTGTTGGTAATACTCAGTTAAGTAATCTAATTTGTAACCATCTCAACCTTGACTTCTTTTATCTTTTGTACTTCTTTTAAATATGACCTGCCATCTTTTATTGTCTTTAAATTTTTAGTAGTTTGTGACAACTTTTGGATCTGACTTCACCTTTCGTTAAATTAACATCGTATATTATAATTGTGCCCCCTTGTTCACTGACAGAATATATTCCATAATTTGCGATTCATGTGTATACAAGTTACTTTGACTGCGCATATTTCAGCCTTTAAATATGACTTAATAGTTTGTAGCACTCTGTTGTAAGATGCAGAGTCTGTTTTGACTGTTTTGCAAACGACGTAAATGTTTCATCCGGGTTTGTGATATCGAAACGTCCTTATTCGTCCAAGAGAATTTTGTTTTTCTACTTTTATATTATAAAATGATAATTCTGCATTATCTTCTTTGCTTGTGACTGGCTGCAAAGTCTTGCCAATATCTTTGTATACATACAAAAATGTGGGTTTTTTCCCCCAAAATATACTTGCTTTAGCAAGCTATATGTCCGTCCTTCTTCAGACATGAGCGCGTGTGAACGTTGTAAGAAAACATGACAAAATGAATAATTCCCACTAAGGTCTTGCTCAGCGCATTTTCTTGTCATTCCTACTTGGCATAAACATCTAACTTGCATTTATATAATGAGGAGCACGTAGTGCGCCACACATTTGAGTCGCATCTGTCACATTCGTCTAAAGAATGCTGAAATTCTTATAAACATCATTTCGCTTTTGAAATCATTATTCAGGTACATTTGCATGATGTCGTGTTCAAGGAGACCGCTGACAAAACATTGGTTTTGTGTTCAGCAATTCCATAAATGTATCAAAATTGACCAAAATTTGGTAAAGTTCATACATTAAGAGCTTTCGCTGATAGTCTATTCGCGGAGCAGAGCAGGCGGCAGGGAGGAAGTGTGTGTGTGTGTGTGTTTGTGCGTGTGTGTTTGTGTGTGTGTGCGCGTGTGTGTGTGTGTGCGTGCGTGTGTGCGTGTGTGCGTGCGTGCATGTGTGTGTTCGTGTGTGTGTGTGTGTATGTGTTTTCGTGTGTATGTGTCTGTGTGTGTGTCTGTGCGTGTGTGTGTGTGTGTGTGTGTGTGTGTGTCTGTGTGTGTGTCTGTGTGTGTGTTCGTGTGTGTGTGTGTCTGTGTGTGTGTCTGTGTGTGTGTGTGTGTGCGTGTGTGTGTGTGTGTGTGTCTGTGTCTGTATCTGTGTGTGTCTGTGTGTGTCTGTGTGAGAGAGAGACAGAGAGACAGAGACACAGAGAGAGACAGAGACAGAGAGAGAGAATCATTTTAGAACATTAACGTATGTGGAGGTGGGGGTAGGCGGGGACCAACTCAAAGCGACACAGGCCACATAAAAATGTACAGTGCAGAAACTTAAACTGTGCACGTCGTTGACGTCCACTGTAACATACTTTTACGACTCCATTAACGTCGAGAACAGTTTGAGAGAGAAAGAAAGAGAGAGAGAGAGAAAGAGAGACAGGCAGACAGAGACAGAGAAAGAGAGATCGAGAGAGAGATAAATAGAGAGAAAAAAAGAGAGAAGAGAGGAGAACAGAGAAAGAGAGAGAGAGAGAAAT
This sequence comes from Monoplex corrugatus, assembly GCA_030674185.1. NCBI lineage: Eukaryota > Metazoa > Mollusca > Gastropoda > Littorinimorpha > Ranellidae > Monoplex > Monoplex corrugatus. The sequence goes on along the minus strand of CM060306.1, from coordinate 14,681,232 downwards.
AGAGAGAGAGAAACAGAGACAGACAGACAGCTACAAAGAAAGAGAGAGAGATAAAGAGAGAGAGATAAATTGAGAGAGAGAGACTGAGAGAGAGAGAGAGAGAGATATTTAGACAATAATATATCTATTCAGGCCGTATCCCCTAAAAAAAGGGTCACCATCATCATCATCAGGTGCCCTGCCGCATGGCCTTGGCGATCGTGGACTTCCATCTGTCTCTATCTCTCGTTGCCCCTAGCATCTCCCCCACCCTCCTCGTCCTCAGCCTCTCTGCAAGTCCGTCCAGCATTCTCTACCTGGGTCTACCTGGTGCTCTCTTTCCCTCCAGCTTTCCCGTTGTGACCAGGTGCTCCAAATCCCCCTTCCTCATAAAATGGCCTATAAATGTTGCTTGTTTTTTCCTAATCTTCCTTATGAGTGATCTACTTGTGTCTGCCTCCATCAAGACTATCTCGTTTGTTTTCTTTGCTGTCCATGGAACGCTCAACATTCTTCCTAGAAACCACATCTCGGCTGCCTCAATCTTGTTCTGGCTTTGCTTGTTGACTGTCCACGTCTCACATCCGTACAACAGTATTGGTTCTATAAAACATTCAAGAACTCTCTTCCTGATATTAATTAATAGGCATTTGTTGGTAAGAATGCTTGTCATCTTCTTGAATGCTGTTTTGGCTTGGCCGATTCTGCCGGCTATTTCTGATGTGCATCTGCCGTCTGATGAAATAATCGTTCCCAGGTATTTAAATTTATCAACCTGTGTCATTGTTGTGCCATTTGCTGTTATTTTGCATGAGGGGATTTCATGTTTTTTACTGATCACCATGACTTCAGTCTTCCTGCTGTTTAGTTCCAGCCCCTTACCTTTGCTTTCTGTTTCTAGTATATTCACAAGGTTTTTGTAGGTCCCTTTCATTTTCTGCAATTAGCACGGTGTCATCTGCGTATCGAATGTTGTTTATCATTTTCCCTCCAACCTTTAATCCAGGGTCTTCTTCTAGGTTTCTCATGATGTTTTCGCAAAAGCACATCAACGTTTAGTCACGAATGTATTGGAAACCCATAAGCACAATTCAAGGAACATTTTGCCACAAGCACAATACGTTCGGAGTTTGAAGTTTATTCAAGACGTATTCATCTCACTTGGTACGTATCATATGCGCTCCGCACAAATCTGCGAATAATTATCTGGTAGACTCTCTGAACCTATTGAAAACTACGCGCTGGAGGGATAGTGAAATGTGGAGGTGAGGGAAGGGGAAGGGACCTATGAAACATTAAGCCAGCACCATCCAGAATGATCGAAACATTAAGCCAGCACCCACCAGAATGATGGAAACATTAAGCCAGCACCCACCAGAATGATCGAAACATTAAGCCAGCACCCACCAGAATGATCGAAACATTAAGCCAGCACCCACCAGAATGATCGAAACATTAAGCCAGCACCCACCAGAATGATCGAAACATTACATTAAGCCAGCACCCACCAGAATGACGGAAACATTAAGCCAGCACCACTAGAATGATGGAAACATTGAGACAGGCAGCCAAAAATAAGCAGGTTTATAATATTGCGGATAGGATATCAGATTTGAGTTCATGGTTTCATCAAAAAACCCAACTGGTTTGCGAGAAATAAATCAGAGATCAAAAGACCTGCACATCTGTGAAACATCGTTTATCATTTTGGGAGATTTATGCAAGAATTTTGCCTTGTGGTTTCGTTTCTTCTTTATTCTTGTTGAGAGAAGCTTAGATAATTGTGTCTTTTTAGGAAAGTCCCAACAGCTTTGCAGAATTTTTTTTTTTTTAAGTCAACAAGAGCAAGATACTCCAAAGCAAGACGTGCTTCTCCTTTGCAGAACTTTTTTAAGTCAACAAGAGCAAGATACTCCAAAGCAAGACGTGCTTCTCCTTTGCAGAACTTTTTTAAGTCAACAAGAGCAAGATACTCCAAAGCAAGACGTGCTTCTCCTTTGCAGAACCTTTTTAAGTCAACAAGAGCAAGATACTCCAAAGCAAGATGTGCTTCTCCTCAGTCGCAGAGAGGGGGTGGGGGTGAGAGAGAGAGAGAGAGAGAGAGAGAGAGAGAGAGAGAGAGCTTACTGATTGATTGACTGACTGGATTAGACAGACAGACAGACAGACAAAAAAACAGACAGACAGTGCGAGGGCGCATGCTGACTGACTGATTCATTGACTGGATGAGACAGACAAACAGATTGATAGACAGTGCGAGGGTGCAGGCGAGAGAGAGAGAGGGGGGGACACACACACACACACACACACACACACACACACACACACACACAACAGAGCATATCGATCATTCATCCTTTCACACACCCTTTACAAAATAGATTAAGTAGCATCACGGTACAGAGTAAGACATTAGAACTAAAAGAAAAGAGCACTCTTTGGAGATATTGTAAGAACTTTAACTCACAGAAAAAAAACAAAAAAAAACAGAACAATAATAAAAGCAAAATTGAAAACAAAAACCCCCACTGAATTAAGCGTCTGTTCTGACTGGAGCAGACTCCGAATTTTACCCTCTGATCGTAAAACAACAGCTTCAACTGTTCCAATGGGATTCCCTGTATTGATTTGTTGTCATTGTTGGAAATAATTATTTTCCGCCGCTTGATCCCTAGTCATCAATAATCCATAACGGATGTCCGTGAGTTATACGAACAGGTTGGGAGAACAGGAACAATATGGAGAGATGAAACACTTTTAATGGCCATTAGCAGGGTGTATGATTTATGGATATGGCAGTGTCGCGAGCATGGCGCCACTATCAAAGAAGACGAAAAGCTAACAAACAAACACAAAACAAATACGATTTATGGACAGGATTATATTACAAGCATGGCGCCACTATTGCAGAAGGAGACAAACAAACAAACAAACAAACAAACAAACAAACAAACAAACAAACAAAAGCAAACGAACGAATCCCACCCTCTTCCTCTTCCCTGTTCACCCTGAAGGAAAATCATTGCTGGGTTTGGTGAGATATTTGGGGGCGACCTTGTTGAATGATTGGTTATGAAGAGCTGTGAGTGTGTGTAGGTGTTCGTTATTTCTTTTAACGTCTGTTCACATATGTGCTTTTTAGACGAGTGTGTGTGTGTGTGTGTGTGTGTGTGTGTTTTGTGTGTGTGTGTGTGTGTGTGTGTGGTGTGTGTGTGTGTGTGTTGTGTAGGGGTGTGTGTGTGTGTGTGTTGTGTAGGTGTGTGTTGTGTTTGTAGTGTGTGTGTGTGTCTGTCTGAGTGTGTGTGTAGTGTGTGTGTGTGTGTGTGTGGGTGTGTGTAGTGTGAGTGTGTGTGTGTGTGTATGTGTGTGGTGTAGTGTGTGTGTGTGTAGTGTGAGTGTTTGTGTGTATGTGTGTGTGTATGTTTAACACAGAAGTGGGAAGAGACAGAAGGAACAGGGAGATGGAGGAGAGAGAGGGGGAGATAGAGAAAGAAAGAGAGAGAGAGAGAGAGAGAGAGAGAGAGAGAGAGAGAGAGAGAGAGAGAGAGAGAGAGAGAGAGAGGCACTTCGATCATTTCATATCTCTGTTATACGTAACTTGAATACCAATACGGTACTGAGCGAAACTAGAACCGAAGGTAGCGGGCACACTTTAGAGGTCTTGTAAGAGCCTTTTGGTCATAGAGGAAAAAAAATCAGGTCACAGGGCAATGTGTCTGCAACGGCTTTGGAAGACTTCGATTTTTTGCCTAACTCTGTTGTAGAACAGTAGCTGTGGCCGATTCCATGGATTTTCCGTTACCGATTTTTACCCTGTTGGAAATGATTGATGCTTACCGCTCAACTATCGGCCATGAATAATTGATAAACTGATGCATGTGAATTGCACAGACACACGAGGAAGACAGGATTAATATGGAGTGAATAACTTGCTTAATGGCCATTATGGAGTATATCATGGCTAATAGGTACAATCGTGTTTCAAGTCTGGTGCCAGTGGCAAAGAATTACACAAAACTCACTCATTCAGACTGGAGGGGAAAAGGTTATCGGATTGTGATGGTCCAGTGAATAGCTTAACGAACCAGTGACTGGAAGGTTGTGGGTTTAAATCCCCTCAGTCCTGTAAAAATCATTGTGGGAATTGTTGTCTCCAGCCGATACCCACACAGAGCTGATCGCGTGCTTTGAGTTCACACTGGTGAGATTAAGACCACACGACCGTGCTTTCATCCACGTTATGGAATCGTATTTGAGGTGCTGCTCAAAGTTCCTCACGGACGCACTGCAGTCATTAATCTCTCAGGCCTGGTTGTCGCCACAATATGTTCATATGTTCCATAACGGAAAATCCATGAATCGGCCACAAGAACTACTGTTCTACAACAGAGTGAGGCATAAAATCGTAAGTCTTCCAAGCCGATGCAGACACATATCCCATCAATGTTTTTCTGTTGACAACAAATCTACATGTCTGGCCTCCC
>CM060306.1:14668254-14670754 GCA_030674185.1 Monoplex corrugatus | reverse complement strand
GTGGAGTCAGAATGATCTTGAAATTGGATCAGTCAGAATTTGATTTGACATGAAATGATGATAATGGTAGACAGTGGCCACAATGAAAACAGAATGTAAATGTTGTCAGAAGTGGCTGAGAAAGTGCTGTTCCCAACACCTCCCCCCGCAAGTTCTGACTTCCGGTACCTTTTTGGTTCAGTGACATTCATCTTGGCGTCTTTTCCTCCAAACGTTTGCAATCCTCGGTTCTTCAACGATGCATATATTGGGGGGGTGCAAAAGTAGGTATACAGTAAGTATTACATCATTATCATAATGCTTAATTTCCGCTCTCGATTAGAGGAGTGTGTGAATACCGACGGCAAGCAGTTTGAGTATCTGAGGGATTAAGGCTGTGCTTGTTATTACATGTACATGCAATATTCATTTGTTTGTATGATAAATGCGATGAGTATTGTACGTGTTTTCTTTTTTCATAACTGTATACCTACTTTTGCACCCACCCTGTATTCGGTAAAGATCCATTGAGGAACAGCTGAGAAAATCTGCTAACGTATCCTTTCCATCCTCCATCCAGTTATGTTGATAATGTTGTGTTATTTCTTTTTTTTCAGCAGATGTCTTTGTACGTGCGTGTTTGTGTGTGTGTGTATGTGTGTGTGTGTGTGTGTGTGTGTGTGTGTGTGTGTGTGTAAGTTGTGTGTAAGTGTGTGTGTGTGTGTGTAAGTGTGTGTGTGTGTGTGTAAGTGTGTGTGTGTGCGTGTGTGCGTGTGTGTGTGTGTGTGTGCTGTTCAGTGCGCGTGTGTGTTTATTTGTGTTTATGTGAGTATGCGTGTGTGTGTGTGTGTGTGTGTGTGTGTGTGTGTGTGTGTGTGTGTGTGTGTGTGCGTGCGCGTGTGTGTGTGTGTGTGTCTGTATTTGTGTTTATGTGAGTATGCGTGTGTGCGTGTGCGTGTGTGTGTGTGTGTGCGTGTGTGTGTGTGTAGTTGTGTGTGTGTGTGTGTTTATGTGTGTGTGATGACTAGCCACGAATGATTGATACGCAATGTCAATCAGTTCGTCAGCTTGTCGTGCACTTACAGAGGACATAGGGAAAAAAGCATCACATAACACCATTACCGAGCATTCTATAAATAAATAACGAAATTATGCCGACGGCTTGGCGCCACTTGCAGAGCTGATAAAAACAAAAACAAAAAGTGCACGTAAATGTATCATGCGGCTGAGAGTGTCGGAAAGTGGTACTGGGAATGGTGGTTGGAAGATGTGAGCTGTGTCTGCCCGGGTGGAAAGCGAGATGCATCCCGAGGAGGAAGCCTGTTCAGCTCGTCACATGGCAAAATGATAGCCAATTGCTTGGAGATCACATCTGACGTTTTTTGGGCTTTTTTTTGTTTGTTTGGGGGTTTTTTTGTTGGTTTTTTTTGTTTTTTTTTAGGATCTATAGATTGATGACGCATTGTGCGAAAATCTGAATTTTTGTTGTTTTGATTTTTGTTTTGTTTGTTTTGTTATGTTTTGTTTTGTAGTGTTTTGATTTGTTGTGTGTTTTTCGTTGGTTAATGTGCTGTATTAATCGTGCGGATTCCATTGGTATTTGCAAAGGTTTCTTCACTTTTTCCTTAGCTTTATTTTTCCGGCTGTTTCGTCTGGTTGTATTAAATACGCGTTCTGATTCTTTTTTTCGTGTATTTTCTGGTTCCTATTTGCTTGAACGTGGGCAGTCACACTTGCTTTAGATTTTTTTTTTTTTTTTTTTTTTTTTGGGGGGGGGGGGGGGGTTTCATTGACTGTATGTTTGTTTGCATATTTGTTTGTTTGTTTGTTTTTTCAGGTGGAATTTTTATTGGGTTGTGGGATAAAAGCAGGTAGGTATGCATGTGTCCCATTTTCGGACTTTATTGTATTTTGGCATATAAACGCTGGTGATTAATGTGTTATCGAAAAAGAAAAGTGATTTTATTTCTAATGCGATATTGAATTAAGACTCAAAAGATATCGCCAGCAACAGCGTCAGCAAAACGAAACAGTTCTCTAACTTCAACTTATCATCCCAGATATAATCTCTTCAAAAACAATATCCACATGGACCAATAAACCCCAAAGGAAGTTTCTATCATATGTTGGCACCATTGCTTTGTAATTTCACACCAGAAAGCTAATACCTATAGTTTCGTTGTTCTCGTTCTCGCTCTCGTGTCGTTAATTAGAAAAAACATTCATCCCGTTATTGTGTTCCATTCTTGGTTCCAAAAACAACAGCCATTCAGTCTGTTTTCTGGTTTTCCCTGACACTGGGAGCACAGCTGAAAGAACTTTTTTCGAGATAAAGGAAAGTTTCATTAGGTTCATTTTCTTTCTACACAAATATTTCCAGCAGTGAAGACAAACATCAACACACGATGCGATATAAAAATGTCAAGTTCATGAAAGCCTGAAAACAAGACAAAAACAACAAAAGTCAAAGCAATGATCAAACCATACCGACGGTGATCTTTTTTTTTTCTCTCTATAAAGA
>CM060306.1:14643254-14653254 GCA_030674185.1 Monoplex corrugatus | reverse complement strand
AAACATACACTCTTGTGCTCTGGTATCACGTCTCCCTTTCTTTGAGATAAACATCTGGATGTCATTTTTGTATTTTTGTAAGAGAAGTAAAAAATAATCAGTCTGTATGATATAATGAAATAATGGAAATAGAATTCAAGAACATATGTGCATGCACTTGTAAACAAACATTTAATGAAAATTAAAACGAGTTATTGTTTGTTTTGGTTTGAAATGTCTATTTTCGCCTAAATGCATAAAACGGAAACGTTTCCTAACTTCTGACTCGAAGAGCGTCATGGCAGAAGCAATTAAACAAATTGGCATCACTTCTCAGAGTGTTTTCACACACCAACCCATTACAACCAGACATTGTCAGAGGCAGACATTTCCACATCAGCCTTCGTTTGCCTGAAATTACAATTACTGCTAAGCGAACAGTACGGTTCAAGTATTATGCACTTATTTGTTTATTTATTTGTTTACTATTAAATACGTATTCATGTATTTAGTGCAATGGTCTTTTCAAAATATTCCACATCAGTCTTCATTGGCCTCAAAGTAAAACAACTACTATGCAAATAGTGCACTTCAAGTACTGTTCACTTTTGTGTGTGTGTGTGTGTGTGTGTGTGTGTGTGTGTGTGTGTGTGTGTGTGTGTGTGTGTGTGTGTGTTTGTGTGTGATCGTCTTTAAAAAAAAGAGAGAGATTATGTCACATCGACCTGGAGGAGGCGGGGGGGGGGGTGTATTTGTGCGTGTGTCTGTTACCAAAATGTGTAAGCAAGATTTATCTAGCTATTTATGGGCGGATCTTTTTCAAATAAGAGTGAGTTTGTGTACACTGCTCAGGAGCCGCAAATACATGCATTTGGAAGTTATGACGCCAAGGCTGGAGAGTCACACAAGCGTAAAAGTGGCTGACTAACACTTTTTCATGAACGTGTACAAACAACGATTTCTCGAGAAAACTTCTTCGGTTGCTTCAATTCTGTTTTCACTGCCGTGACAATCTACTATTGTCCTTGTCAAGGTTGTTTCTCTTGATGTTTCTTCAAAATCACAATGGCATTAACAAGTAGAATCTGGATTGCTTCATGAGTAGCGGTATTTCCAAGTCGTATTCTGTGAACCCGTTTAAACATTCAGTACTCTGATTTTCGGCACAGTCATTGTATGTATGCCAGAAATGTCAACCATTGTTACTAAAAACGATCAAGCCATATCGATAGATTTCCAGTTATCACAAGGGTTATTATGTGATTTTGTATGAACGCGAACATCGCCATTGCAATCTCTCTTTGTCTCTGTCTCTGTCTTTGTCTGTCTGTGTGTGTGTGTGTGTGTGTGTGTGTGTGTGTGTGTGTGTGTGTGTGTGTGTGTGTGTGTGTGTGTGTGTGTGTCTGTGTCTGTCTGTCTGCCTGTCCCTGTCTCTGTCTCTTTCTCTCTCTGTATGTGTGTGTGTGAGTGCGTGTGCGTGTGTATGCGTGCAAGCGTTGCGTGCGCGCGCGCGTGTGTGTAAGTATGAGTGTGTTTTTTCTCTCAGGATTTGTTTTTAACTCCATAAATCAATAGATCAGACTGATAATCATCAAATACAAAATGAGACTCAGCAGACACAAATCCAGATACAATCGCCCAAGAGATTTAGATGATATTACAACAAAATATTGACGAGTGAACACACACATATCAAGTCTTCCTTACTGAGAACAAAAATGATGCTTCCGTGTTGATGGCAATTCCCAAACTTTCCACCCTCATGCTTCTGCTACCATCATATCGCTCATGGACTAGTTGCGTGTACAGTGAGACAACGGTGCAGGTCCAGCGTTATGTTTTTTGACAAAGATAAAGAGTTACACATATCTGTCCTGTCATTGATCAATCTTTCAGCAGCATTGCAGGCCATAGATCATACCTTTTTTCTCTCTCTCTCTCTCTAGCTGCATTTTTGGGTCCATTTTTTGTCCCTGCTGCTGTGCAGTGAATTTGTTTATTCACTCTTTGTCTGTCTGTCTGTATGCGTTGTGCGTGCGTGCGTGTGTCTCTTTCTGTCTGTCTGTGTATGGGGGGGGGGGGCATTCGTGCCTGTGTGTGCCTGTGTGTTTTTGCATATTGCTTACTCACTAAATTTACAAATTATGTCGATAATCATGCTAAAAATGAAACTTGGCAGACACAAAGACATATAATAATTAACAATAATTACAATATTTATATAGCACAAAATCTTGATATAAATCAAATCTAAGCGCTGAACATACCACATACGCACGCATGCACACACACGCACACATACATGTATCATCGCCAACGACTTCAGGACAGAGGATACACATCACATTATTGGAAACTAGACATTAAGTCAACTGTAATGAGAACAAGACGAATGCTTCCCTGTTAATGTCAATTCCCAAACTGTCACCCTCCTGCGATCTGACATCATCAGTCACTGTCGGATCGTTTGTGTGTACAGTGAGATAACAACGCAGGTCTAATGCCGTGTTCTATGACAAAGATAGAAAGATATGTACATGTTCTATCATTGATTGATCTTTCAGCAGCATTGAAGACCATTTATCATACCATTTTCTCTCCCTAGCTGCATTTTTTTTTGTGTCCATTTTCCCCCTGCTGCCGTGCAATGAATTTGCTTATTCGCAAAGGACCGGACTCCATTTATCTGTGGAAACAAATTGCTGTCATCTTCTTTCTGAGTTTTTCGTGTCCCTGAGGACTGAGTGCTTGGCCTGTGTTGTTTGTTCGGCACGCTTCCCCACTTTCTGCCAATGCCAATGCTCCCTGTGTAAAGTGACTAGGTTTTGATGATGCGCTGGCGGCAAAATTCAGGCCAGACAGACAAACATGTAGAGGCAATGATCCCATCCATCAAAGATTATTGAGATAGCATCAGGTCATGGTCATCTAACCTCATAAACCAGTCAAAGCTCAATGAAGAGAAGTGTTTTGTGTCTTTATACTGTTCCATTTTCATAAATATACCGTTTAGTACTTTGTCATTATATGTTATTGTAATATCCCAGGTTTTTAACTTTGAGACCTAATGTTGCGTTCTTTGTCAAATGAAAAACCCTGACCTAATGTTGCTTTCTTTGTCGAATGAAAAACCCTGACCTAATGTTGCTTTCTTTGTCGAATGAAAAACCCTGACCTAATGTTGCTTTCTTTGTCGAATGAAAAACCTTGACCTTGTGTTGCTTTTTTTGTCAAATGAAAAACCCTGACCTAATGTTGCGTTCTTTGTCAAATGAAAAAAACCGACCTAATGTTGCTTTCTTTGTCAAATGAAAAAAAAACGACCTAATGTTGCTTTCTTGTCAAATGAAAAAAAAAAACGACCTAATGTTGCTTTCTTTGTCAAATGAAAAAAAAATGACCTAATGTTGCTTTCTTTGTCAAATGAAAAATAAACCGACCTAATGTTGCGTTCTTTGTCAAATGAAAAAACCCAACCAAACGTTGCTTTCTTTGTCAACTGAAAAACCCTGACCTAATGTTGGTTCTTTGTCAAATGAAAAAAAACTGACCTAATGTTGCTTTCTTTGTCAAATAAAAAAACCCAACCTAATGTTGCGTTCTTTGTCAAATGAAAAACCTTGTCCTAACGTTGCTTTCTTTGTCAACTGAAAAACCCTGACCTAATGTTGGTTCTTTGTCAAATGAAAAAAGAACCCGACCTAATGTTGCGTTCTTTGTCAAATGAAAAAAAACTCTGACCTAATGTTGCGTTCTTTGTCAAATGAAAAACCCTGATCTAATGTTGCTTTCTTTGTCAAATGAAAAAAACCGACCTAATGTTGCGTTCTTTGTCAAATGAAAAAAAAACTGACCTAATGTTGCGTTCTTTGTCAAATGAAAAACCCCTGACCTAAAGTTGCGTTCTTTGTCAAATGAAAACTATTGGTATGTACCGGTACATAAAATAATGGGAACATTCAAGGACACATATACTTTAACACAAACACACTCAGAATCTAGGACAGAGTGTACTTTTTGTCGGGGGTTAGAAATGTGTGTGTTTTCACATAAACGCATGAACTGAAAATGGTCCATGGCTCCACACTTTAACAGTGTTATGGCAGAAGCAATTAAATAGGCATCACTTCTCACAGTGTTTTCACACACCCGCCCATTTCTTCCCGATATGTTTGCCAGTGCCAGACCTTTCCCCCAGGGGCCTTGACTTGCTTGAAATGGAGGGGCTGATGTACTAACAGTACTCTTCAAGATTTATTTATTTATTCATTTATTTATTTATTCATTTATTTATCTATTATTTATTTGTTTATTTGTAATTACCCTTCAAAAAAGATTATTTTCTGTCAATTGGAGAGGTAGTGTATCTGTGCGTCTCTTTGTCTGTGTGTTTCCGAAATATGTTAGCAAGATTTACTCAGCTTTTTGTAAACATTTTATTATAATGGGAGTCACATGAAATATGTGGACTGCTGATGAGTCACGAATGCTTACGTTTGTAAGTCTTAGCGCCAAGGTGAAGGTCACACAGTCCTGAAATGTGCCAGCTTAAACTCGGCACTTCTTCATGAAAGTGTGTGCGCAGCCATTTCTGAGAGACTTGAGGGTTATTTCAATATTGTTTTCACTTTGTTACAGTCTGCTATTGTTTTCACTTTACTCAAGTTTATGTCTCTCGATGTTCGTTCAAAGTCACAGTGGTTTTGACAAAAACAAAATGTGGATTGGTTTATGGATTGCAACATTTTCAAATAATATTTTCTCAGCCATTTATACTTTTATCACTTTGATTTTGGGCAGAGAGTGTAAGCATATAAAAGATATCAATCAATGTTACAAAAACGGTCAAGCCATATTGATGAATTTCCAGTTATCATAAGGGAGATCATGGGAGTCATATGAACAGTAACATCACCATTGCAAATTAAAATGAATATAATTGCTTTCATGATTTTTCTTGTGCCTTCACTCATACTAGAAAACGCCAAAACTTACATGATTTCGTACAATTCTAAGGTCAGAAATAAAAGATCATTGAAATGCATACACACACACACACACGCGCTCGCGCGCGCGCGCACGCATATATATATATATATATATATATGTATATACACATATACATATATATATATGTATATATATATGTATGTATATATCTATATATATAAATACATACATATATCAATATATATATATATGTATAATTATATGTATATATATATATATATATATATATATATATATATATATATATATATATATATATATAAACTCTCGTCGTTTCACCAAGATTTATGAGCCACTTGTACTTACATTTGATGTGCATTGTCGAATAACAACTTGCATAAAGGTAATCATGCTTCACTGATCCAAAATTAGTTTCAAGGTCACCTCTATGTTTGTCTTCTATATTACCTAAAAGAAAGATTATCAGTATAGCTTGACCATCCCATGTCTATGTTTAAGCAAGCATAAGACATCCGTTTTCTCACAGTTGGTCATTTTTAAATCCTAGTATTTAAAAAAGAGAGATCAATTAACATAGTTGTGTGTGTGTGTGTGTGTGTGTGTGTGTGTGTGTGTGTGTGTGTGTGTGTGTGTGTGTGTGTGTGTGTGTGTGTGTGTGTGTGTGTGTGCGCGCGCGTGTGTGTGTGTTGTTGTTGTTGTTGCTTCTCAAGATTCATCGTTTACTCCATAAATCAGCAGTTCCTGCTGATAATCATCGAATGGAAAAATCGGACTGACTAGTCACAATGGCAGATATATAATTGCCTGTGACTTCAGGCTAGAGGATATTGCAACACATCATTGCTGACTAAATATAAAGTCAACTGTATTGAGAACAAGACGAACGCTTCCCTGTTAATGCCAGTTCCCAAACTGTTACCCTCCAATACTCTGCCATCATCAGTCACTGTCGGATCGTTTGTATGTACAGTGAGATAATAAAACAGGTTTTATGTCATGTTCTATGACAAAGATAGACAGATGTATATCTGTTCTATCATTGATTGATCTTTCAGCAGCATTGAAGACCATTTATCATACCATTTTCTCTCCCTAGCTGCATCGTTTTTTGGGGGGGGTCATTTTTTCTCCTGCTGCCGTGCAATGAATTTGCTTATTCACAAAGGACCGGACTCCATTTATCTGTGGAAACAAATTGCTGTCACCTTTCTTGAGCGGTTTCGTGTCCCTCAGGACTCGATGCTTGGCCTGTGTTGTTTGTTCGGCACGCTTCCCCACTTTCTGCCAATGCCAATGCTCCCTGTGTAAAGTGACCAGGTTTTGATGATGCGCTGGCGGCAAAATTCAGGCCAGACAGGCAAACATGTAGAGGCAATAACCCCATCCACCAAAGATTATTGAGATAGCATCAGGTCATGGTCATCTAACCTCATAAATTAGTCAAAGCTAAATCAAAATCAAATTTTATGCGTCTATGCTGTTCTATATTCAAAAGCTTACCCTCTTAATAATTGATCTTGGACTCTATTCTTGTATGTTATTTTAATCTGTCTTTCCACTTTTAGATAAAAATCCAGTCCTATTTTACATACTATGAGAAATAAAACACCAACAGTCAGTACCGTTTTATGAAGTAAAGTGAACATTCAACGACGCGTGAAATTGTAAACAAAACTCAGAAAGAGTCTAAGAAAGAGTAACCATTTAAATAGGTTTGGAACACGTTTATTTTGGCCCCTAGCTGCACACTTTGAGAACTTTATGGCAGAAACAAGCAAGTTGGCATCACGTCTCTGGTTGTTTTCACACGCCTACCCATTTCTTCCTGATACGTTTGCCAGTGCCAGACCTTTCCCCCAACAGCCTTCATTGACCTGAAACTTGATATACAAGCAGTATGCTGCAGGTTTTATGCACTTGTTTTCTTTTGTCATCATAAGCCCTGCCACATAGTGTTGGCGATCATGGCCCTCTATATGCATCTCTCAGCAAGCACATCTTCCACCATCTCTGTCCTCAGCCACACTGCAAGTCCGTCCAACATTTTCTCCCTGGGTCTACCTGGTGTTCTCTTTCCCTCCAGCTTTCATGTTGTGACCAGGTGCTCTAATTCCCCTTTCCTTATAAAATGTCCTAGAAATCTTGCTTGTGTTTTTGTGTTTTTGTTTGTGTGTGTGTGTGTGTGTGTGTGTGTGTGTGTGTATGTATGTGTGTGTGTGTGTGTGTATGTGTGTGTGTGTATGTGTGTGTGTGTGTGTGTGTGTGTGTGTGTGTATGTGTGTGTGTGTGTGTGTGTGTGTATGTGTGTGTGTGTGTGTGTGTGTGTGTATGTGTGTGTGTGTGTGTGTGTGTGTGTATGTGTGTGTGTGTGTGTGTGTGTGTGTGGTGTGTGTGTGTGGTGTGTGTGTGTGCTAATCTTTGTTTTGTAGTCACCCTATAAAAAGGGAGATTATTTCCTTCCTATCAGAGTGGAAGAGTATTTGTGCATCTGTGTGTTTCCAAAATGTGTTAATAAGATTTTGATTTGCGAAGTTCTATACAACATGGGAGATAATTCTCAAGAGTTATGTCCTTTGATTGTGTTAGTAAGATTTTCTCAGCTTTTGGGGAACAGTTTTTTTTTACTCTTAGTCATACGAAAAATGTGGACTGCTGAGGAGTCACGAATGCCTACGTTTGTAGGTCTTGGCACCAAGTTGAAAGTCACACAGTCCTAAAACTTGCCTGCCTTAACTCAGCTATTTTTCACATTAACACCATTTTTTGTCAGAGACTTCTGGGTCATTTCAGTTTTGTTTTTACTGTTATGATAGTCTCATATTGTGTTCGCTGTACTTGAATGTTATGTCACTTGATGCTTGTTCAAAGTCACAGTGGCTTTGACAGGTACAAAATCTGCATTGCTTTATGGATAGCAAAGTTTTCAAATAGATTTTTTTCTCTGATCTGTTTATACCTTTATCGCTTTGATTTTCGGCAGAGTGATTGTACGTATATTGGAGATGTTATTGGTTGTTACCAAAACGGTCAAGCCATATTGATAAATTTCCAATTACCATAAGGGACATTATGAGATTCATATGAGCAGGAACATCACCATTGCAAATTTAAGTGAACATAATCGCTTTCATAGTTTTGTTGATGCCTTCAGTCATACTAGAAAATGCCAAAGCTTGTATGATTTTGGTTCAAGTCTAAGGTAAAAAAAAAAAAAAAGAATAATTGAATAATACATATATATATATATATATGTATATACATTATATATACAAATAAATATATGTATATTATATATATCGTTATTTCTCTAAGATTCATATGTCACCTGTAATTACATGTGGTTGCACATAGGTTCATTGATCTAGAATCATTTTCTATGTTTGTCTTCTGTATCACATAAAAGTAAATACACCAGTATAACTTGACCATCCAACGTCAATGTTTAAACCAGCCTCAGACATCCGTTTTCTCACTTGTGTTTTTTTCTTTTAAATTTCGATATGTAAGAAAGTAAGATCATTTCACATAGTTTTGAGATGTGTGTGTGTTTGTTTGTGTTTGTGTGTGTGTGTGTGTGTGTGTGTGTGTGTGTGTGTGCGTGCGTGCGTGCGTGGTGTGTGTGTGTGTGTGTGTGTGTGTGTGTGTGTGTGTGTGTGTGTGTGTGTGTGTGTGTGTGTGTGTGTGTGTGTGTGCGTTGTCTCTCAGGATTCGTTGTTTTTACTCAGTAAATGAACAGATTCTGCTGATAACCATCTAATACAAATAACAGACTGAGCAGACATAAAGGCAGATGCAATCGCCAAAGACGTCAGAAGACATTACAACACACCCTTGGCGAGTAAATAACGTCAGTTTTTCTTGAGAACAAAACGCATGCTTCCATACTGACGTCAATTCTCAAACTTCTACCCTCGCACGCTCTGTCATCATCAGTCATTACAGAATCTATTGTAAGTACACTGAGATTATTGCAGAATCGATTGTAAGTGTACTGAGACATTGCAGAATTGATTGTAAGTACACTGAGACATTGCAGAATTGATTATAAGTACACTGAGACAATACAGAATTGATTGTAAGTACACTGAGACATTACAGAATTGATTGTAAGTACACTGAGACATTACAGAATTGATTGTAAGTACATTGAGACATTACAGAATTGATTGTAAGTACACTGAGACATTACAGAATTGATTGTAAGTACACTGAGACATTACAGAATTGATTGTAAGTACACTGAGACATTACAGAATTGATTGTAAGTACACTGAGACATTACAGAATTGATTGTAAGTACACTGAGACATTACAGAATTGATTGTAAGTACACTGAGACATTACAGAATTGATTGTAAGTATACTGAGACATTACAGAATTGATTGTGAATACACTGAGACATTACAGAATTGATTGTAAGTACACTGAGACATTACAGAATTGATTGTAAGTACACTGAGACATTGCAAAATTGATTGTAAGTACACTGAGACATTACAGAATTGATTGTAAGCACACTGAGACATTGCAGAATTGATTGTAAGTACACTGAGACATTGCAGAATTGATTGTAAGCACACTGAGACATTACAGAATTGATTGTAAGTACACTGAGACATTACAGAATTGATTGTAAGTACACTGAGACATTACAGAATTGATTGTAAGTACACTGAGACATTACAGAATTGATTGTAAGTACACTGAGACATTACAGAATTGATTGTAAGTACACTGAGACATTACAGAATTGATTGTAAGTACACTGAGACATTACAGAATTGATTGTAAGTACACTGAGACATTACAGAATTGATTGTAAGTACACTGAGACATTACAGAATTGATTGTAAGTACACTGAGACATTACAGAATCGATTGTAAGTACACTGAGACATTACAGAATTGATTGTAAGTACACTGAGACATTACAGAATTGATTGTGAATACACTGAGACATTACAGAATTGATTGTAAGTACACTGAGACATTACAGAATTGATTGTAAGTACACTGAGACATTGCAGAATTGATTGTAAGTACACTGAG
>CM060306.1:14630754-14640754 GCA_030674185.1 Monoplex corrugatus | reverse complement strand
ATCCCGACCTACTGTTGCATGCTTTGACGTATTGGTCAATACTGTTTCATGATCGCCAACTTCATGCGGCAGGGCACATGATGATGATGATGATGATGATGATGATGATGATGATGATGATGATGATGATGATGATGATGATGATGATGATGATGATGATGATGATGATGATGACTGTTTCATGAAATAATGAGAATATTGAAGAACACATGGACTTTTAAACAAACGCACAAAGAATCTAAGAAAGAGTGTACTGTTTGCTTGGGATTACATAGGTGTATTTTCGCGTAAATGAATTGAAAATCGTCTGTAGCTCCACACTTTAAGAACGTCATGGCAGAAGCAATTAAACCAATTGGCATCATTTCTCAGAGTGTTTTCACACACCCGCTCATTTCTTCCAGACATGTTTCCCAGCGCCAGACCTTTCCCCAGTGGCATTCACTTGCCTGAAAATGAGCAGCTGGTATTCAAACAGTCTGGTTCAAGTATAATGACTGTATTTTCTTATGTGATCTTCCTTTTAAAAAAAGGAGATTATTTCATATCGACAATAGAGGTAGTGTATCTCTGCGTCTGTGTGTCGGTTTGTTTCCGAAATTTGTAAACAAAATTTACTGAGCCGTTTGTAGACAGATTTTTGCTAAATTTGAGACAAATGAAATATGTGGAGTGCTTATGGAGTCATACATGCTTACATGTACGTACGGAAGTCATGGCGCCAAGATGAAGGTCACACGTGCCTAAAACACGCCTGTTTAAAGTCAGCAGTTTGTCATGAAGATGTGTCAACAGCAATTTCTCAGAAAGGTCACGGGTTATTTTGTTTGTTTTCACTTTTATGACAGTTTGCTATTGTCTTCACTTAACGTCAGTTTTATGTCTCTTCAAGGTCACAGTGGCTTTGATAAATACAAAATCCGGATTTCTTTCTGGGTAGCGAAATTTTCAAACAGTATTTTCTCAGCCGTTTATACTTTTATCCTTTTGGTTTTGGGCAGAGTCATTGTACCAGAAAAACGCGAAAATAGAATCAGAACGCTTATTTAATACAACCAGACAAGAAAGGTAACAGTTGTCAGCCAACTGGCCTTTGTAAAGCGTGAATGTAAGATCACAAACGAACACCGAATACAGAAATTAGGAGAAAAAGACAAACTTTCCTGCTGCTTCGTCCAGTGAGAGAAGAGGACTAAAATGTTGTTGTACGTAATAAGAACTGATAACCGTTGTTTTAAAAAGGTCAAGCCATATGAAATTTCCACTTACCAAAAATGACAGCATGTAATTCGTATGAACAGTATCATCATCATTGAAAATTATAATGAAGATAATTGCATTCATAGTATTGGTCATTCCTTCAGTCGTACTAGAAAAACCCGAAGTTTGGATGATTTTGGCACAAGTCCATGGTCGCATTTAAAAATCATAGAAATGTGCATATCTCATCATTTCTCCGAGATTCATAAGCCAACTCAGATTATATTTGGTGTATATAGTAGAATAACAACGGCCAATAAATTCATCGTTTTTCACTTACCTCGATTTATATTCAGGTCTCCTGTATTTTAGTCATCAATATCACAAAAAAGTGAAAGAATATCTCTACGGCTTGGTCATCTTATGTCCATATTTATAGCTAACCAAACAGATTCATTTTCTCACTTTTTGTTCTGGATAATATCTCTTGTTGAAAAAGGTATCTTGTTTCATACACACGGTTACAGATACAGCCACACGTATGTGACAACAGTTTTGCATTTGTCTTTGCACACTCCCCATGCTTGTGGCATACCAGTTAGGAGTCTGGAGTTTGTTCAAGAGGGATTCGTCGCACTCGGACGATTCCATATGTGCTCCACCAAATCTACCAGCAGTTACTGGGCAACTTCCCAGAGCCTGCACAAAACCCTACGCTCTGGCAAGGTCTTGGACTGAGAAGCAGACAGGAGGCGGGGAGGGAAGACCTTTGGAACACTAAGTTGACACCACCAGAATGATGGAAACGTCAAGATGGGCAACAAAACAGGCCAACGTTTAATGTTGTGGGCTGGGATTGAACTCAAGATATCAGATCCTGAGTCCACGGCTCCATCAAAAGAACCAACCAGACTTTACCTTTGCCAGAGAGTTCCATGGACAGCAAAGAAAACAAACGAGACAGTCTTGATGGAAGCAGACACAAGAAGTTCATTGATAAGGAACATTTATAGGCCATTTTATGAGGAAAGGGGATTTAGGGCACCTGGTCACAACGGGAAAGCTGGAGGGAAAAAGGGCACCAGGTAGACCCAGGGAGAAAATGCTAGACGCACTTGCAGAGTGGCTGAAGACGAGGAGGGTGGAGGAGATGCTTGGGGTAACAAGAGATAGAGACAGATGGAAGTCCATGATCGCCAACGCCATGCGGCAGGGCACCTGATGATGATGATGATGACCTTTGGAAATTCACTGCATCTAGGAAATGTAGTTTTGAGCATCTTCCACCTTGGACAGAAAAAAATGAAAAAGTTACGTATTACAGTTCCAGACAACGTTTGTTTGTTTATACATTGAAACAGAATGCTGCTTCTCAGTTTTAATGACCATATACCATGTTAGAAAATGAGAGAAAGAGAGAGAAGAGAGAGAGAGAGAGAGAGAGAGAGAGAGAGAGAGAGAGAGAGAGAGAGAGAGAGAGAGAGAGAGAGAGAGAGAGGAGAGATTTTGTGTCCCCGTCTTTGATTTTCGTTTCAGAAGACAAGACCGAACAACAACATGTGACGCATGGAATGATGATGACGTGTATAAACATGACCGAGTTGAAGAAGTAATGATTTCCCCTTTTGTCGTGAACATGTTTTGTAACTTAAATATAATCAATTCTGCCACCTTTGGGTTTGGGTTATTATTATTTAGTATCATTATTATTATTATTATTATATTAGTAGTAGTAGTAGTAGTAGTATCATCATTATTATTATTATCATTATCATTATCATTATTATCATTATTATCATTAGTTTTAACTGAAAACAGCAGAAACACAAGCAGAAATGACTACATCAATAAAATACTGTCTGATTATTCATTTTGCCTAACGGTAGCATCCATATGGAAATGAGAATACACAATGTATGTGACTTGGTTCTCTGTGTACGTCAGACTGTCTCTAATGCAAACAGAAAATACAAAAAAAAAGGATCAGCTTGTACTAATACTAATACTTCTTGTGAAAATAATAACGGGCAAAGGTAACATTCGAGGCGGCCTCTTCCCCAACGTTGCCACACGCACACATACATGAGCACATGTGTTGATATATGCAAATACTGACGCACGCCTGTATGCTGGAACATTCTATCGTGTGCATGCACACAGACACAAACACACACACACACGCATGCGCTCGCGCACACGCACGCACACATGCATACACGCAAAACACACACACACACACACACACACACATACAGTCACACACACATGCAAGCACGCACGGACACACGCACACATAAAGAAACACACACACATGCGCACGCGCGTACGCGCGTGAACACACACCTTTCACACCTGTACTTCTCTGAAAAAGTAATTGAAAAAGGTGTTTGTTTTTGTATTCGTTTTCTTTCGTTTTTTTTGTTTGGTTTGTTTGTTTCTTTGTTTCTTTGTTTGTTTTAACTTGTTTCGTTTTTCAAACCATGAGGGAGATCGTGAAAATGGTTCGGCCGTCTATTTCGTTCTTTCATTTCTTTTTTATTTATTTATTTATTTTTTTTTGTCACCCCTCCTGAATTGTGTGATTTCTCTCTCTCTCTCTTTCACTCTCTCTCTCTGTCTTTGTCTCTCTCTCTCTCTCTCTCTCTCTCTCTCTCTCTCTCTCTCTGCCCCTTTCTGTGTGTGTGTGTGTCTCCCTCTGTCTCTGTCTCTCTCTATGTCTGTCTCTGTCTGTCTGTCTCTCTCTCTCTTTCTCCCTCTCTCTCCCTCTTTCGTTTGTCTCTCTCTCTCTGTATGTTTCTGTCTCTTTCCATATCTCTCTCTGTTCTCTGTCTCTGTCTCTGTCTCTGTCTCTCTCTCTCTCTCTCTCTCTCTCTCTCTCTCTCTCTCTCTCTCTCTCTGTTTCCCCTCCCACTCTTCTTGTTTGTCTACGTCTCTTTGCATGCTGTGTACAACATGCGTAAAGAAGAATGATTGTTTGTGAGTTCATGTGTACTAAAACTTGAAGCAATGTGTCCACCCCAGGGTCCATCCCCAAGGAATAGGTGAGAAAAGAAGTGCATCTGTCTCGCTCTTGTTTGATATTTCAGCAGCGTTTTGTGTTATCGATTTTTTTTTTTTTTTACTTTTTCCTTTCTGTAACTGTCCTTTTCCCCCCTACATGCTTGTGCTGCACTCCAGCAAGTTTGTTTTGTGAAAATGGACTGGACATGTTGTGCCTTTGGAAACAAATCACCTTCATGTCGTCTTCCACCCCCCCCCCCCCACCCACCCACCCACCCACCCCCACCCCCGTGGGGATACCGGGGGCTCTTTCAGTATTAACAGTATCCCCCACCTTCTGGAAATACTGTGCTTGAAGTTGTCCCTTTTCTGTCACTCTCTTTGTTTCTGCCTTGCTCCTTCGCTTTCTGTCTTTTCTTCCTATCATTTTCTGCCTTGTTGGTCCATTCACCTGTATGTGTTCGATAATATAGTCTCGCGTACGTTTTCTCAGGATTGAAAATGGGTACATGTATTAAGTGTATGTTTGGCTCAAGGGACATGAAATATGCGGAAGCAATTTTAAGTAATTTAGGCCCGTTTTTGTGTATGCTTTAATGTACTTAGTTATGTTAAATTTCTATTCAGGTATTTTTTTAATCCCTTGTGCGATAAATTGGATGGAATGGTCAACGCCAGAGGCATCTCCTTAGATTATGTTTGCGAATGCACTGATCTGTGTATTTAATTTTCTTTTCCTATTATTTTCCTGTTCAAGTTTTGTGTATCTTGAAGCGGTCATAATCCTGATATGGCTCCATGCAGTCGGCTGGGCTTTGAACAAAAAAGAACAATAATTATCCTCTTGGAATCCTTGCTATCCTCAGGACTCGATGCTAGTCCTGCATTGTTTGTTCCGCACTCCATCAAGTTTTCCTACAGTACTCATCATCATCATCATCAGGTGCCTTGCCGCAAGGCGTCGGCGATCATGGACTTTCATCTGTCTCTGTCGCTTGTTGCCCCAAGCATCTCCTCCACCTTCCTCGTCTTCAGCCACTCCGCAAGTCCGTCTAGCATTTTCTCCCTAGGTCTAACTGTGCTCTCTTTCCCTCCAGCTTTCCCGTTATGACCAGGTGTTCCAAATCCCCCTTCCTCATAAAATGGCCTATAAATGTTGCCTGTCTTTTCCTAATCTTCCTTATGAGTGATGTACTTGTGTCTGCCTCCATCAAGACTGTCTCGTTTGTTTTCTTTGCAGTACCAGTTCCTGTAATTGAACAGCTGGTTAATGACGATACTCAACAACAAACACAAAGTTCAAGAGGCAAAAACGTAGAGGCTATAATCCAAAATGTTTCGAAAATATCATGAAGTCATTTTTGTATAGCACTCTTTTGCCGCAGGGCAGAGAAACATTGGCCGCCCACAGCTGAGATACAAAGACGTTTGCAAACGTGACATGAAGGCGCTTGAGATCAACACTGAGTCCTGGGAGGACCTCGCAGACAACCGCAACAGCTGGAGAACCACTCTCAAGAAACAGCTGCAGATTGGTGAGGACAAAATGTCAGCTGCTGCAGCAGAAAAGCGAGTTCACTGAAAAGGGATGACAGCCAACAGACCAGCATCAGCATACACATGCGACCGCTGCGACAGAGACTGCCTCTCTCGCACTGGTCTCTACAGTCACAGGCGACGCTGCTTGGACCAAGCAGACAGCCCATCTAGACATTAGAACGGATGTACTTTGTCCATGGTCAGTCATGACCGAGGGAGGCCTACTTTTTCAGACTTTCTGCAGATCACAGCGCATTAGACATAATCAAATGTTCAGTGGGGTACAGACAACTCAAACATTTTGGCGAGTTGACCACATTCCGTAAATTGGTGCACAGCTTGCATGTGTGGTGGGCTTGTATACTGGGTGTGTTCATGTTTCCATAAGCAAGCCACAATGTGCATGTGTGATAATATGTAAGCGTGTAATATTCACGAAGGACGTTTGGTCACTGGGAGGTTTGCGCATTCGTGGTTCAGTTGATTGGCAAAATCTCCATCCTTCACCCATTAGCCGAGAAGTTTAGGTGGATTAAATCCAGGATTTTTCGACTGGGTTTTAAATCACAGATCAAAGGAATTTACAGAAATGGAAGAGAAAAAAAAAGATAAATGGTGATGAAGAAAGTGGTGGGTAAAGGGTAAGCGGGAAAGAGAGACTATGTGTGTGCCTGCATGTGTGTATGTATGTGTGTGTGTGTTTGTGCGTGTGTGTGTGTGTGTGTGTGTGTGTGTGTGTGTGTGGTGTGTGTGTGTGTGTGTGTGTGTGTGTGTGTGTGTGTGTGTGTTTTCTGTCGATCAAGGGTTCAGGGCGGTTCTAGATAATTAAGGTAATGGGGCTGTTCATTGTGTCAGACAATAAGAAGCAGTTACATGCTGGGTAACGTGAATATGTGGGACGTTATTATAGTGCACTCGTACTGGTGGTTCATGTGTGTGTGTGTGTGTGTGTGTGTGTGTGTGTGTGTGTGTGTATGTGTGTGTGTGTGTGTGTGTGTGTGTGTGTGTGTGTGTGTGTGTGTGTGTGTTGTGTGTATATATATACAGGGGGGTGCAAAAGTAAGTATACAGTTATGAAAAAAGAAAACACGTACAATACTCTTTGCATTTATTATACAAACAAATCAACATTGCATATACATGTAATAACAAGCACAGCCTTAATCCCTCAGATACTCAAACTGCTTGCCGTCGGTATTCACACACTCCTCTAATCGAGAGCGCAATTAAGCATTATGATAATGATGTGATACTTACTGGCTTTTCCTTGACCGCATAATTATGCTTGTCCCCATTTCATGTTTACTGTTTCCTTAACAAAAGGCGCTTTGTTTCTATTTTCAGAATATTGATATGATCCTGATGATGCCATTTATTGGCGAAAATTACACACTGCAGTGATAATTCGAAAATCATCGTTGGCTCACACCAGCATCTTATACATATGTTAATATACATGTCTTGTGTGTGTATGTGTATTGTGTTTGTATGTATGTGTGTGTGTTGTGTTTATGTGTATGTGTGTGTGTTCGTGTGTTTGTGTGTATGTGTGTGTGTGTGGTGTGTTTGTGTGGTGAGTGTGTGTGTGTGTGTGTGTGTGTGTGTGTGTGTTTCGTGTTTATGCATGTGTGTGTGTGTGTTCGTGTTTATGCATGTGTGCGTGTGTGCATGTGTATGCGTGTGTTCTTCTTTAGGACATAGCAGATAGAGAGATAAATATCTCACCACACCATCATCAAAGTTGAGTCAGTGACAGCTTGACACAACGACAGACTTAGGACCCATACTCTAAACAGGACCCCAAGGCATGTCAGCAACATAGGGCTTATGGGCAGGTATAAGATTTATGCCCTGATCGTATCGGATCCTGTTCAGTACCTGGCATCTGTGGCGTGAGGGCATATGGAAATTCATTTCCAACACAGATAAACCATTTAGAGAAATTGAAACTGACTGAAAATCCGACGTTTACCTGTTTGACCACCCTTACCGGTCAGATGACAGCAAATGGAGAATGGTTAAAATACAACTAAATCTAAATGAAGATAAGACTTTAAGCTTGTGTGTGTGTGTGTGTGTGTGTGTGTGTGTGTGTGTATGTGTGTGTGTGTGTGTGTGTGTGTGTGTGTGTGTGTGTGTGTGTGTGTGTGTGTGTGTGTGTGTGTGTGTGTGTTGTGTGTGTATGTGTGTGTGTTTTAATTCATAGGTTTTGTCATTAAATGCGCTGGCGGCGTCATTATTATCATTACTATTATTATCATTTTTTTTATTATTATTATTATTATTTGCTTACCTTCCCCCGTGGGGATACCGGGGGCTCTTTCAGCATAAATAGTATACCCACCTTCTGGAAATTCTGTGCTAGAAATTCCCTCTTTTCTGTCACTCTCTTTGTTTCATTTGCATTCTGTCATTTCGTCCTATCATTTTCTGCCTCGCTGGTCTATTCACCTGTATGTGTTCGATAAAGTTGTATGTACCTTCTGTTAGGACTGTTAACTGGGTATGTGTATTAAGTGCATTTTTGGCTATAGGGAAATGAGATTCATCATCATCATCATCATCATCATCGTCAGGTGCCTTGCAGCATGGCGTTGGCGATTATGGACTTCCATCTGTCTCAATCACTTGTGATATACGGACGCAATTTTAGGTAATTTAGGACCGTTTTTGTGTACGCTTTTGTGTTTGTAGTTATGTTTAAATTTTATTCAGGGATGCTTTTCAAATACCCTGTTGATAAATTAGACGAAGGGGTCAAGGCTAAAGGCATCTCTTTAGATTATATCCGCGAATGTATTGATATGTGTTACTTCATTTTCTTTTTCTTTTTTTTTCCTGTTCAAGTGTTGTGTTTATATTGAAATGGTTATAGCCCTGACGTGGCTCTACGCAGTCGGCTGGACTTTAAACAAAAATAACAATAACAATAATTTGCTCGCCTGGTTCTGAGGTATTGAAGCAAATATACAATTGAATCATTTCGTAAAAGAGGAAAGCAAATGAACAGATTTATGGGAACTTGGCCATCCACGCCCCTTTATTCCACTTTTTTTTCAGTGAATCTGTGTGAAAGCAGTAATCCTTTAGTATTACAAACGATAAGAACCAGAAAAAAAAACCCAAAAAAAGAATAAGAACGCATATCAAATACGACAAGACAAGACAGGCGCAAGTTTTCGGCTAACTGGCCTTTGTCAAGCGTTAAGATCACAAACAAACAAACGCCAGATACAAAAATTACAAAGGATGTTGTTGATTGCCTGTCAAAATGGTAAAACCGTAAAGGGATAACATGAAGAATGATTTTACTGTTTAATTGTTTTTAAGTAAACACTATTAAAACATTTCCATCTATGAGTGTCTTCAGAGTTAGGAGAAGGTTAATCAACAAGAAAGGAGATGAGATAGGTAACACCCTCAGAATCCTAGCCTTCAGATTTTCGTTTAACCTGTTGACTCCCGCACCCTATCCACCAGCTGCAAAAACTTAACCCTTTGGCTCCTTCTTCCTATCCATCAGCCTCATGCAGGAAACTGGTGGATAAGGTGAAGGAGTCAAAGGGTTAAGCTCTTTGCTCTGCTATCCTTGATGATGATGCAGGTTGCTATTAGGTTGGGTAAGGGAGTGATAGGGTTAACTTTACGTTTCTAAAGAAGCAGACACAATTTGAAATCTCCCCATCTGTGAATTTCTTCAGGGTGAGAAAGAGGTTAAGCGAAAAAGGAAGATAGATAACGCCCTCATAATCCTGGCCTCGAGGTTTACATCACCTTACTCCACTACGACCTCAGAGTCATAGAAAACTCTACACATTACATTTTATATATCTCTCACCTGTCTCACCTGTCGGCGTCACCGGGAACAGTGTTGGCCGCTGCACATGATGTCCTCACAAGTTGCCTCCAGCACTCTCGATCTTGGCTAAGTCTGACCACCTCCTGGAGTTTCTTGCCACTGATGTTTGTGATGTTTCTAGCAAGTGATGCAGGTGGCCGTCCTCTGTTTCTCTTTCCTTCCACTTTACCTTGGAGGACAGTGGACATCAAGTCTGTTCTCTCATTACGGATTGCGTGTCCAACATATTTCAGTTTCCTCCGTTGTATGAGTACTAGAAGCTTGTGTGTAGTACCCAACTCATTCAGTATGCTTTCATTTGAGCGCCTATCCGTCCATTTGACCCTCAGCAGTCTTCGGTAAAACCACAGCTCTGCTGCTTCCACTCGTCTTTCATCCTCTTTCTTCATTGTCCATGCCTCG
>CM060306.1:14613254-14618254 GCA_030674185.1 Monoplex corrugatus | reverse complement strand
ATCAAGGACAGTCAGCAAAACTTTACTTGTGACATCAAGAAACAACTTCAAACAATCAACACTTGCCAACACCTACAACAGACAGAGACATCAGTACAACAAACAGACAAACCCACTAATCAAACAAAACCCCAACCCACCACTACATGTGAGTCTACCACCACAAAGGACATGTATAACATAAGTACAGCCAACAAGTTTGATGTCCTCTCTGACACTGACAGTTCTGAACAACCTCACGCCACTGTCCCCAGTCCCTCTCAGCCATCATCATCCACTGTCAACAAGAAAACAATGGCTGACCCCCCATCCCCTCTCACTAGTCTCAGGCAGAAAACCATTCCCCCTAACTGTAATACTCTACTGTTGGGTGACTCAGTCTTGGAGAGAGTGGATGAAAGGAAGATGTCAACAGGTGGTAACATTGTCAGGAACCTCTCGGTATCTGGCCTGACAGTCCATCACCTTAGCCAGTGGCTGTCCTCTCGCCCACCATCCCACGACATAACACACGTCACCTTCCACGTCGGCATCAACAGCTGCCATGATGGACCTGTATCAGGAGAGCAATGGGGAAGATTACTTCGTCTCCTGAGAAAATCTTTCCCCAGTGCTACACTTGCAGCTTCTTCCATTGTCCCTCCCTTTGGCCAACACCCCTTGAAAGAAGCTGCATCACGGTCCACAGCCTCACTTCGGCGCTCCTGTGAACAAGAAGGAATACTGTTCATCAACAACACCCCTTCCTTCCTAACCAAATCAGGTGCACCAAGAAAAGATATGTACCGTGATTCAGTTCACCCAAGTGCTAAAGGATCTAAATCTCTTGCACTAAACATCCGTTCCTATGATGTTCAAAACCCCTGTTATGGCCCCAATTCTCCAATACGCCCACCTCTTATCCCAACCCCCCCAACAGCCCCCAAACCCCTGCATTACCAACACCCATCTCCAATCTCTAACAATCTACAATACCCACCTGCAGTCTCCAACCATCGACAACACCAATCTCCAGTCTACAATCACCTACAACATCCATCTCCAAACTCCAAAAATCTACAGCACCTGTCTCCAGTTTACAGCCATCTACAACTCCCATGTGCAGTCCCCAGCCGTCTACAGCACCCATCTCTAATATCCAGCCACCCACAACACCCACCTGCAGTCCCCAGCTCCAGCCATCTACAACACCCACCTGCAGTCCCCGCTGGTGTCAGTGCGGAGCAGAACAACACACAGTGTCATGCTGAATTCCCCTGCATGACTACAAGACACCCCAAATCACCTGCAGTTCAACAAATGCTGGGATCAAGTGCTACAGCAATAACTTCCCAACAGAATTGTGTAGATCCTGCATCTATCATCAGTGCATTGGTGCAGGTGCTAAAACCTTTTATGAATTAATCTTCTTTTATTATTTTCATTTCTCTACCTATTTGTTTATTCATTTATTCACTTATTTATTTAGCTATTTAGCTACTTAGTTTACTTCCTTACTTTTAAATATCTTTCTATACCTCTTCTCCACGTTCTTAATATTTATTTGCTTCTGCTGTGTTGTGACCTGCTGCCATCTCCACCTTGTTGGTGTCGCATATTACCTGGGGACAACTTATTTACATTGATACTGTGTTGTGCTATAACTTTGAATGAGATTGACACTGAGACTTACAGACATAATTATTTAATTGACTTGGTCGGTTCAACCGACGGTTGAAACTGACTTGTTTTGGGTGGTGTTAATACCACCTAATTTTCTACAGCTGTGTCTGCCTGTGCCCAGTGTTAGGTGGAGACAAGTATTGCACTGCGAGAGACGCTCAGTATATCCTCAGTGCAGCCTTTATTTTATTTTAGTTTACTTACTTATCTTTTTGTTCTGATTTTGTTTTGTTTTTCTCTGAAGACTGACAGTGTGTATACCTGTAGTCAGTCTTGGCTGAACTGTCAAGAAAAAAAACAGACTCTGCACTGTTACATTTTGTTTTCATCAGTGTATAATATCATTGTTCACACTTTGTATTAGGGGTAGACCAATTTTTTTTTCTACCCTCTCTTCATATATTTCACTTCAGCGTGCAGACGCAGTGTTGAAATCACCAATGACCACATTCACTCGAAAAAAACAGGATCTGCGTGTTGGTCATGTTAATGTCTATCATCTCCAAAACAAAGTATCAGACCTGTGCGTGTTCCTACACAAACAAAATTATTACCATTTGTACGGTGTGACCGAGACACGACTAGCACCTCATATTACAGATGAAGCTATAGCAATCCCAGACTATTCTGTAATCAGGCGAGATCCCTCATGCCATGGAGAAACTGGAGTTGCGCTTTACATCCACCGAGATATTCAACAAATAACCAACAGACGTTATGACTTAGAAACCAAAGAAGTTGAATGTATCTGGGTGGAGCTAAAGCCTTCTGCAACAACTCCACCTTTACTTATCGGTATTTTATATAGAAATCCCAGGAGCACATACGAATGGCATGACCACTTTCTAAAGATGATGGACAAATTGTGTCAACGACATACAGACATTCTAATGTTAGGTGACTTTAATTTTGACCTACTCACTCCACAACCCGCATGGCAGTCAACGACCACCCTGGTTGGCCTAAAACAATTAATCAAAGATCCAACAAGAATCACAGCAACATCAGAAACACTCTTAGATCATATCTATACAAACAAACCAGAGGCAATAATTAATGCAGCTGTAGATGATTTAAGCATAAGTGATCATCAACATGTAAACTGCACCTGGTCAGCCAAAGTTCAAAAAATAAAAAAGAATAATCATACATGTATAACATATAGATCATTCAAACACTTTGATGAGGATGCATTCCTCTCTGATCTTGGTAGAGTAGAGTTCAGTAGTGTGTTTAGTACTAGTAATCCTAACGAAGCCCTAGACATTTGGTACAACTTGTTCACGACTGTCCTAAATAAACATGCCCCACTACGACGGAAAAGAGTAAAGCATCCAACAATGCCCCCATGGCTGTCAACAGACATTATCAATGCGATGTCATTACGAGATAAACTCAAGAAAGAAAAACGCTTCATTGAATACAAAACGATGCGTAATAAGGTAAAATCAATGGTCCGTCAAGCCAAGAAGTCTCTCTTTGATCGACTGGTAAAAAACAATAAAGATGTATCATCACTATGGAGAGCAATGAACTTAGTTATTAAGGGAAGTGGGAAAAAGCTCCCAGGCACGCCTCTCAGTTTCACAGCAAACAAATTCAATGATCATTTTCTGTCAGTATCAGAACTACTAACCCGTCCTATTTCTAACTGTGATCAATATGTCCCCTCTGAAAATCTGATTAACTTTTGCAAAGAGAGGACCAATAATACAAGTTCATTTAGTATTCCCAGTATAGCAGTCCATGAAACTGGAATGTATATAAATAAAATGAATAATAAAAAATCATCAGGACCAGATGAAATCAGTCCCAAAATACTAAAACTGTCTCTGCCCTACATCACGGAACCACTTACATATATTTACAACATCAGCATAAAAAACAACGTATTCCCCAGAGCTCTAAAACAGGCCAAAGTTGTACCCTTACCAAAAACAAAAGATCTTTCACAAATAAATAATTACAGGCCAATTTCTCTTCTCTCTGTCCTGTCAAAGCCTTTAGAAAAACATATCCATAAATATCTTTCAGACTACCTGGAAACCAAAAGTATTCTTCACCCACTGCAATCTGGTTTCCGTCAGAACCACTCTTGTCATACAGCCCTAACACGGCTTGCTGACACCTGGTTATTAGCCATGAATGACTGCAAATTAACTGGAGCAGTATTTCTAGACTTTAAAAAGGCTTTTGATCTCGTTGATCATGATATCTTACTGGCTAAATTACGAACGTACCTTGCCAACGACTCAACAGTTTCATTTTTCAATTCCTACTTTCATGAACGCAAACAAAAAGTACATCTTAATGGATCGTATTCATCCGAGGGTCATGTGAAATGTGGCGTTCCTCAAGGATCAGTCTTAGGACCCATTCTGTTTTCTGTATTCATAAATGACTTACCACTTCATATATCTGATCCCACAGTTCACTGTGATATGTTCGCTGATGACGGAACAATCCATACACAAGACACAAGCATAGCGACTGTAAACACACGTTTACAAAAGAGCCTAAATGAAATTTCTGATTGGTGTGCTAAAAACGCCATGGCTTTGAACCCTACGAAAACTGAATGTATGGTTATATGCACACGCCAAAAACGGCAGCTTGGCCCTCTGTCACTCAATCTGTCTTTGAGAGGTAATTCTATTGCACAAATACCTGAACACCGTCTACTGGGAGTTCTCATTGATCATAATCTTACCTGGCAAAACCACATTGATTATTTATGCAGGATTATCTCTAAGAACTTATTTATTCTGTCCAAATTAAGATATCTAACAGATACAAACACACGCCAATTATTTTATAATGCTCATATTAAATCGCACATAGATTATGCCTCTACACTGTGGGATAGCTCATGTGAAGTTCATCTAAAAAAATTGAACATCTTACATAGGAGGGCAGCAAAACTTATCATGCCAGATCCCACTTTAACAACAGATGAAAAACTTAAACAGTTAGGAATCCTCCCTCTAAAGTCACACTTAATGTTCAATAAAGGTATCACAATGTTTAAAGTATCAAAAAGGAATGTTCCGCAATATCTTTTCAATTTGTTTAATCAGAATGTGCGATCATACTCAAACTCAAGACAAAATCAATTCAAAATTATCCGTCCAAGAATTGACATATATAAAAATAGTTTATCGTTTTCTGGTGCACAACTATGGAACACCCTCCCCCCAAATATCACAAACACTCAATCACTCTCTTCCTTCAAAGTTACTTTATTTAAATACCTTACGTCAGTGTCGTAGATTACCTCAGTTAGCAACAATAACGTCAGCTGCCTTTCAACCTATGACATCTAATCTAGTCAATGTGTG
>CM060306.1:14598254-14603254 GCA_030674185.1 Monoplex corrugatus | reverse complement strand
ATGTCCCCCCTCCCTCCTCACCTCTCCCTCTTCCCACCCTCCCCACCCCACCCCTTCCCATCCCATCTCTAAGTGATCGACAGTAATAAAAGAAAGACTGTGTCGCTCGATCTTTTAGACCCATTCGTCTTCATCAGAAATACCTTGGCACACTATTGCTGGATATTTGCTGTGTTAGGTTCCCGTGGTTTGTTTCATGCTTAATGGACCAGACTCCATCTATCTCTGTCACACTTCCTTCCTAGTTCTCGCACACTGTCTCTTCCCGCACGAGGTTTTCGCCCCACACCCCACCACACCCACACCCACCTTCCTTCTCTAATGTCCCTCCGGAAGTAGTAATTGACTTAGTGTTGTTTGTTCTGCATGCCAGGATTTTATTTTATTTTATTTTATTTTTTTGTTT
Organism: Monoplex corrugatus; assembly: GCA_030674185.1. Lineage (NCBI taxonomy): Eukaryota > Metazoa > Mollusca > Gastropoda > Littorinimorpha > Ranellidae > Monoplex > Monoplex corrugatus. The sequence goes on along the minus strand of CM060306.1, from coordinate 14,602,848 downwards.
GTTGTTGTTGTTGTTGCTGTTCGTTTGTTATTACTTTTTAACATCTATTCACATTATGTGCTTTTAGACGAATTGTTGTTGTTGTTGTTGTGATGGTGGTGGTGGTGGTGATGGTGGTGGTGGGTGTTTTTGTTTGTTTATTTGTTTGTTGCTGTTGTTGTTGTTATTGGTCTTGTTTTTGTTTTGTTTTTGACATTTTTGATGTTGATGTTCATTCTGTTCATTATATTTTTATGACGGTGTTATTCTTGTGATCATTATTAATCTAGGCACTTTTTTCCTTTGCGCTCAGTTTTAGGGGGAAGGGGTGATGGAAGGGGCTCCTATTTCTACGCCACTTTCATGGGCACAGAAACTAGGACCGTTTTTTGCGATGTTTTCATGATGATCAGTGACGACGAGGGTGATAACCATGACGTTATGGAGTTCCGTCTCTAGGATTGAGACTGCGTGGCAAGACCGTGCTCTACGCTTACAATCATAATAAAATTATATCATGGCGTCAACCAGGCTTGAGAGGTACAGACATCTGCGGTGCTGGTCAGGGGATTTCGGCAATTCCCTCAATGCGCATCTGGGAAGTGGATGGGACTGGACTGTGTGGTCCCAGTCTTCCCATTGAATCCCAGACCTCTCATAACTCGAGTAGGAGCTGATTTTAGCCGAAAAATCCCACAGTTCCGGTCGGTAGTCCGTTGCACTAACCACTACACGGCGACTGGTGGTGGTGGTGGTGGTAGTGGTGGTGGTGGTGGTGTGTGTGTGTGTGTTGTGTGTGTGTGTGTGTGTGTGTGTGTAACTTTGTGTGTGTGTGTGCGTAAGTTTGTATGTGTGTGTAAGTTGTGTGTGTGTGTGTGTGTGTGTGCCTGAGTGTTAAGTGTTTGTGTGTGTGTGTGTGTGTATGTGTGAGTGAGTGAGTGTGTGTGTAACTTTGTGTGTGTGCCTGTATGTGTGTGTGCATGAGTGTGTCTGAGTGTTATTGTTTGTGTGTGTGTGTGGTTGGTGTGTGTGTGTTGTGTGGTGTGTGTGTGTGTGTGTGTGTGCCTGAGTGTTATGTGTTTGTGTGCGTGTGTGTATGTGTGAGTGAGTGTGTGTGTAACTTTGTGTGTGTGTGGCCTGTATGTCTGTGTGCATGAGTGTGTCTGAGTGTTATGTGTTTGTGTGTGTGTGTGTGTGCGCGCGCGGTGTGTGTGTGTGTGTGTGTGTGTGTGTGTGTGTGTGTGTGTGTGTGTGTCTGACAGTTAATTGTCCTCTAGCACGCTGCTCTCGTTTGTCAATATCAGCTCCCTCTCTCACGCTCTGAGATACCATTGGAGACCTTGAAAAAACGTTGTTGACGAGAATGTTTTGAGACATTGACAAAAATAAAGGGGAAAAGTGTTACACCCGAAAGGGCCATAATAACACAGACGTTAAAAAAAACAACTATTCCACGTCTTTAACTATTTTGACACAAAGATGCATCCATAGGCGTGGGTAAATCTTTAAAGTATACACACAAGGATGTGTGTGAATGTGCCATGAAAGGGAACGACAGTTACGTTACGTTTAAAAAGTTATAAGGATTTGGCGTGATTTGTTGGATTGCCATTGTACCATGAAAAAAATATCTATACAACTGTGTTGTAAACTGTTGAATAAAGCAATTAAATGAAAAAAAGTGAACACGAGCGTCGAAAAGCTCTGGTGTTCCTTTCACATGTATCCTTGCGTAAAGAATGAATACCAAAGGAAATAAGAAGGAAGCAGGGAGAATTTTAAATATCAACTAAGTAACATAACTCTTGAGTGTCACGGAGTTATTCCATGTAGAATTTCTCAAACCCAACACAGTTTGCGCTACCCATTCAGCTTAAGCAATAGACAGCAGCCACAAACAATAAAGTAGGTAAGCTCAGACACATTAATTCGCAGCCACAATAGCAATAAAGTGGTAAGCTCAGAACATTCCTTTTAAGGAATGTTCTGAGCTTACCACTTTATGCTTTGTGGCTGCGTCTATGCTAGCTGATAGGTAGCGCAAACTGTGTTGGGTCTGAGAAATTCTACATGGGAGATAACTCCGTGACTCTCAAGAGTTATGTTACTTAGTTGAAAGAATGAATAACCCACACAGCATGGTATGTCTCAGAGTTGTAGGGAAGGTGAAAATGCACCACCTGCTGTGATAGGAAAGTTTTGCTCCGTACAGGGGACTTTGCTATTGAGAAATCAGAAGTTATTGTTATGTTGTTTGAGAGATCAAAAGTTACTTTTGTGTGTTGGAATCAGAGTTAGTTTGATTTGAGAATCAGAAGTTATTGTTGTGTATTTGGTGTTATGTTGTTTGAGAGATCAGAAGTTATTGTTTGTTTTAAGATCAGAAGTTGTTTTTGAGAGATCAGAAGTTATTGTTGTGTTGTTTGAGAGATCAGAAGTTATTGTGTATTGAGAGTCAGATTATTGTTGTTATTGAGAGATCAGAAGTTATTGTTAATGGTTTTGTTTTGAGAGATCAGAAGTTATTGTTATGTTGTTTGAGAGATCAGAAGTTATTTATGTTATTTGAGAGATCAAAAGTTATGTTATGTTTTTGAGAGATCAAAAAGTTATTGTTATGTTGTTTGAGAGATCAGAAGTTATTGTTATGTTTTTGAGAGATCAGAAGTTATTGTTATGTTTTTGAGAGATCAGAAGTTATTGTTATGTTTTTGAGAGATCAGAAGTTATTGTTATGTTATTTGAGAGATCAGAAGTTATTGTTATGTTTTTGAGAGATCAGAAGTTATTGTTATGTTTTTTTGAGAGATCAGAAGTTGTATTTTATGTTATTTGAGATAATCAAAGTTATTGAGGCAATATTTGCTATCATTTGAGAGATCAGAAGTTATTGTTACCTGCAGCACTGCACCAGTGTCATCAAACATAAACTCATAGATATGCTTATAGAAGCAGCGTTTCGTAAATATGCACGATTACAATGTTTGCCTGAAAAGCTTTCTTTGTGCTATGTATGTCCTTACCGTGTCTTTACACTGTCTAATTTATTACGATAGTTTAATACAACAACTTTATCCATTTTCCCAAATCATCAATCAAATTAATTTGAACAATGAAAAAAAGCGATTGAAGGAACGGTAAAGAGGAGTGTGGTGGACAGATAATAATTTCATCAAAAGGTCTGTAAAATATCATCATCGCATCCTTTCACTCCACACCGCTTCAACTGCGCGCCGAGCCCCTCGGCCATCCCGGCTGTTGTGATGGTAATCTAGGTTTTGTTGTTTGTTTATATAAATTTGATGGAGACAATAAATATTGTTGGTAGGCGGATGTAGTTTGCGTGTCAGTTCCTTTACGGGTGAGCTTTTGTGGTGTGGTTGTATGGGATGTTGATGCAGTGACTTTACACTGTGGGGGATTCGGGGGGGGGGGGGGGTTTCGTACCGTCTCCAAACTTTTGATCGGACGTGGTCGACACGCTGGGAGATTTGGGTTTGTGTTTTCATCCGCTTCTAGGGCAAGGATTATGTCCCTGTATTACAGCCTTGCTTATTCCGGTTTGTTATTTTTGTTATTTTTGTTTAAAGCCTAGCCGACCTCGTAGAGCCATAACAACGGTGTAACTATTTCAAAACATATATATTCAATACTTCAACACGAAAAAGAAAAGAAAATTAAGCACACATATCAATGATTTCGAGCACATAGTCTAATGAGATACCCATGACGTTGACACTCCGTCTAATTTATTGATGAGATTCGTTTTCTCACACTGGACCCAGCAGTGGGGAAGTTTTAGTCTTTTTCTCCTAATTTTTGTATCTGGTGTGTGTTTGTTTGTAATCTTAGGCTTGACAAAGGCCAGTTGGCCGAAAATTTGCGCCTGTCCTGTCTTGTTGTATTAAATACGCGTTCTTATTCTTCTTTCGTGTTTTTTCTGGTTCCTGTTTGTTGAACGCGGGCAGTCACACTTGTTTTGGATGTCACAATGAATGATATTCTGGCTCATGTGTGTGCAGGAGTACTTATTTGAATTGAATGTTATTAAAATTCATGGGCTTTACTTTCTATATAAGGTTAAGAACAAAAAGTGTAGACTGAAGTTCCATCTATTTTTCTTATTCACTACCTGTCAATTGATGTGCAACAGTTTGGCTTCAGCGGCCAAAAAAAATATCATCAAAATACATCTTGGTAGGAGCCATTCGGGGCCGAAAAATCCTATAATATATTTTTTTAATGAAATCGGGGTCCGAACCTATCGTTCTCCGGTCCGAAATCCGTTGTGCTAACCGTTTGCCACGTTGGCTGGTCGCTGATGGCTTTTTTGTTTGTTTGTTTTGTTTTTTATTTATCTTTTAACGATATCGCACTCAGGGAGACTACCTTTGTGCTCACCTTTTTTTTTAATTATTTTTTTATCCCCGTCCCATTTTCTACACCACCTTAATGGCCACAGAAGCTGGCACTGTTTTCACAATGCGATGATGATGATGTCGATGGGAATGATAATCATGATGCTACGGAGTTCCATCTAGGATTTAGACTTCGTGACAGGGTTGTACTCTACACTTACTATCATAATATACCCTGGCGTCAATCAGGCCCGAGA
>CM060306.1:14570754-14578254 GCA_030674185.1 Monoplex corrugatus | reverse complement strand
AGTAATGCAGCGCAAACCTGTAGCAGTGTGGAATGGAAAGTACCTGGGCTGTTTCTTAATGAGATATAAAAGAAACTCAAAGACAAGGAAAAAAAGAGTCAAAGAAACGGTGAAGCGGAAAGAATTCAAGAAACTGGATTTTTGAAAATTCCTTGTAATGTCTTGTTTTCTGGTATGTGTGTGTGTGGTGTGTGTGTGTGTGTGTGTGTGTGTGTGTGTGTGTTGTGTGTGTTGTGTTTGTGGGGTGTGTGTGTGTGTGTCTGTTGTCTGTCTGTCCCTGTCTCTTTCTGTGTGTTTCTCTCTGTCTCTCAGTGTCTGTCTGTCTATCTATCTGTCTGTCTCTCTCTCTCTTCTCTCTCTTCTCTCTCTCTCTCTCTCTCTCTCTTCTGTTTCTGTTCTGTCTGTCTGTCTCTCTCTCTCTCTCTCTCTCTCTTCCTCTCTCTCTCGCTCGCTCGCGCTCTCTCTCTCTCTCTCTCTGTGCGTGTGTGTGTGTATGTGTCTCTCTCTGTGTCTTTGTCTCTGTCTCTGTCTCTGTGTCTCTGTGTCTCTGTCTCTTCTCTCTGTCTCTCTGTCTCTGTCTCTGTCTCTGTCTGTCTGTCTCTCTCTCTCTCTCTCTCTCTCTCTCTCTCTCTCTCTCTCTCTGTGGTGCGTGCGTGTATGTCTGTGTGTTTGCGTGGTTGTAGGTGTTCATTTGTGGGCTGGGGAGATCGGAGGATGGACTGGGAGAACTACGATAAAGGAGGTGCTAATTTAATCATGTTGGTGGGCAGACGAAGCTATGTGTCGTATTGATTGTGGGTGATTCTCTGTGATGTGATTGCATAGAACGTTGGCCAGATAAACGTACACTAAGTGACTGGTGGTATTCCCGTCCGTTTATGGTCGTGTTTCTTTTTTAGTTGTTGTTGTTCTGGTTTGGTTTGGTTTGGTCTGTTATTTCTGTTCTGTTTTGTTCATGGTCCTGTTCTGTTTCTTTTGCTTTTTTGGTTGGGCTTCTGCTTTTCTTGTTAGTTTTTCTGTTCTGTTCTGTTGTGTTCTGTTTGTTCTGTTCTGTTCTGTCTGTCTGTCTGTGCTGTGCTGTGCTGTTCTGTTCGCTCCTGTTCTGTCTGTCTGTCTGCTGTTGCTTGCTTGTCTGTTTGTCTGTTCTGTTCTGTTCTGTTCTGTTCCTGTTCTGTTCTGTTCCTGTTTTTCTGTTCTTTGTTCTGTTCTGCTCTGTTCTGTTCTGTTCTGTTCTGTTCTGCTCTGTCTGTTCTGTTCTGTTCTGTGTTCTGTTCTGTTCTGTCTCCTGTTGCCCTGCTCTTTCTGTTCTGTTCTGTTTGTCTTTCTGTACCTGTTTCTGTTCTGTTCTCTTCTGTTTTCTTATGTTCTGTTCTGTTTTTTTCTGTTTTGTTTCATTTTTAGCATCACAGATTGAGCTAAGCATTTCATTACAATGTAGTCTAGACTGTTCCAAAGACAAACTGATAGGAATATAAGATATAAAACCTAACGCTTTTAAGGCCTCAAGACCTTGCCAATGCACAGGCTTAATTGCAGGCTTAAAGGCTGTTGCCATGATCGTTCTGGATTTCGTCAGTGTATCTGGAGTTTACTTCGAGCACGGAAACGTCATCTCGAGAAACTGAAACTCCAACTGTGTGTGCCTGTCTTGTTTGGATAATTAGATATGCGTTTTCTTTCCATTTTCTTGTGTTTCTGTTTCCTGGCATTCGCTCTGATTTCAGATAGGGACTGAGAAAGAAACTTTGATCTGAGCGGTAATAGCATTATGGTCACTTTGTAGTTACATTAGTTTATGCTAGTGAATATCAGTAAGCTAATGATTTGAAATCCGTATGCAAATAATTGTACTTATGTGTGATTTTCCATAATAAGAATACTTGTACAAATTATCATCCGATGAGAGTATAGATTATCCGTGATATAGTTTAACAGTTGTAAAGTGTGGATATTTACCAGTATTTAAAACCGAGAATTAGATCCATGTAAATAGTGAATTGTTTTCTATGATGATGTAATATCTCATGAGAACATAGATTATCGGTATATTTATTACAGTCATTTACAGTTTCAAGCAGAAGTAAGTCATGTAACATTGATCTTCTGTGTTTGAGCTGAAGGTATTCAAATATCATGATGTATATTTAGCTGTGTAGAGGATGGCAGACGAAAGCAAAGTTAGCGTTTGTGAACTTGGGCAGACTTTGTGCATAAGAAATTTGTCGCTTGGCGGGTCAGAAATTGTGTTAACCTGAACACTAAACCAACATTTTTCGATCATGATTCACAGAATACCTCTGAGCACACGTTTATGGAATTTTAAAATCAACATATGTTTCCGAAAATAAACCAATGTTTCTTCTTTAGACATCCCAGTGGCATTTTCCTGATAAATGTTGTCTCCACTTTGTGGAAATTCTGTAGTAGATATTTTTTCTCTAGTGTATCTTTCCCCACTCCCATCCCCACCCTCCCCATTTCAGCCTTCCCCCACCTCCCTTTTTTTTCTTATCATTTTCCCTGGCCTTCTGTCTTTTTATTCACTACAACTTTTTGAAAAAACAAAAACAGTCTTGCACTTTTTTCTTCCTCTCTTACCCATCAGTCAGAATTCTCGGATGATAAAGCAGTATTGATTTGCTTTCACACTTTGTGATACTCACTGTAACTTGTGCATGCACGTATTCCAGTCCACGTGAATACACCTCATATGGTTACGTGGACCTTCTGTGGCATTACAGTGCTGAAACGCAGAACAAATTTTGTTCATTAAAATCTGTCAACACTGACGTGCTACAGTTTTACATCTGTCGGAGACCACAACTAAAAACATTATAAAAAGTAATGGATAAATGAATAATGATAATGAATAAATAGTTAATCAGATAAATAAGTGAATAACACATAGATGAATAAACGAATAAATGATAATAAATAAACAAAAATAGATAGATAGATAGATAGATAGATAGTCAGACAGATAGATAAATAGATAGACAGAGAGAGAGAAGAAAGATAGGAGATAGGTAGATAGTACTAGACAGTCAGACAGACAGAACACATAGATAGATAGAGAAGATAGATAGATAATAGATAGATAGATAGATAGATAGTAGATAGATAATAGATAGATAGATAGATAGATAGATACATAAATAGATAGATAGATAGATAGATAGATAGATAAATAGATAGATAGATAGATAGATAGATAGATAGATAGATAGATAGATAGATAGATAGATAGATAGATAGATAGATAGAAAGACAGATAGACAGATAGATAGATAAAATAAATAGAATGTAAGTGAATGATAATTATGTCTTTTTCTTCTTTCTTTCTTTTGCCTTTCTGTTTGGTATCATCATGTATATCGCTAAGAGAAAGAATGAGTGGACGATCAGGAGAGAGCTGGAAGGCCTGAAATGGACAAAGATCAAGGTCACGGTCTCTTTCACGCCATGAATCCAGGTCTTCCTTGGCCTGTCTCTCACTTTGAATCCAGTTATCTTAGAATAAATAATAAAAGACACTTTCAGTCACTCAGGGAAAGCAAAGAAGACACTTTCATCTCACTCAGCGAAAGTCAAAGAAGTTTGCGTTATAGAAAGGCGGATGTCGAAAAGCAAAGCATGAAAACTCTTAACTTTTACCAGACCTACTGGTTTGGGAGGGCAAACTTGACCCAGATAGCAAAGAAGGAAATTTGCATATAGAAGAACTGCATTGAAGAGCGATGCACGTACGACAGATAATGTTAACATAGGACGACATACTGTGAGGGGTTCGTCTCACACCTCGGGCTGCAGAGAACAAACTTTTCATAACGGATGTGACAGTAAAGTGGACAGCACGTCAGACTTCCAGTCAGAAGATTTGGGTTCGATTCTGCCTGGCAACTTCCCTGGGACCCCCAAATGAGTAAAAAAAAAAAAAAAAAAAAGGGGGGGCGGATTTTTCTGATCCCCAGGTCAACATGTATGCAAAGCTGCTATTGGCTTTCTGTATATATGTATGTATGTATGTATGCATGTATGTATTATGTATGTATGTGTGTATGTGGTGTGTATGTATGTATGTATATATATATATATTATGTATGTATGTATGTGTGTATGTATGTATGTATGTGGGTATGTATGTCTGTATTGTGTATGTATTGTATATTTGTATGTATGTATTATGTACGTATGTATTGTGTATGTATGTGTATGTATATTTGTATGTATGTATGTATGCATGTATTGTATGTATAATGTATGTTTTATGTATTATGTATGTATGTATGTTGTTTGTATGTATGTATGTATGTATTGTATACGTATGTATGTATATATGTATGAATGTATGCATGTATGTGTATGTATGTATGCATGTATGTATGTATGTATGCATGTATGTATGTATGTATGTATTGTGTGTATGTATGTATGCATGTATGTATGTATGTGTATTACGTATGTATACGTGTATGTATGTATATATGTATGTATGTATGTATGTATGTATGTATGTATGTATGTGTGAATGCTGTCCATCGTATAAGCCTGATCAGAAGTATCTCTCTGTGGAAACAACTGCAAAACTCGTTCTCTCCTTCATAATGTCTCGCATTGACTATTGCAATTCACTCCTGTCTGGTCTTCCTGCCTCCACCACTCACATCCTACAGCGCATTCAAAACAATGCTGCACGCCTTGTACTCAAAAAGAAAAAAGCTGACCACATATCTCCTCTCCTGGCACAACTTCACTGGCTCCCTGTATCAAAGCGCATACAGTACAAACTAGACACCATGTGCTACAAAAGCCTCAATAACGCAGCCCCCGATTACCTGTCAAGCCTACTTGAGATCTATGTTCCCTCACGTACCCTCCGCTCTACCTCCGATCCTCTGACTTTTCGCTTTCCACGCACTAAGCTCAATACCTATGGTCCACGAGCCTTCTCTGTTTCTGGTCCGCTCTCCTGGAACAAACTTCCTCTCTCAGTCCGTCAGCAACCTACTTTTGTCTCCTTCAAGTCCGCTCTCAAAACTCACCTTTTCTCCTCTGCATAAAATCCTGACCTCACTCAATCCCCTCTGCAGCCTGTCTCCACTCGGAGGGGAATCACATTGCAATATATAATTGTATATAATATGCTCTCTATAATTTTCCATTGCTTTTATTCTTTCTCCCCATTTATAGCCGTGTGCGTGTGTGTGTGTGTGTGCGCGCGCGCGCGTGTGTGTGTGTGTGTGTGTGTGTGTGTGTGTGTGTGTGTGTGTGCGTGAATGCGTGTGTGTGCGTGCGTGCGTGCGTGTGTGTGCGTGCGTGCGTGTGTGTGTGTCTGTTTCAGCGCTTAGATTTGATTTTATCAAGATTTTGCGCTATATAAATATTGTAATTATTATATTATTATTATTATAATGTAATGTCTCTACAAGACGATTTCAAGTGGATTAGTGCAATTTTTAGTAAGAGAATCAAATACAAACATTTCAACAAGCTACGTGTATGTATCTATCTGTGCCTGGTGGTCCATGCAATCATGAAAACATCCTCAAACCATGCTCACCTGAAACATAATATATCATCATCATTATCATCATCATCAGCATCAGGTGCCTTGCCGCATGGCGTTGGCGATCATGGACTTCCATCTGTCTCTATCTCTTGTTGCCTCAAGCATCTCTTCCACCCTCTTTGTCCTCAGCCACTCTGCAAGTCCGTCTAGTATCTTTTCCCTGGGTCTACCTGGTGCTCTCTTCCCCTCCAGCTTTCCCGTTAAGACCAGGTGCTCCAAATCCCCCTTCCTCATAAAATGGCCTATAAATGTTGCCTGTCTTTTCCTAATCTTCCTTATGAGTGATCTACTTGTGTCTGCCTCCATCAAGACTGTCTCGTGTGTTTTCTTTGCTGTCCATGGAACACTCAACATTCTTCTTAGAAAGCACATCTCGGCTGCCTCAATCTTGTTCTGGCTTTGCTTGTTGACTGTCCACGCCTCACAACTGTATAACATTATTGGTTCTATATAACATTCAAGAACTCTCTTGATTATATAGACCTTGAAAACAGCAGACCGCCTGCACGATGTCGGCAAATCAACTTTCACACACGCATCAGAGAACACTTGAAACTCTGAAAAGGTTTCTTTTTCTCCTAAACTTTGCAACTTTGCATAAAGTCATGTGTTGCACAGCAGTGGCATGCCGTGTGGTCAAAAATCGATATGATTATGAAGAATGTTTGGAAATCGGTTGTTGCTTTATAAATGGTCTCAGTTTGTTCTTATCCTTCCTATATCGCTCAGTTTTGCTGTCTCATGTTGTTTTCGGGCTTGGTCATAGTTCTTGTCAGTGTTCTGGAAAAACATAACAGCAATCAATGTTTTCAGAAATACAACAACATTAATGATGATGATAATGTCATTACTACTAGTACTGCTGCTGCTGCTACTGCCACAATTAATACTATTACTACTACTTCTACGACTACTACCATCACCATCACCACAACCACTACCCACTACTGCTATTACTGTTACTACTATTACTGATTCTACCTCTAATACAATAATAACAGAACGATGACAGATAGAAGAAAACGAAGAAGAAAAAGAAGAAGAAGAAGAGAAGAAGAAGAAAAAGAAGAAGAAGAAGAGAAGAAGAAGAACAAGAAGAAGAAGAAGAACAAAAACAACAACAACAACGACAATAGTAGTAATAATAATAACAACAACAAAGAATGGTTATGGTAATGATAACGATAGAAATAATCTTAATAATAGTAAATGTAATATGTATTACTAATAATGATGATGATAGTTGGAACAGGACGGAAAATTCTTTCAGCATGCGTGTGAGAGCGCGTGCGAGCGGGCTAACACGCGATTGTGTGTGTGGTGTGTGTGTGTGTGTGTGTGTGTGTGTGTGTGTGTGTGTGTGTGTGTGTGTGTGTGTGTGTGTGTGTGTGTGTGTGGGGTGTGTGTGCGTGTGTATATGAGTGCATGTGTGCACGTGTTCACATGTGTTTATGTAACTAAAACACTTCATGATGATATAACAAATTACATTATAGTTCACAGTATTGTAGTCATTGTGAATAAGTATTTATGTGTTTTAGTCATTGTGACTAAGTGTGCATGTGTTTAAGACATTCATAACATTTTAGAATAGTGTCACAAAAATAATTGACAGCTTGGAAATCTAAAACAGAGAAGGAACAAAAACGACAAGAAAAATAATTAGAGAATAATTACTGCAGGAAATGAAAATGAACGGAAATTGACTTCTTTTTTTCTTCTTCTTCTTTTTTTTCTTCTTCTTCTTCTTCTTCTTCTTCCTCTCTCTCTCTCTCTCTCTCTCTCTCTCTCTCTCTCTCTCTCTCTCTCTCTCTCTCTCTCTCTCTCTTTCTTTCTCTCTTTCTCTGTCTCTGTCTCTGTCTGTCTGTCTCTCTCTCTTTCTCTCTCTCTCTCTTTCTCTATCATTCTCTCTCTTTCTCTCTCTCTTTCTC
>CM060306.1:14530754-14558254 GCA_030674185.1 Monoplex corrugatus | reverse complement strand
GAGTTTCTATAGACTTAAAAAAGTCATTAATCTTTACGTGTGGCAGCATACCTCTACAAGGGGAATACAAATGAAACATAAGGTGTGGTTTACTGCTGAATGTTCAGGTAAGTAAGTGGATGTAGTAATGTCTTAGAACGCTTTGACAATTAAAAGTAAATAAAATTAAAAAAACAGAAAATGTTGTTTATTCAAAAGTGAAAAAGGAAAACCCAATTTTGTTAGATAAAACAGAACGTGCACATACGGATGCAGATTAGTACAGCAATTAAACATTTGAAAACTGGAGAAAACTGCACAATTGATTACCATTGTATTTGAAATGCTTATATATGCTGAACAAGCCATACCAGTGTATTTGAAAAAAGGTAAGGTTATACCTTGTTTGGTAGAGGTACATTACCATTCTGCCGATACTTTTTACTGCTCTCTCTCTCTCTCAGTTTTGATGTGTGTGTGTGTGTGTGTGTGTGTGTGTGTGTGTGTGTGTGTGTGTGTGTGTGTGTGTGTGTGCGTGCGCACGAGCGCGCACCCGCGTGTAAGTGTGTATGGGTGCGTGTGTGTGGGTGTGGGTGTGTGAAAAAGATTTTGGTTTGCCTAAACCTAGACAAATAATAGGCCTGAATGTAGGAACACTGTTCTGATTTTTGTTTTGTTTGCATCATGTAATACTGATAAAATGGATGATTGTTCATTATATATAATTTGAATATGTTCGACTGTTCAAGGAATGGATGTTCGATATTTTTTTTGATTATGCGTAAGAATTTGAGCACATACAAAGAGTGGATTATGTGTCGCACTACTGGAAAATTGTTATCCCCCTTGTCAAAAGACCTTTTCGGGTAATGACAATAAACAGTTTCAGTTTCAGTTTCAGTTTCTCTCTCTCTCTCACTCTGTCTCTCTTTCTCTCTCTCTCTCTCTCTCTCTCTCTCTCTCTCTCTCTCTCTCTCTCTCTCTTTCTCATGCCGCATGTGCATCTGTCTTGTAGCTACAATATAAGAGCAAGGACGATCCAACAGTTTGTGAACCTTTACTGACTTTGAAACATATGTCCGCCTCCAAGAGATAGATGAAAACAAGAGGTCTGTTCTGTTGTTGCTTGGTTTTTCAGTCCCACTTGGCCCACTCTATTTCAATGTGATTAAACTTGAAACTGCTTTGGGAGCGTGCTTTGTGGAATTTCAGCAGTGTCTGTTTTCCATTACTGACCACAGACTCGACTTGTCTCTGTCACCAGTGGCTGTCACCTTCCTCTCCCAATTCCCCAACAAGCAGAGAGACAAAATTGCTTGATAAACAACATAAACATTTCTAATGGAAAGTATTTCCTATCGACCAGAGGGAATGAGTGTTTGTCTGTGTATACATCCATAAAACAATGTCGATGCATGTGTTGTTGTATACATAAATATATATGTGCGTGTGTGTGTGTGTGTGTGTATGTATATATATACATGTGTGTATATATATATATATATATATATATATATATATATATATGTGTGTGTGTGTGTGTGTGTGTGTGTTTTGTTTTGTTTTTTTTCTTTCTTTGTGCATAGGTACACAAAATGTGTCAGTGCAGGTTTCTGATCTGCTTGTAAGGTATACATGTATCAATTTTAAATTTAAAACAAAAACTGACCATTTCACTTTCTCATCATATCCACCAGCTTCCTGCAGGAATCTGGTGGTTAGGTTGAGGGAGTGAAACGGTCAAGTATACGTATTTGCTTTGCTGTTGTGGCTGACAATGCGGGTTACTGGCAGATAGGCCAAGGAGTTAAAGGATTGGATAACTGAAAATTATCAATATGTGGCTGTATCTGATTTCATGTTGAAACACAATGACTCAGAATGTAAAACTCATGTTAGAACTTATGTCAGAACTACTTATGACCTGATCTTTCATACCAACACGCAGCATTCATTGTAACTGGGCACGTGCCCAAACCTGGGTCAAAACTAAATATACACCAGAAGTTCCAGTGAAAGATTTATTTGTTGTTTATGGATGAACTCATCCCAAGACTTTCTACACCTGCGCAACCAGTGACAGATTGACGTAAAAATGCACATAAATCAGATGGAACCTTGAGACTAGGCCAACACGTAGGGTGTATGCACACGTTTATGGCATTCATCATGATCATTTTGGATTTTAATTTTATTATCTGGCATTTGAGACATCAGCGCGAACAAAAAATGTCCCAAGCGTCAGGAAAACATTGGGGGGAAAAAGCAACTAAACCTAAAACTATGTAAGCAGACCTACGTTTTAACATATGTGATGGGGATCACACTGATGGTTATTGGATTAGTGAAGCATCGTTACAGTAGCTACAGCACCTGCTTAGAATGGAAAGACATAAAGGGATCCCACCTCATCAACTATGCCATGAGCATTGGCCCAGGTGCAAGCCTTATAAATGGGATATCGATAATAAGCCAAGGTCCTATGTGGAGCATGTCCTTAGAAATTATAAAAGAAACACAACCCAAACAGTTGTCTCTAACGAAAATCATTATGAAATCATATGTTGAGTGTTAACAAAATATGCATTGTCAAAAAAAGATCTGAACGAAGCGGGTGTCATTGTCCTATGGAAACATGCTTTCCCTGGAGAGAGACCTCACTGACAGAAAAAATACGAAGAAGAAGAAGAAAAACGGGTGTCACTGTACAATGGAGACATGCTGTCCCTGGAGAAGGACGTCCACATTTTTCATAGAAAATACTTGGTCCATCTAAAAAAAGTTTTAAAACGAATAAAAGAATTTCATACAATGCAATATGATTCAGACATAAGTACCTATAAGTTCCATTTGTAAAGGACGTATCAACAAATAACTTCAAAAACATGTTTGCTAAAGGATTGTGTCAGCAGACATCCTCATTCTTGTGTAGGTCACAATTCGGTTTCATAATTTGAAAGTTCCATGCTACAATGGCGCATCCAGAATAGAATGAAGGAGGCAGATACACTCTTCAGGCTGATAACCCTTGGTAGTTTCCTTGAAACTGGAACATAAGGTAGATAAGTTGATAAATTAAGTTTACTTTACAGCAAGGGATCCATTCCGTTCACGCTTTGATGTAAACATGATTATGTATTTTCTTCTGACAGGGCAGGTCATTGCTTCTGATAAAGCTGTGAGGGAAGAAAAAGCTGGGAGCAGGATTGAGGAGATGGTATCGTTGACGGTAGTTTCTTAGACACAAACACCAGAATCAAGTAAGTGTACTTGTACTGTGTATCCTTGACATTGTCTTAATAATTCTGGGACTCTCACTTCATCAAGGTCATTAGTGGGATGGCTTTGGGGTGAGTGTGGGGGTGGGGATGGCAATAGACAGCGGTGTCTTTGAAGTGAATATAATTAGGTGACGGTTAGTTGTTTCGGTGCATCGCTCATGCGCAGCTCTTATCTCAGCATCTTTGAAACATCTGTGCTAAATAAGAAAAGAATATTACGAGGAGAGGCAACTTTCTGTTCACTTTTCTTCCCACTTTTAACCATTCCTGCTCGTCTTTTTACTATTGGTGTTGTTTTTGTTGTCATTGATGTAATTTCTTTTGAAGTTTTCTTTGCAGATATTGTACCACATGACTCTTTAAGTTATGCGAAAATGTTTGGTTTGCATACAAAAGAATTTTGCAACTCCCCAGCTACTACTGCAAGAGACTGAGACTGATGCAGTCATCAGCACATATACACTAGGGTGGACTTGATGATGATTCATTTTGACATACCCTCGATACAGAGACAGAATGCAAGAAAAGGAGAGTAGAGGGAGAACAGTGGAGGAAAGAAGGAAAAAAAAGAGAAGGGGAGAGAGAGCTGAAACAGCAAACGTTCCAAAACTAAGTGCAACAGAATTGACATGATAGTCCCCGTTCAACTTAAGTTCACTTTCTATTATTCATGGCTTGTTGGCACTGAAATCTTTGAAGTTTGGATAACAACTTCTGTAGTTTGCTTTGATGAGACTGAATTTTGCAGAGGAGTTTCATTAGCTAAATTGGTGGCGTGACACAGCGTTTCTCTACTACATCAGTCCTTCCAGCTCGGTGCTGATTGTCAGTTTGGTTTCTACCCACTGCAACCATAATGGTACGAATAGAGAGATAAAGGAAGAAAGAAGCGAAGATTCACTACCGAAGATTAATCGTTTTCAATTGAATTTTGGACATGTCAGAATGTGTCAGGGTACAGGGAACAAAGAATAAACACAGACTTCTGAGGGGCACAGAAAATGAACAATGGGAGAAATAATAAAATCTATTTCAACAGAAAAACAGTTATTCCATTAAGAATGAGAGAAAGCATTGTAGTACAAAAGAAGACATCATAGCAGGGGGGAGGGCAGGGCGCGTGCGAGAGGGAAAGAGATATAGAGGGGAGAGAGAGGGGGGGTGTTGTTAATAGTATCAAATCTTGCCGAAAGATTCACAATAACAGAAATATCATCTCGTCTCCTGTTCATGTGTTCATTGGGAAAGTGGACATTAAGCATTAAACACTGCTATAGGTTCGTTTACGAATGAGACAGCTGAAACTGAAAAGAGTGAGAGGAGTTTAGAGTTTAGAAACAGAGAATGCGAAAAAGAGGAATTGGAGAGAGACAGACAAACAGACAGACAGATGAGGCAAACAGAGCGAGAGAAGGGGGAGAGAGAGAAAGAAAGAGGGAGAGACAACAGAGACAGACAGACAGACAGATGACACAAACAGAGAGAGAGAGAGAACGAGTGAGTGAATGAGAAAGAAAAGAGAGAGAGAAAGAAAAGAGAGAGAGGCAAAGAGAGAGAGAAAAAGAAAGAAAGAGAGAAAGGCAATGAGAGAGAAAGAGGCAGAGACAGAGAGAGAGAAAGAAAGAGACAGACAGACACAGACAGACAGAGAGAAAGAGAGAGAGAAAGAGACAGAGAGAGAGAGAGAGAAAGAGAGACACTGAGAGAGAGAGAGACACAGAGAGAGAGAGACAGACAGACAGACAGAGAGAGAGAGATGTCTTTACACGGAGATGCACAAGCTGCAGGAGGTGAAAGTTTGGAAAATAAAAATCGCATGAAAGCCTTAGCTTGACTTTTTTTTTTTTTTTTCCTTTTTTTTTTTCTTCGAGAGGTATTCATATTTGATGTCTCAGGTGATTTTTCTGTTCCTTTTTTTTTTCCTTTTTTCTTTTTTTTTTCTTTCTCTCTGTCTCTCTCTGTCTCTCTCGTTCTGTCTCTCTCTGTCTCTCTCTGTCTCTCTCTGTCTCTCTCTCTCTCTCTCTCTCTCTCTCTCTCCTCTTTCGAGGGGTATTCATATTTGATGTCTCAGGTGATTTTTCTTCTCATTGTTTTCTAGTAATATTTGTTTCCACAGTTGACAGTTGACATCAAGGGACTGTTGATGTAGAGAGTCTGTCAGTGTTGACAGATAAGGTCATTTGTGTGTGAAACAGCACCAGGGCCACACTTGGAAATTTCTTGCTCAGAATGACAAGACTCTCTCTCTCTCTTGTCTCTTTGTCTCTATCTGTCTCTCTGTCTGTCTGTCTGTTTGTCTCTCTCTCTCATTCTGTCTCTCTCTCTCATTCTGTCTCTCCTCTCATTCTGCTCTCCTCTCTCTTTCTGTCTCTCTGTCTCTGCCTCTTCTCTCCTCTTTTCTCTCTCTCTCTCTCTCTCTCCTCTCTAACACACCAACACACGCACGTAATACATATATGCATACTATATATCAGGCTCTAGGCATGGAATAAGCACAATAATCAGCGCAATATTGGATAAAATGAAACTTAACGATTTTAGGTAAGCTATTCTTCTAACTGGCATAATCCTTCGTTTTGAGGAAATTGTACACATTGCCTTAAGTTGTACACATTACCTTAACTTGTACACATTACCTTAACTTGTACACATTACCTTAACTTGTACACATTACCTTAACTTGCACACATTACCTTAACTTGTACACATTACCTTAACTTGTACACATTACCTTAACTAATACACATTACCTTAACTTGTACACATTACCTTAACTTGTACACATTACTTTAACTTGTACACATTACCTTAACTTGTACACATTACCTTAACTTGTACACATTACTTTAACTTGTACACATTACCTTAACTTGTTCACATTACCTTAACTTGTACACATTACCTTAACTTGTACACATTACCTTAACTTGTACACATTACTTTAACTTGTACACATTACCTTAACTTATTCACGTTTAACTTACACATTACTAAATTGTCACATTACCTTAACTTGTACAATTCCTTAACTTGTACACATTACCTTAACTTGTACACATTACCTTAACTTGTACACATTACCTTAACTTGTACACATTACCTAACTTGTACACTTCTTACTTTCACTTCCTTAACTTGTACACATTACCTTAACTTGTACACATTACCTTAACTTGTACACATTACCTTAACTTGTAACATACTAACTTGTACAATTACCTTAACTTGTACACATTACCTTAACTTGTACACATATACCTTAACTTGTGAAAACCATTTCAACATAATTCGTTAGTTTGAAAAAAAACAATTTTTATCTATATCATTTCTCAGTTAATATTGTTTTAAGAACTGAATATGCCAAATTACCTAATATTTTTAAACTGTTTTTGGATTCTATTTGATTTTAAAATGTGACCTATACAAGACATCATTTGATATATATTATGTAACTTCCTAGCTAAACTGATTTTGTTTTTCTTTATGATTCTGTATAGCTAAAAAACATTGCTAAATTCATATGTATTAACTGGACTGATTTTCAAACTGAATCCTGTCTCCATTGTCTCATCAAGTGTGTGTCATCTGCGAACATTAGAAATATTATGTTCTAATAACACTGAATGAAATTTCTTTCATATCTGTATACTTTTCTATTCATGGTCACCAATATTTCTGCAATTAAGATGTGGAGGTATGGGGGACAGGATTGATTTGCCTTTCTATGTTATAGCATCATGTACACTGATCATTGTCTATACACTAGATTCAATGATTTTATGAAATGTACTTATTCACCTTACTATACTAGGGACAGAATCTGAACTTTAAACATTAAATGCCAGTCAACAGAGTCAGAAGCTTTCTCAAAATGTGAGTATAACAATAAACAAGTAATTGATATTAGACTAGTATTGTCATCCATGTATCTGTAAGCAATGAATCATAATTTTAAATACCATTGAAAAGAGCGATTTCCTTCCAGAAAACCATAGATAAGTTTGTTCTTCTGTCCCATACCAACGAACATATTGACTAAACTTTGATAAACAAAATCAACAACAAAGCTACATATCAATTGCCGTCATGCAGTGGTTTGGGCAGCAAACTACCAACTGGAAGGCTGTGGGTTCGAATCCTGTCAGGTTTGTCAAAATTGTTGTGGGATTTTCATTTTTCGCCCCAACCGACCCAGCATTCAGTGTGCTATTGCCTCACTGGAAAGACAGAACCACACAGTCGAGTCTCATTCATTTCGTGGATGCGTCATTGAGGGTGTTGTTTAAATTTCCTGACCAACACTGCAGATGTCTGTATCTCTCGGGCCTGGCTGACACCAGGATATATTCTGATCACGCGGAGTACAGCCATGTCATTCACGCAGTCTTAACCCTAGATGGCATCATGATTATCATCCCCCATCATCTTCTCACAGAAGCATTGTGAAAAATTATCCCAAATTTTGTGACCATAAGGGGAAAGCAAAAAAGCAACAGCAGCATCAACAATGACAACAACAGCAACAACACCACCAACAATAACAGCAAACGTAACCTACAAAATTACTGAATATATTTCAGGACATTGTGGACTGAGACAGAAGAATGGAGAGACAGACAGAGCACCACAGTGACACAGAAAGTCAGTCAACCAGAGCGATATATAGAAACATTTAAAAAGACGGACAGACAGAGCGACAGATAGATACAGACAGACAAAAAAAATAGACAGACTGGCCACAGTTACACTGTACGTCAATATTAATTTTACATCACGTTCTCTATGGGAGAGAATCGAAAATCAAATTTGTAAATCAAGTTATTTGGAAACGAGGTTTGGGGTGGAAGCATAACCAATCTCCTTGAGCAGCAGTTCATTCTGAGAGTCAAGGAAGATTTGATGGCATTGGAAGGGGAACAGCCAGGGCGTGGCACTGTTAGTGTCTACAAGATTAGAGTTAGTGAAAGTTTTACGTTGAGAAGTGAAACTAAGTTGTTTATTTACGCTGTCGACGGCGTCCTCGCAGGGAACACCTTGGTTAAGTGCATGTAGCCAAAAACAGGAACAAGTCGAAACAAACAGGACATGTTACTGGTATGTTTGTATGTTTGCTTGCCAGTAGGGTTGTCAATGATTGAACAAGTAATGATTGTTTGGTAGTATTGTTATCTGTTGGTTTGCTCATAGGTTTGTCAATAATTACATCATCCCTTCGCATCTGTATGTTCTTGCATGCAAGATTTTGTTCTTTTTTTGTTGTTGTTTGTTTTGGTATTTGTGTGTGTTTTTTGTTGTTGTTGTTGTTTTGTTTTTTGTTTTTGTTTTGTTTTGTTTTGTTTTGTTTTTCGTCTTCGTAAAGATTTTAGTTTCTGTTCCTAGTTGTGTTTGTGTGTGTTTGTGTGTTTGTGTGTTTGTGTGTGTGTGTGTGTGTGTGTGTGTGTGTGTGTGTGTGTGTGTGTGTGTGTGTGTGTGTCTGTGTCTGTGTCTGTGTCTGTGTCTGTGTCTGTGTGTGTACGAGTGTATTTGTGTGTGTGTGTTCGCGTGCGTGTGTGTGTGTGCGTGCGTGTGCATGTGTGCGTAGGTGGGAAGACGTGTGTGTGTGTGTACAGGTGGTGAATGGATGTGCGTGCGTGTAATTGTGTGTATGGAGGTAGGAGATGTATTTTAATTCCGTTCGTGGATTTCACCCGAAAGGTTATTGACAACACATTACTGTAATGACTTCTATTATTTAAAGAAGGGGATAGAGGCAAGAGAAATAGGACACAATAATCAGAATCGGAACATGCCGTGGTGCAACGTGTTTCAGAATCAACAGGAAGTGTGCTAAAATATAGAAACAGGGAACTTTGGGTTGATTTCTACCTTCATTTTAAAGATAATTCGCTTCATCCGGTGGCTTATTTGCAGGAATATATTTAAGTCCGAACAACGACTCTTACATACAGAATATGGAAAAGGGTCGTTTATGGATATATTTTCTATTGAATATTATATTCTGCTGAACAGAACAGCTCGGCTTTCTACTTAAGTTTACTTCAAATTGATTGTTTAAGAGAGTTGTTGTTGCTTACAAATGTTATTTCCAGGAAAAAAAACACATTTTGTAGAAAGAAAAGCCATTTTACGTCGACGTGCCTCATCTGACAATATTTGTGTTGAATGGGAAAGCCTAAAAAAAGTTCTTCCAAATTTCGTGTCTTTGGTCCTTGTATTTTAGGTTTAGTGTGTTGTTGTTGTGGTTGTGGTTGTTGTTGTTCTTCTTCTTCCTCTTCTTCTTCCTCTTCTTCTTCTTCTTCTTCTTCTTCTTCTTCTTCTTCTTCTTCTTCTTCTTCTTCTTCTTCTTCTTCTTCTTCTTCTTCTCTTCTTCTTCTTCTTCTTCTTTCTTCTTCTTCTTCTTCTTCTTCTTCTTCTTCTTCTTCTTCTTCTTCTTCTCTTCTTCTTCTTCTTCTTCTTCTTCTTCTTCTTCTTCTTCTTCTTCTCTTCTTCTTGTGTTTGAAATGATCATATGATATGATGCCATTTCTGAGTTCGCAGACTTTTACAAAAATAAAGTTTTCTTGTGACTGTTGCTAATAATGTTATAACACTAACCGTTGGATATTAAATGAATACAAATCGATGCTACTCAGTGACACTTCGTTCTTTAAGATGGATCAACATGTCCTGTGTGGCCATCATCAGCCCCCAAATCAGTTTAAATAAAATTCTCGAATGAACAATCACGAAATTTATACGGATACATTTTTTGACATTTTAGATACTTCCATTTACTTAGAATTAAATTATTGCTTTAAATTATGGTTCTTGCCTGTTCTACTCATACACATATAATTTATCATTTTTCCAGATCTGCGCTTTGCATGAAGTAAATATTCATTCACAAAAAGCAGAGAACAATTTCCTGATTTCAGTTTGGTTATGAAGAAAGGAGGAGGATGGGTGGAGAACCAGGCAGACAGACAAACACAATGGGCTGGTTTGAAACCACTTCTACTCCTCGTCTGTAAAGTAATGAATGCAGAAAAAAGGAGGTGGAGAGGGAGGGAGGGATCAGTCATATTTTCACCTCAGCCATAGTTTCACAGTCATGGTTTCCTACCAGGCTAGACATTCGATGTAACATTTTGTCAATATGCGTCATTATATAATGGATAATTTCATAGACAACATGACAGGGTTTTTATGTTTGGTTGGTTGTTTGTTTGTTTGTTTGTTTTTTGGGGGTTTTTGTTTGTTTGTTTGTTTCTGTCATCATCGATCAGAAGTGAAGCAATGCCTATTGATTTACATCTGCGGTTTCGTGACTTCCCTTTGAATAAGTCCTTATTGTATTATGGGAATTTATCGTATATATTGAGTTATCGCTCTTGTTGTATGGGTCTCTTTATGCTGAGGGGGCGCTACGAATCTCCAAAATTAGCTCTGTCTTGTGGATACGCCATGGCGTCAGACTCTTCACAAAGGTTGTGTCATGTATATTGCAGTAGTCCTGAATGCCCTGCATGCTGTACTGCTGCAAGACCTGGACTACCTATTCAGGGCACATTCAACAGCTGGAACGGCGTCGCCTATGATGTCTAGCCAAACTCTGCAAACATTACAGTGCCAAGATCGAGAGTCTAATCTTTAAGTTCTGAAGAACTGTGGCTTGCCAAATAAAGTTTCTACTCATCAAATGCCAGCTTCGTTGGACAAGATATTTTTGTTGATATGGAAGACAACAGCATCCCAAAGATAATTCTGTACGGAGAGCTGGAGCAAGGATTCTGTGAAGACACTGGAAGACAGGGAAGACACTGAAACGATGGAAAAAATACTCTGAAGTCAACCTCATCACCTGTGGCATCAACACCATCGGTTTGGTTGGGAAAACGTGTTTTTTTTTTAGGATCATTGCACTCAGGGAGGCTACCTTTGTGCTCACCTTTTTTTTTCGTCCAATTTTCTACGCCATCACGGATGGCCACAGAAGCTGGCACAGTTTTTTTGTTTGGTTGGTTGGGGTTTTTTTACATTGCGATGATGATGATGTCGATGAGGATGATAACCATGATGGTATGGAGTTCCATCTAGGACTGAGACTGCGTGACAGGGCTGTACTCTACGCTTAATATCATAATATATCCTGGTGTCAACAGGGCCCGAGAGATACAGACACCTGCGGTGCTGGTCAGAAGATTTGAGCAACACCCTCAATGATGCATCCGTGAAGTAGATGAGACTCATCTGTGTGGTTCCTGTCTTCCCAAAGAGCCCATAACACGCCCAACTCCGGATAGGAGCCGGTTAGAACCGAAAAACCCCACAATGATGTAGTTTTGAAGGGACTGGTAGGGATTCGAACCCACAACCTTCCAATCGGTAATCCGCTGCGTTAACCATTACACCACGGCGACTGGTCAGTTGGGAAAACATTGCCTGTAACAGAACCAGATGATGACAGCAGTGAATGCAGGGCACACTCACATTTCAACAGAACAAAACAGCTGTTATCGAACATAAGACCAATCTCATCATCATCATCATCAGGTGCCCTGCCGCATGGCGTTGGCGACCATGGACTTCCAACCATCTCTATCTCTCGTTGCCCCCAGCATCTCCCCCACCCTCCTCATCCCCAGCCACTCTGCAAGTCCGTCCAGCATTCTCTCCCTGGGTCTACCTGGTGCTCTCTTTCCCTCTAGCTTTCCCGTTGTGACCAGGTGCTCCAAATCCCCCTTCCTCATAAAATGACCTATAGATGTTGCTTGTCTTTTCCTAATCTTCCTTATGAGTGATCTACTTGTGTCTGCCTCCATCAAGACTGTCTCGTGTGTTTTCTTTGCTGTCCATGGAACTCTCAACATTCTTCTCAGAAACCACATCTGGGCTGCCTCAATCTTGCTCTGGCTTTGCTTGCTGGCTGTCCACGCCTCGCATCCGTACAACAGTATTGGTTCTATATAGCATTCAAGGACTCTCTTTCTGATGTTAATTGATAGGCATTTGTTGGTAAGAATGCTTGTCATCTTCTTGAATGCTGTTTTGGCTTGGCCCATTCTGCCAGCTATTTCCGATGTGCATCTACAGAAGCAAAACACATGGCCAAAGAACCCTTTCCCATGCAGCACCCGCGGAAGAACAAGTGTCTCCAGGATCAGTTGTGTATCCCACATGAAGACCCACACCAGGCGACAAAGGATCAACATGCTTTTTCATCCTTTGTATGTGTCCATCATAATCATTGTCGTATTCCTTGTATTTATTACCCTTTTGTCGCAGTGGATTTATCGTATGACTTCTGGACTTGTCTCTCCAGGGAGAGAACTTGGATGAAATGCAGTGCAACCTTTGAGTGTGTTTTGTGTTGTGTTCGTGTGTGTGTGTGTGTTTGTGTGTGTGTGTGTGTGTGTGTGTGTGTGTGTGTGTGTGTGTGTGTGTGTGTGTGTGTGTGTGTGTGCGTGTGTGTGTGCGTGCGCGCGCGAGCTGTGTGTGTATGTGTGTGTGTGTGTGTGCGTGCCATGTGTGTGTGTGTTTGCCTTTGTGTGTGTGTGTGTGTGTGTGTGTGTGTGTGTGTGTGTGTGTGTGTGTGTGTGTGTGTGTGTTGTGTGTGTGTGTGTGTGCGTGCGTGTGAGTGCATGTGCGTGAGTGTGGCTCTGTGTGTGTGTGCGTGCGTGCGTGTGCGTGTGCGTGCCATATGTGTATATATGCGTGTGTGTATGTGCGTGTCTATGTGTGTGCGTGCGTGCGCGCATACTGTATGTGTGCATTGTGTGTGTGCGTGCGTGCGTGCGTGCGTGTGAGTGTGTGTGATTGCGTGCGTGTGTGTGTGTGTGTGTGTGTGTGTGTGTGTGTGTGTGTGTGTGTGTGTGTGTGTGTGCATGTGTGTGTGAGCGTGTATGTGATGAGAATGCCATATGTGTGTGTATATATATAATGCGTGTGTGTGCGTGCCGTGTGTGTGTGTGTTAATGTGTGTGTGTGTGTGTGTGTGTGTGTGTGTGTGTGTGTGTGTGTGTATGTGTGAGAGAGAGAGAGAGAGAGAGAGAGAGAGAGAGAGAGAGAGAGAGAGAGAGCGTGCACTCACACACGCGCGTGTATATTTCTGCTTACATAGAAAAAGAGGATTCCTTTGAAAATATTGGCCAGGGAGAACTTCTTTGTGCCACATGATCCTTAACATACACAAAATGCGTGTCGCATACAGTATCAGGGTTTATTGTCTCTTCTGAAAGACTAGCATCTAGATCTCCACTGAAGATCTGGTGAAAGGGGAGAGGAGAGCGAGAAAAAAATTCCTGTCCTCATTGTGATTTGAACACAAGTTTTTCACACAAGGCAGGTGTTTTAATCACTAGGCTACACACTGTGCTGGATTCTTAAAATACAAAACCATCCACATGCAGTGCAGAAATGATACAGTGCGTCTACAAACACATACACGGAACCTCACCTCATGTTGATCATGCTTAGTCTTGTCTGTTTGTTCAGTTGTTTGTTCGTGTGTTTGTTCATTTGTTGCTAAATTCATTTGTTTGTTTGTTTATTTTTCTTGCTTCGAAAAAGCAAGCTGAAATATGCAATAGATAAACTACTATATTACGTTCACAAAAAGGGAACAGATCTTGTCCATTCTCCCTTTGATGTAAATAATAATAATAATAATTACAATATTTATATAGCGCAAAATCTTGATAAAATCAAATCTAAGCGCTGAAGCAGACACACACGCAGGCACGCACGCTCGCACACACACGCACGCACACATACAGACACACACACACACACACACACACACACACACACACACACACACACACACACACACACACACACACACACGCATGGCTATAAATGGGGAGAAAGAATAAAAGCAATAAAAGCAAGAATAAAAGCAATGGAAAATTATAGAGAGCATAGCATGCAATTATATATTATAACCATGTGATTCCCTCCGAGCGGAGACAGGCTGCAGAGGGGAGGGTTGAGTGAGGTTAGGATTTTATGCAGGAGAGAAAAGGTGAGTTTTGAGAGCGGACTTGAAGGAGACAAAAGTAGGTTGCTGACGGACTGAGAGAGGAAGTTTGTTCCAGGAGAGTGGACCAGAAACAGAGAAGGCTCGTGGACCATAGGTATTGAGCTTAGTGCGTGGAAAGCGAAGAGTCAGAGGATCAGAGGCAGAGCGGAGGGTACGTGAGGGAACATAGATCTCAAGTAGGCTTGACAGGTAATCGGGGGCTGCGTTATTGAGGCTTTTGTAGCACATGGTGTCTAGTTTGTACTGTATGCGCTTTGATACAGGGAGCCAGTGAAGTTGTGCCAGGAGAGGAGATATGTGGTCAGCTTTTTTCTTTTTGAGTACAAGGCGTGCAGCATTGTTTTTGAATGCGCTGTAGGATGTGAATGGTGGAGGCAGGAAGACCAGACAGGAGTGAATTGCAATAGTCAATGCGAGACATTATGAAGGAGAGAACGAGTTTTGCAGTTGTTTCGACAGAGAGATACTTCCTGATCAGCTTTATACGATGGAGATGATAGTAGCAGGATCTGGCAGTTTGAGAAACAAAGTTGTTCATGGAGAGGGTAGAGTCAATGCAGACACCAAGGTTTTTAGCTGAATCAGAAATTGGGACTGATGTGTTACATAATGGGAGAGAA
Organism: Monoplex corrugatus; assembly: GCA_030674185.1. NCBI lineage: Eukaryota > Metazoa > Mollusca > Gastropoda > Littorinimorpha > Ranellidae > Monoplex > Monoplex corrugatus. Next base: position 14,543,354 of record CM060306.1, on the reverse strand, counting down.
AGAGGAGGCAGCTGAGAAAGTTTCTGACGGGTGCCAATGAGGATAGCTTCTGTTTTGTCGTCATTAAGCTGAAGTCTATTGTGTGTCATCCAGTTCTTAATGTCCGAGTAACACTCAGTGGTGCGAGTCAACATGTGATTATAACTTTTCGCTGATACGTCAGATGGCTGTTTTTGTTGGAACTTTCCATACAGAGAGAGAGAGAGATGGGGAGAGAGAGAGAGACACAGACAGACAGAGAGACGGAGAGACAGAGACAGAGAGAGAGCGAGAAAGAGAGAGAGAGAGAGATGAAGAGGGAGAGAGATACATGAAAAGAGAGAGAGATACATGAAAAGAGAGAGAAGTGGAGTGCAGGGGTAATATTCTCTTTCAATGCGAACGTGGGGTTGAAAACATTTCTGGAATATGAATACCAGGGCTGATGAGCTGTGCTGTATTGAATGCTCGTCTTTGGCATTGTATGAACAGTGTTCCGACCCTCATTCACACTTAAATGAAGCGGAGTGAGACAGGTAAAAGTCTTACACAGTCAGCACTTTGAAATGATGACTATAACGTGATGATAATCGGTTCAGCACTTAACTTGTGCACACCATCCTTCTTGCCATCATTGTATTATACGCACTAGTCGTGCAGAATATATGATGGCATCGAGATAAGAATGTATTTCCGTGGAATTTCATTTTTGCTAAGTGTTTAGGATATCCCGCCATGTCTCTATGATGATGTTTGTTTGTGTGTTTGTTTGTTCGTTCGTTTGTTCATTCATTTGTTTTGTTTGTTTTTTCATTTATTTGTTTGTTGTGTTTTTCTTGATTTGAAACGCCAGACTACATAATGAAATAGATAAGTTGTTATATTAAGTTTATTTAAAAGGAACACATCTTGTCCATTCTCTCTTTGACGTAATTGTTGTTATAACTTTATGCTGAGACGGCAGTTGACTATTTTTATGGAACGTTCCATACAGAGAGAAAAAGATGGAGAGAGAGAGATAGATGGAAAAAGAGGGAAAAAAGTGGAGTGCAGGAATAATAGCCTCTTTCAATGTGAGCGTTGGGCGGGGGGGGGGGGTGAAGATGTTTTCTAGAACGTGAACGCCAGGTATGAAGAACTCTGCCCTATGGAATATTCCTCTTTGGCATTGTATTAACAATGTTCACATCCTCACTCACACTTCAGGGAGGGAGAGAGGTAAAATCTGACACAATCAACGCTTTGAAGTGATAATCATGACGTGATGATAATCGGCTCAGCACTTTTGCATACCATCTTTCTCACCATCTGTATACCAGTATATTATACTAGCCTGTTGAATATGTGATAACATGGAGATAAGAATATACTTCTGTGGAATTTCATTTCTGATGTACATATTATTATTCCAGCGGTGCCTCTATGATGATTTTTCGTTTGTTTCTTTGCTTGTTTGTTCGTTAGTTCCTTTGTTCCTTTGTTCTTTTATGTTTGTTCGTTTCTTCATTCTTTTGTTTGTTTCTTCATTTGTTTCCCTTTTTCTTGCTTTAAAACATCAACTTAAAATATGAAATACATAAGCTAAAATATTAAGTTCACTTAGAGATTAGAGTTTGTCCCTTCTCCCTTTGTTGTAAATGTGATTATAATTGATCGCTGATACGGCAAATGACTGTTTATTGGAGCTTTCTATACAGAAACAGAAAGATGGAGAGACAGAGATAGATGGAAAAATAGAGAGAAATGGAGTGCAGGGGTGATATCCTCTTTCAGTGTGAGCGTGGGGTTTGAAGATTCTTCTAGAATATGAACACAAGAACTGAGGAAGTGTACTGAATATTCCTCTTTGGCATTGTATTAACAATGTTCAGACTCTCACTCACACTTCAGCGGAGGGAGAGAGGTAAAATCGTATACACTCAGCGCTTTGAAGTGACTGTTATGACGTGATGATGATTGGTTCAACACTTGTGCACACCGTCTTTTTCACCATCTTTGTAGTAGTATGTGCTAGTCTGCTGAATGTGTGATGGCAACGAGATAAAAACATCCTTGTGTGCAATTTCATTTTTGCTGTGTATTTAATTATTCCCACCATGTTATCATGATACTTTTTGTTTCTTTGTTTGCTCGTTACTTTGTTTGTCCATTTCTTGTATGTGTGTTCATCTTTTTTCTGTTCATTTATTTGTTTGTCTGTTCGTTTGTATATTTTTCTTGCTTTGAAAAGTCTTACTAAAATATGAAACAGATAAGCAGCTATATTAAGTTCATTTAATAAGAACAGATCTGGTCTATTCTCCTTTTGACGTAAATATGATTATAACTTTATGCTGATACGGCAGTTGACTGTTTTGATGACACGTTTCATACACAGAGAGAATGATGGAGAGACAGATAGACAGAAAAAGAGAGACGTAAATGTTATTACTGCTTTACGCTGATACGGCAGTTCACTATTTTGTTGGAACTTTTTACACACAGAAAGATGGAGAGACACAGATAGGTGGAAAAAAGAGAGAGAAATGGAGCGCAGGGGTAATATCCTCTTTCTATGCAAGCGTGGGGGTTGAAGATATTTCTAGAATACGAATACCAGGATTGAGGAACTCTGCTGTATAGTATTGAATATTCCTCTTTGGCATTACATTAACAATGTTCAGACTCTCACTCACACTTCAGGGAGAGGGAAAGAGGTAAAACCTGATACAGTCAGAGCTTTGAAGTGACTGTTATGATGACGTGACGACAATTGCTTCAGCACTTGTGCGCACCATCCTTTTCACCATCTTTGTAGTAGTGTGTGCTAGTCTGCTGAATATGTGATGGCATTGAACAAGAGCGTAGTTCTGAGCAATTTCGTTTTGCTGTTTATTCAATTATTCTAGCCAAGCCCCCAGACAATTTTTGTTTGTTTGCTTGTTTGTTTGTTTGTTTATTTGTTTGTTTGTTTGTTTGCTTGCTTGCTTGTTTGTTTGTTAGTTTGTTTGATTTATTGTTTGTTTAGGATCATCACCTTTTGGGAGATTTTCTTTGTGCTCACCTTTTCTTTTTCTTTATTTTTTCTTTCTGTCTTTCTTTTCTTTTCGTTTTTTAATTTTTATTTTTGTCCCATTTTCTATGCCAACATAATGGCTACAGAAGCTGGTACAGTGTTTGCAGTTTTTACAATTTGATGAGGATGATGGTGATGGGGATGATAATCATTATTCTATGAGGTTATCTTCCAGGACTGAGACTAGGTGACAGGACTGTAATCTACGCTTACTATCATAATATGTCATGGCGTCAACCAGGTCCGAGAGATACAGACATCTGCAGCGTTGATCAGAAGATTTGAGCAACACCCTCAAAGTTGCATCCGTGAAGTGGATGAGACTGGACTGTGTGGTCCAGTTTTCCCAATGAGCCCATAGCGCCCTCAAATCTGGAAAGGATACAATTGTAATGGAAGAATCCCATAATCATGTTTGAAGGCACTGATGGGGATTCGAACCCACAACCTCTCAGCTGGTAGTCCATTGCATTAACTGCACACCACAGAGGGCTGGTGTTTGTTTGTTTGTATGTTTGTTTGTTTTGTTTTGTTTGTTATTTTGCTTGCTTGCGTTGTCCCACTGATAAGAGTTATAATCTCTGAAGTTACCACATTCACATGTGTCTAAGTGCACGTAGGCACTGTACACACACACACACACACACACACACACACACACACACACACACACCACACACACACACAACACACACACGTATAAACGCACAGACACACGCACGCATGCACGAGGATACACAATATTAGTCCTTGTCTGTTAGAAATTTTTGCCTTGAAAAGTGAAAGCAAAAAAAAACGAAAACGATAAGTTAATATATTAAGTTTGCTTGATATGAAAAGATCTTGTGCATTCTCCCTTTGACATAAATGTGATTATAACTTTCGCTGATATGGCAGATGACTGTTCTGATAAAACGTTCTGATAAAACGTTTCATAGAGAGAAAGAAAGACAGGGTGAAAGATGGAAAAAGAGAGTGATGGGGAGCGCAGGAGTAATATCTTCTTTCGCGCAACGGTTGAAAATATTTCCAGAACATGAACACTGGTCTTGAGGAATTCTGTCTGTTATTACAGTGGCAAAGATGAATAGTTAATGATGTTCAGACGCTCAGTCATTCGCGCTAGGGGAGAGGGCTTAAAACCAAAGACAGCGGGCGCTTTGAAGTGATTATCATGACGTGACGTTAATTAGTGCAACTCGTCACTCATGCACCACTGTATTCCTCAGCATCTGTGTGCAGTATATTCTAGTTTGCTGAATAAGACTAGTGTTGGTAGCGAAGGGAAGAACACAGTCATTTCTGCACGTTTTTGTTTTTGCTGCTTTTTGTACTCATTTCCAATTTTTCGTTATATAGATAATTTTCACACTCTATTGTTAATTATACATCTTGAGTTGTATACATGCATGCGCGCGTACGCGCTCACACCACACACACCACACACCACACACACACACACACACACACACACGCACGCACGCGCACACACACACACACACACACGCACGCACAGACACACACACAACATACACGCGCGCACGCACGCACATACGCATGCGTACTTATACGCATATACACACGAGCAAACAAACACATGCATATGCACACATGTAAGCAAACAAATATGTACACGTTAATACATGCACACATGTACATGCACACAGAAAAGCACAGAAGAGTTTGTGTGTGGAATATTTAGTGTTAAATAAAGTTGTTTGAAATAATCTATTTTCTCTGTCACATATCAGTATTTCATTTCGGGACATTGGCTCTGTTGTTTATTAGTGGATCTTTACCAACGTCTGGCCGCAGCTGTGAATTGTCAGACCAGCAAAAGCATAATTCTTACAGAGGTTCAGCTCAACGCTTAAGGTCGCGTGGTGTTTGAAAAAACAAGTGCCTAAAACCTGCACATTTTGTGTGAGATTTGTAAACATCTTTTTAGTCACAAACTTATGACAGTCTGTTTTTAACGTTGTGACACAGTCTTCCATTGTTAGAAAAAAAAGTATTTTCTGTACTTATTTTCTTTTAGGGAGGGAGATCATAAGAATAGCTTGACCATTATATTATCTTAATCCCCGCTCAACTAACTGTTGATATAAGTGTATGTAAGTTGTTGGTGTCCACATTTTCTCCATGGTAGTCTTGATTTTGCAGTTATGTTTCGAAGATACACAAGGAATTGATGTTTGTACTTTATTATAGTAGTAGCAGGGTAGTAAGGTAGTAGTAGTAATAGTAGTAGTAGTAGTAGTAGTAGTAGTAGTAGTAGTAAGTAGTAGTAATAGTAGTAGTATAGTAGTAGTAGTTAGTAAGTAGTATAGTAGTAATAGTAAGTAGTAGTAGTAGTAGTAGTAGTAGATAAGTAGTAGATAGTAGAGAGAGTTAGAGTAGTAGAGTATCAGTTATTATAGTGATGGTTATCATCTTGTTATTATCTATATTGTACTATCTATTTAAAATAGCATTTACACGAATACGTGCTCTGAAATAACAGTGACAGGATACAACGACACTGTATCTTCCACGAGGAACGTTTGTGACACATCACACAATCTGAGACAACTTTCGAAAGTTAAAATCCTGGGTGTGTTTCATAAGCTGTGCAAGAATACAAATTCTGAGCACGAAATCTGACACTGTTGTTAAATACATTAGCTTTCAATATGCAAATATTGCCCTTTGCAATCTGGTCCAGAGACCCCTTACACTCTGTACCTTTCGGGCCTAGGTTTGAGAGTTTTGTGGGCGATGCTCGTGAGTACGTGACTTTCAAAACGCAAACTAGTTTAATCTTTGCAAGAAGAATCAAGAGAACACTTTAAATATGTCAATTACAGTTCCTGGTTGACATCAGAAATAATAAAATAAACTAAATAAGATTTTATGAAAAAAAAATAGTAATTTGTGTCTTGTTCTTAAATAAATGAAATAAGATAGAAACAAGTAGATATTTATTTCCTGTTTTTTATTTCATTCCATTTCATTTTGTTAAAACGTGTTCAGTGTTCAGGGTGGCAAAACTTGTATTTAGTGATCACTCGAGCCAGCCGTCAAATTTGGCGCTGTAGGTAAACCGATTTGTCTGAGTTGTAGCGAGTCATTCGATTTCTATTTCAGTTCGTGCTATTTATAGTCTTGCCGGTCACTAAGGACCGTTACAAGGGCTGTCACCATACTAATAACTGAAGGTCAATGGTAGGAAACTGTCACAACGCTAAAAATGCATCAGTCTATATTTCACAAGTTTGCAAATGTTCAGATCTAGTATAAGAAGATCTAACCCAAAATGTAATCCTTTCTACGATGAAATCATATTAAATGAAGGAATATCAGTGCTCTCAAGAATGCAATAAATAACTAAATGTGCAAGTACATAAAATATACATCAGTTAATAAATAAATAAACAAAATAGGTAAATAGATAGATAAGTAATAATTAAATACTCAATAAATGGAAGTATAAAAAAAAATGGGAGAGCCAGGGAGAAGTCCGCTAATAAATAATAGATAAATAATAAGTGAATAAACATAGAAATTGGGCGAGCCAGAGAGCAGAAGGTCCTCATAAATAAATAAATAAATAAATAAATAAGTGAATGAAATAATAGAAAATTCTGGGGAGAGCCAGAGAGCAGAAGGTCCTCAGGGAGAAACCCCCGTCAAGCAAGTGTTTCGGCCCTTAACTCCTGACACTCTAAGGGGCCAGGCCGCATCCAGGTCATGACTCCTGGATGCCCCTCTGCGTCTGCTGTCACGGTGAGTTTGCTGTAAAATATTCGTGCCTGGTGCCACTCCCAAAAATCCAGTGACAGAAGTTCGAAATTTGATTGGTGAGCTTTAGTCACAGAATTTCAAAGGAGGTTTTGTTTGTAGAAGGAAACACGTAGAGTTCTGGCTTTGTCTAAAAAGAATCTCATGAACGCTGGTTCCGTTTTTTGTTGTTGTCATTTTTGATTAATTGGTTCATTTATAACACGTTTTAGGTTTGACAAAAGCTGTTTTCTATTAGAAAATGTGTTTCGACCAGTGTACTCTCTCTTGATTTAACTAGAACACACAAAAAGACACTCTAAACAATCAAGGCAAAAATGGTGGAAACGGGAATCTACATGTAACTGTAATACTATCTAGTAAATGGAGTGAATGTTGACCTGATTTGAATGACAAATATTAATTTCCAGAACATGGATAAATGTTAATTGTGCTTAAATGAAAGAAATAGACCAAACGTCAGATGGCCTGCAACCTAGACTTTAAAAAGTAAGAACCATGGGCACGATCAACTGATGGAAATGAAATGAAGAAAAATCCAAAACAGCCAACAAACAGCCGAAGCCTGAACTACAATCAACAAATACAGCAAGTATGTAACCAATGTTAAACTCAAGATCAGATTGTCAGAAGAGAAAAGAAAGACCCAAAAATAAGGAAAACAAATTACCACAAACACAGCACACCAATAAAGAAATTTAAAGAGAACGAGAGAGAGAGAGAAGAGAGAGAGAGAGAGAGAAAATAATGCGTGCATCATCATTTTCCATGTACAAGTTGAACTTCAGAGCAAAGTTCCCTTCCGAGAGAGAGAGAGAGAAGGAGAGAGAGAGAGAGAGAATGCAGCGATGAGCTGACTAGAGAAGACTCCGAGAGAGAGAGAGGTAATAATGCATGCGTCATCTTTTTCCATGTACAAGTCTGAACTTCAAGAGCAAAGATTCCCTTCCGAGAGAGAGAGAGAGAGAGAGAGAGAGAAGAGAAGAAGAGAGAGAGAGAGGTAATAATGCATGCGTCATCTTTTAGCCATGTGCAAGTCTAAATTTAAGAGCAAAGATTCCCTTCCGTTTTACAGGAGCTGGTGAAACATGTATACATCTACACTGCATTGAAAGACCAGAGTGAAAAAAATATAAGATGTAGAAAAAAGGAAAACTATTGTCCTCCGTTGGACAGGGAAGGGCCTATACGCGAGAGTTCACTGTGACATAGACAAACGTGACTCGAAGCCCTTTAAGCAGGAAAGAAACTTACAGAAATTCAGTGCAGCAAATACCCCAAGAATAATTCGAAAACATCTCTGATAGCTTAAAATGGGCAAAAGATTGAACAACAACCTAACAGGCAATCTGAATCAAAGTGACCTGTCAGAGTTGAAGCAAACAGAAACCAAAACAGGACACAATTAGGAGAATTTGCATTTCATTAAATAATCAAGAGAGGCCCCAAAAGTTGGGCCAACTGGCCTTTTCGCAGGGAAGACAAAAGACAACGAAGAAACAAGTCCACTAGGCTTAGTACAAAAACAAACAGATCAGCCAACTCCCTGGGTGTTCTCCGGTTCAATTTTCAACGTTTAATGACACGTTGGGGATTTTAGCTGATCTCACGTTGATATCGTTTTTCTTTAACTAAATATATGTGTGTGTGCGTGCGTGCGTGCGTGCGTGTGTGTGTGTGTGTGTGTGTTGTGTGTTGTGTGTGTGTGTGTGTGTGTGTGTGTGTGTGTGTTGTGTGTTCGTTCGTTCTTTGATTTAACGTCATTTTCACTATAAGTGATAATTAGACGGTGTGTGTGTGTGTGTGTGTGTGTTGTGTGTGTGTGTGTGTGTGTGTGTGTGTGTGTGTGTGTGTGTGTGTGTGTGTGTGTGTGTGTGTGTGTGTGTGTGTGTGTGTGTTCTCTCCTATCCACTCGAGGAGAAGGAACGGCAAACTTGATTCACTTGCTAAAATATCAACACAACTAATGATAATAGAAACTATAGTAATAACAATTGTAATGGTGATAATAATAATGTAATTACATAACAATAATAATGTAATTACATAACAATAACAATAATAAATAATATAATAATAACGGTGATGATGATGATGGTTATAACAAACCTAACTACAAGCCTAAGACGTTTTTTTAACACAAGACCACTTATACATCAAACACACGAAGACAGATGCACAAAAGACAGATAGAAACCTACAGACAGACAGACGGAGAGGGGTTGCGGAAAGTCGGACAGCACATATGGACTCCTTAATGCGCTATGAAGAAGAAACCCTTGAACGAACTAAAAGAGAACCTGGAACCAGCAAGAACTAGAAGATACGCTCCTGACCGCATTGACCGAGCTCCTTATTGAACAAAGTGAAACAGACACTCCAACAATAACATTTAAACGTGTGGACGATTAGCGAACACGTTACAGAGCGTTGCGGAACGTTTCAGCGCAACAGACGCTGCCGAAATAATAGCGTGTTGCTCACTTGTACCACTTGCACATATTGTTGCCACTTCAGTGAGGGAAAGTGCTAGAGGCTGGCTCAACAATGCCCCTTTACGTGCATTCCTTTAGTATAGACTAGGTAAAAACATAGTCTAGGTAGAACCTCAGGACCTGGCCAGCTCATGGGTTAATGTGCAGGCTTAAAGGCTTGTGCCATGACTACCATACGCATGGCACCTGTGTCGTTAGTGCATATGGAATTCGTTCCGAGCACGGAGACGTCATCTTGAGAAACTGAAACTAAAACCCCTTCAGTGTAGTTCACGCAGTCTTGATATCTGCTGCTGTCATTGCATTTCTCAGAGATCAGCTGCTTGACTGCATCAAGCGCGTAGTTGAAATCAAACTGGTGTATTCGTAGCTATGATATTGGTGTTATTATCGAAAGAATACCATGAAATCCTTCCTGACTCTTCTAAACGTTTTTTTTTAATACTATGAAATCCTTGCTGACTCTTATAAACTTTCTTTTTGTGAAAGGTGAGCTTGACCATTGCCTTTCACCTTTGTAAAGCAAAAGTGTAGAATTAATAACAATAATGATAATAGTATAGTAATTTTAATGGTATCAATATTATTATAATGATCATAATAATAAATGATAATAATAATAATATAACAATAATAATGATAATAATGATAATAATAATAATAATAGTAATAATAATAATTAATAATAATAATAAAAGTAACTATACGGCGCCAAATCTTGATAATTCAAACCAAAGCGCATTCACCCAGCAGACATACCCATGTGGTATCAAATTCAAAGCGCACTCACATGCGAGCAACGCAGACTGCATAGAATATAGTAAAAGACCTTCATACGCGGAGGGAAAGAGAGTTGTAGAATTCATTGTCTGCTTTTTAGAAATTGCATTTCAAAGAAAAAACGATAAGTGTTTGGGCAAAGGGAGAGTGGAAATCTGTTCCTGGCAGACAGTCCTGAAACGGCCTTAAAAAAAACACAGAGAGAGACAGACAGCAGAGAGGGGAGAGAACGCGGGGGGGGGGGGGGGGGGGGGGACTTGCCACAAGTTGATAGCTTAAATCTAGAATCATGAAGGTAAAGAGAATCAAAAGTTGACCGTCAGGTCCAAGTTAAATATAATAATAATTATGATAATTGTAAGGAGCCAAACCTTGATTCAAGAACAAAACCAAGGCGCAGACTCTCATCAGTCAACAAAGCAATCACGAACAATGACCAGATCTTCATGGCACAAAGCACGTGCACACTCGAAGAAGGAGGGGAGAAAGGCGCGTGATCTTTGACCAGAGCCATCATCCTCCCTCTGTCGCGCGCGCACACACACACACACACACACACATACACATACACATACACACACACACACACACACACACACACACACACACACACACACACACACACACACACACACACACACACACACACACACACACACACAAACATGCTGACTAGAGTACACTCGAGGCTGTTTGATGAATGACCTTGACCCAAGCTATCGTATTCTCTTTCATTGACACAAGTCATCTCTTTTTCTCTGCGTGTGCGTGTGCGTGTGCGTGCGTGTGTGTGTGTGTGTGTGTGTGTGTGTGTGTGTGTGTGTGTGTGTGTGTGTGTGTGGTGTGTGTGTGTGTGTGTGTGTGTGTGTGTGTCTGTGTTTTCCTCCGGTTTATCCAAAATCCAGTTCATAGTAATAGCCCGACACAGTCATGGTATCTCAGACAAATACTTCAATATTTTCGACATTTCCATGCGTGACCTTTTTATCTAATACAAAGACATTCACAACTATTAATTAAAAGGACATGTGATCCAAAAGTTTTAAAATACATCTCATAAACAATCGAAAAAATTCCACATATTTCCTCTCTCTCTCTCCTCTCTCCTCTCCCTCTCTCTCTCTCTCTCTCTCTCTCTCTCTCCTCTCTCTCTCTCTCTCTCTCTCTCTCTCTCTCTCTCTCTCTCTCTCTCTCCCTCCTCTCTCTCTCTCTCCTCATCTCTGTCTCTCTCTCTGTGTCTCTCTCTCTCTCCCCTCCCTTCTCCACTCTGTACCTCCATCTGTCTCTCACACTCATTGAAATGTTTATGTTGATTTATGTTCATTTACATATTATGTATAGAACATCTGTAGATGAGGGCGAGATAATAACTGCAAAAAAAATTGCTTATTTTGCTCCTCGTAAACAAAATTTGTTTTTGACCTTGTTCTTGTGTGAATTCTTGTTCTTCTCTCCTCTCTCTCTCTCTCTCTTCCTCTCTCTTTTCTCTCTCTCCTCTCTCTCTCCTCTATCTCTTCTCTCTTTTCTCTCCCCTCTCTCTTCTCTCTTCCTCTCTTTCTCTCTTTCCTTCTCTTTTCTCTCTCTCTCTCTCTCTCTCTCTCTCTCTCTCTTCTCTTCTCTCTCTCTCTACTCTCCTCTTCTCTCTCTCTTCTTCCCCTGCCTGCTGATGGAATGAGATAATTTGACTTTTCGAAAACGGAAATTAAGCGAACTTAGCCACGAGGAAGTCGTCCTGCACAGGGAAAAGTGGAAACAGACCTTGTTTACGAAGACGAAATGATGATTATTTAACAAAGTCGTTCCTGTTCATTGCTACATGATACGGTTCATGTCACTGCCATAACAAGTGGCTTTGACAGGGTTTGCTTTGTTTGTGTGTATCCAACTGAATAAATGCATCTCTCTCTCTCTCTCTCTTCTCTCTCTCCTCTCTCTTCTTCTCTCTCTCTCTCTGTCTCTCTCTCTCTCTTCTCTCTCTCTCTCTCTCTCTCTCTCTCTCTGTCCGTTTCTCTCTCTTTCTCTCTCTCTCTCCTCTGTCTCTCTCTCCTCTCTCTCTCCCTTTCCCTCTCTCTTTCTTTGTGGTGTTGTGTGTGGCGCGCGTGTGTGGTGTGTGTGTGTAGTGTGTGTGGTGTGAGAGAGAGAGACAGACAGAACAGACAGAGAGAGACAGAGAGCGAGCAAATAGCTTATAACACTCTTTTGATAGTCAAGGAAGTAAGTGAAGCTATGTGAACCATTTAAAATGTTTAGGTAATAGCAAGCACTTATTTCGAGTAGTTTCCTAACGTAATCATTTAATGCTACATCCTTTGGTTACCTACTGTTTTTGTAAGTTAACTGACGTGTGTGTACGTGTGTGTGGTTGTTGTGTGTGTGTGTGTGTGTGTGTGTGTGTGTGTTGTGTGTGTGTGTGTGTGTGTGTGTTTTGCATGTGCTTTTTTGCATATATTTAGGGTTGGTTCTATCATTGTTCTTGTTTGTGTGTATCCAACTGAATAAATGCAATGAATA
>CM060306.1:14523254-14525754 GCA_030674185.1 Monoplex corrugatus | reverse complement strand
AGAAATGGGAAGAAGTAACAAGAGTTTTGGCAGCGTCATCAGAGAAATACTTAAGTGGTTTTAAAAAGCGGTTTGGTTAAACTTTGCTGTTAGGATGCTTCGTATCGTTTCCTGTTAAAGAGAACACAAATGTGTACATTATGTTTTGTACAGTTTTGCGGTCAAAAGGAATATCAGTCTCTTTCTGGATTTGTCTTTGTCTTTGAAATAATTTCCATTACAACTGATACTTGTTTTGTTTTTCTTTGTTTTGTTGTTCTTTTATTGCTGTAAGAATTTTATTTTATTTATTTTATTTTATTTTATTTTAATTTATTTTATTTCATTTCATTTATTGTATTTTATTGTAGTTTACTTTATTTTCTTCTCTTCTATTCTATTCTATGCTAATTTACTTTGTTATATTTTATCTGTTTTATTTGTTTTACTTTATTTTATTTTATTCATTTTTTATTTCATTTTATTTTATTTTATTTATTTATTTTGCTTTATTTATTTTGTTTTTATTTTATTTTATTTTATTTTATTTTATTTTATTTTATCTTCTTTATTTTATTTATTTTATCTTCTTTATTTTATTTCATTTTCTTTATTTGATTTGATTTTATTATTTGATTTTATTTTATTTATTTTATTTTATTTTATTTTATTTATTTTATTTTATTTTATTTTACTTTATTTTATTAGATTTTATCTTATCTTATTTCATTCGGAAGGGGATTGCTATTTTCGTTCCAAATCGTAATTTTCTTTTACTAATTCTTTTTATATTTGTTTTACAAAGCAATCTTTCTTTCCTCATTTGACTGCTTCATTCATTCATGATACAGTCACTCATATTGTTGTGTGATTGTTAACGATTGCTAACATTTGCTGACATAGTGTCCTAAGTTTTGTTCCTGTTGTTGTTGCTGCTGCTGCTGTTGTTGTTATTTTGGGGAGATTGTTGGTGGTGGTAATAGAGTTTGTCATTGTTGTCGTTGTTTTCTGCCCTTTTATCTGCATCGTTCCTGCACCATTAACCACACGCAGCAGCGAGCACATTAAAGAATCATGCTTGGTATCACCCGGAAAGTTCGCAAAAAGGCTCAGTGGATCAGAGGAAGAACAAAAGTGCGAGACATATGGAAACCATCAACAAACTGAAATGGAACTGGGCAGGACATCTCATCCTGAAATGAACAATCGTTGGACAACAAAAACCACGATCTGGTTACCAAGACGCATGCATAGATAAGACAGAAACTAGATGAGAGCACCTAGATGGATTTGCAGAATGGAGAGGAAAAGCGCTGAACGAAGTGAATGAGCAGCTGGGAGGCTAGTTCATAAAGACTTTGGACGGCTGAAAGATAACTCATTTCGGTTCTTCAAACCAGCTCCAAACCTGCACCTAGGACACATTTTGCTGATATTATGATGATGATAACGGAGGGCAAGCAAAGAAAACAAACGAGACAGTCTTGATGGAGGCAGACACAAGTAGATCACTCATAAGGAAGATTAGGAAAAGACAGGCAACATTTATAGCCATTTTATGAGGAAGGGGGATTTGGAGCACCTGGTCACAACAGGAAAGCTGGAGGGAAAGAGAGCACCAGGTAGACCCAGGGGGAGAATGTGGACGGACTTGCAGAGTGGCTGGGGATGAGGAGGGTGGTGGAAATGCTAGGGGCAACGAGAGATAGAGGCAGATGGAAGTCCATGATCGCCAACGCCATGCGGCAGGGCACTTGATGATGATGATAAAGGAGGCTGTTAGTAACGATGCTGTTGAATGACATTCTGGGTCGAGTCTGTGTCACAGGGCTGTACTCTACGCTTTTTTTCAAAACATATCCTGGCGTCAACAAGGCCCTGGAGGTACAGATACTTGCGGTGTTGGTCAGCACATTTGAGCAACATCCCCTTTGGGGCATACTAAAAGTAAAGTGGAATGTTCTGTTATTAACTGGCATGCTCATTTCTCACGGAACTTTAACTTATCCCATGCATTTACTATTTATTAATTTATTTTATTTATTTATTTATTATTTATTTATTTATTTATTATTTATTTATTTATTTATTTATTTATTTATTATTATTTATTTATGATTTATATTAATCATTTTATTTATTTGATTTTGTTTGTTATTTATTTATTTATATATTTAATATTATTGATCTGTTTATGTATTTATTTATTGTTTGTTTATTTGTTATTTCATAATTAAAACCTGTCATCATTATCTTTAAACACAAAGAAGTGAACTGAAAATAATCATTGTTTGTTTGTTTTGTTTGTTTGTTTTTGTTTGTTTGTTATTGCTCAAATTCATAATTAAAACCTGTCATCATTATCCCTAAACACAAACAAGTGAGCTGAAAATGATCGATGATAGCAGAGTGCCTGAAGCTGTTCCGTGTTGAGATTAAGGGGAAGAGCATTAAGGCTAAAACCTTTTCAGAAAACTTCCAGACTTGGATCTTTTCATTTTATTTTGTTTTATTCTATTTT
>CM060306.1:14500754-14510754 GCA_030674185.1 Monoplex corrugatus | reverse complement strand
TCAGAGGTTGGTCAGATTTCAGTCACCTGTTGGTAAATCAGAGGTTGATCAGATTTCAGTCACCTGTTGGTAAATCAGAGGTTGATCAGATTTCAGTCACTGTTGGTAAATCAGAGGTTGATCAGATTTCAGTCACCTATTAGTAAATCTGAGGTTGCTCATGTTTCAGTTTATTGTCACATGTTGGTAAGTCAGAGGCTGATCAAGTTTCAGTTTGTTGTCACATGTTGGTAAATCAGACATTGATCATGTTTCAGTTTGTTGTCACATGTTGGTAAATCAGAGGCTGATCATGTTTCAGTTTGTGTCACTGTTGGTAAATCAGAGGTGATTCATCATGTGTATCAGTTGTGTTGTCACATGTTGGTAAATCAGAGGTTGATCAGTTTCAGTCATGTTGTCAACAGATGTTGATAATTTCAGTCATAGATCTGGGATGCTCATGTTTCAGTTTGTTGTCACATGTTGGTAAATCAGACGTTGATCATGTTTCAGTTTGTTGTCACATGTTGGTAAGTCAGAGGCTGATCATGTTTCAGTTTGTTGTCACATGTTGGTAAGTCAGAGGCTGATCATGTTTCAGTTTGTTGTCACATGTTGGTAAATCAGAGGTGATCAGGTTTCAGTTTGTTGTCACTGTTGGTAAATCAGAGGTTGATCATGTTTCAGTTTGTTGTCACCTGTTGGTAAATCAGAGGTTGATCAGGTTTCAGTTTGTTGTCACCTGTTGGTAAATCAGAGTTGATCAGATTTCAGTTTATTGTCACATGTTGGTAAATCAGACATTGATTATATTTCAGTTTGTTGTCACCTGTTGGTAAATCAGATGTGATCATGTTTCAATGTGTTGTGGACATGTTGGTAAATCACATATTGATCAGGTTTCAGTTTGATGTCATATATTGGTAAATCACCTGTTGATCATAGTTCAGTGTGTTGTCATATGTTGGTAAATCACAAAACGATCATGTCTCTGTTCCCTTTCTCACAGGAGTCATAAAAACACAAGAGACATTATACTGTGATGATAAACATATGACATAATTGTGTCATGTAATCTCATGAAATGTAGTAGACCATTATGGCACCATCTTCATTCAGTGGCACCCACTTTAGCTCATCGACAAATCTCTCTCTCTCTCTCTCTCTCTCTCTCTCTCTCTCTCTCTCTCTCTCTCTTTATTCAGCCTAAGTATTATAAAACAGCCTTGTCTGTTTAAACTGTGCTTGTTGTTGTCGTCAACAAATATAGAAGTTGTCCGCAAATTTTCTGTGTTCTTATATAAAGCTATGAAATTTAGAGAAAATGCTGTGTCATAGGATGAGTTATGGATATGTATAATTCAAACCTTTTTGTGCATTATTTAGAAGGTATTGTATTGTTCACATACCCCTTCATAAGGGGCCAAGGCCTAATATGAATAAACTATCTGAAGTCTGAAGTCTTTATTTCTCTTTCTCCTTCCCTCTTTGTCTGTCTCTCTTTCTCCCTCCCTCTGTGTGTGTGTGTCTCTCTCCCTCTCTCTCTCTCTCTCTCTCTCTCCATCTCTCTTACACCCTCTCTCCCACTCTCTCTCTTCCTCTCTCCCCCTCTGTCTGTCTGTCTCTCTGTCTCTCTCTCTCTCCCTCTCTCTTGGCAGTTCTATCAAAAGCAACACAGTGTCATAATCAGAGGACATAGACAGAGAGAGAGACAGAGAGAGACGAGAGAGACACGAGAGAGAAGAGAGAGACTTAAGGCTTTATCAAAGAATGAATGGAGTGGATCTCTTGCTATTTGATAATCCTAATGTATTCGGTTAAGTTCATCAAGGTAAGGTCTGCTTTCAGGACAAAGAAGAGTTAGGAGGGCCTGATTTAAATTTGAGACAAGGTGAGAGTACAGGTCTGCCTGCCAGTGCTTGTCTCCCCGTCTTTAACCCTTTTGATTCCCGCACCCTGTCTACCAGCATCAACCATACTCGCAAAGCAAAAACTTAACCCTTTGATTCTCTCACCTTATCCAAGAGTCAAGTTCAGGAAGTCAAAGGGTTACGTTTTTGCAATTGGTGGATAGGGTGCGAGAGTGAAAGGGTTAAAGAAACTTTCACTTCTTAGGGGATTTTATTTTCAGATATTCATGTGTGGAGCTTTGTTCTGTCTGAACACATTAGTTACCTTCACTGATAGACGACGGAATGGTTCAGTTTAATTTGGTCGTGTCCAATTTTGGGACTGTATTTTACACACAAAAAACAAACTTTACATCAGATGGAGAATTATTTGCCTTTCTTTCTTCTGTTGAGAAAAATATCGTTATCGTAATAAAATGCCTGCGATTATATGGAACATTCAGATGTGTATGCGTACGGCTTGACCATTTTGTTTTAATATACTTTGAAAATAAACAAGAGGCTGGTTGATGTTGTTGTTGTTGTTGTAGTTGTTATTGTTGTTGTTGTTGTTGTTGTTGTTGTTGTTGCTGTTGTTAATGGTGATTAGATGTTTTGTTGTTGCTGCTGCTTCTGTTGCTGTTTTTATGCTGACCTGAGGCGTCTGTCTGTCTGCATTTCAATGAGCTCCCAACTACTATAAAACTTAAACCTGAATACAAAAATTGCTGGAATCATCCATCTTGCTTTTATTCGGTTTGGTTTTTATGGTTGCTGTAAATTGAATGCAGATTGACGCGCCAGCCGGCTGACACAGCCCTGGGCCTAAGATCAGATGACTTGCATTAAACCCTGGCTCTGGCTGACAGGGGCGATGGTCGAGTGGTTAAGATACTGCTCTTATATTTGGTAGGTTTGGGTTTGTATCTGCTTTGAGGAAATGGTGGAAATTTTTCTGGGAGGTCTGGATTTGAAGCTACTTTGCTATCGCCTGGTCCTATTTATATTTCATATTCATATTAGTATTCATAGTCATAGTCATAGACATAAATTCATATCATATTTATATATTCATATCCATATTCGTTGTCACAGTGGATTTAGCATATGATACTTGGGCTGCTCTCCCTTTTGAGGGCGCATTGTCAATGCAGCGTCATCCAGTTTGTTTTGTTTTTACGAAGACTTCAGAAAGGCAAGAAGGCTAATTGGCTTTCAAGAGGTGTGACCTGGGAAATCATCCTGTCTCTCCAGTGTTTTATACCAGGTCAGCCGGTCAAAAACCCTATTCGTCACAATTTTCAACTGTCGTGGACGCAGAAGGCACACGGTCTGGCTCGGTTTTTTTTTTGTTTTGTTTTTTTGTTTTTTTTTTTCCGATTATATCGGGAGTTTCAGTATTAGTTTCAGTTTCTCAAGACGACGTCTCCACGCTCGGAACGAATTCCATATGCAGTAAGGTCACAGGTGCCACGTGTATGGTGATCATGGCACAAGCCATAAGCCTGCACATAAACCCATGAGCTGGCCAGGAAACTCGAGAGAAAAGTCGACGCCTCAACGGGAAAAAAACGTGGAGCCTCGAGTTTCGTTATCGGCAGGAGAACGTCTGAATAAATGTGAAGATTATTCCGTAGATCTAGGCTCGAATCTGGTGAGAATCGCCCGGTGGGTCATCATCATCATAGTCCCTGCTGCATGGCATTGGCGATCATGGCCCTCCATATGCATCTATCCCTTGTCGCCGCAAACACATCTTCCACCCTCTCTGTCCTCAGCCACCCTGAAAGTCCGTCCAATATTTTCTCTCTTGGGTCTACCTTGTGTTCTCTTTCCCTCCAGCTTTCCTGTCCCAGTGGGTGAATGGTATTATTTCAGAAGGTCTGGATTCGAACTTGCTTTAGGACCGCCTGTTGGGTGGGGATTTTCCATATTTCCCTGATCAATGTATGTGCAGATCTGCTACTGTCTGAACTCCATCAACGTACATATGAATGTAGAACACAACTACGGTCTCTAACCCTTTGACTCCCACACCTTGCCTACCAGCATCCTGCACTGTCAAACATGCTAGCAAAACAAAAACTTAACCCTTTGACTCCCTCACCCCATCCACAAGCTCCCTGCAGGAAGCTGATGGATAAAGTGAGGGAGTGAAAGGGTTTTATGTTTCTGTAGTTGATGGATAGAGTGTAGGAGTCAAAGGTTAAAGATCCTGTTAGCAACGTCAATGTTCGATGGCTTATGGACACCAGAAAACAAGAAAACACCCAGCGTACCCTACCCCGAATAAAGAGTATAGTTGTCATTGTGTCGGGTGGCGTAAAAAAAGATCTAAGTCCATGCATGTCAATGCGCACCCGTACATTGAAATGCATGTGAGAGTTGTAATCCACGAGCAAAGTGGGAAAAAAAAACAGTCCGCAGCATAAATTGAGCCTGTTCATTGCCCATCTTTATGTATCAATCATTCTGTTTGCGTCAATGTCTTGGTCCCATTCTCTCTCTCTCTCTCTCTCTCTCTCTCTCTCTCTCTCTCTCTCTCTCTCTCTCTCTCTCTCTGTCTGTCTGTCTCTCTCTCTGTCTGTCTGTCTCTCTCTCTCTCTCTTGTCTGTCTGCTCTCTCCTCTCTCTCCTCTCCCCTCTCTCTCTCCCTCTCTCTCTCTCCCTCTCTCTCTCTCTCTCTCTCTCTCTCTCTCTCTCCCTCTCTCTCTCTCTCTTCTCTCTCTCTCTCTCTCACACACACAAGGCATGGTCATCTCTCTCTCTCTCTCCTCTCTCTCTCCTTCCCTCCCTCCATCCCTCGCACACCACACACACACACACACACACACACACACACACACACTCACACAAAGCGTGGTCACACACAGGATTGATCTTTCTCACAGATTTGTGTGATGCGCTGATGGAACTGACCAAATCACTTTTGCACAAAACTGTTGATTGTTTTGTCTTTTTGTTTTGCGTGAATTTTAGACGTTCGCTTTTTTATTTGTTTTCAGAAACGAGACAGCGTCTTAGAACCTGCTGTTGTTTTGCTGGAGTGAGCACAGACAACGGAATCGTTTGGATCAAGATCGCCTTCAGTATGGACATAAGTCCTTAAACGTTCATCGACTTTCCAACATACCACTGTGCACAAACAGTAGACATTCTGAACGTTCCATGCCTCGAGGATGAGAGGCACCGCCAGCAGAGCAGCCTTTATGCTGCATCTGCAACTTCTGTTTGCAGGCTTAAGCGCGCTGGTCATGGGGCTGATGGAGCGGACGAGCTGGAAGTACATCAGCCTGTGTGGGAACAAAAGGGAGATATCACACTGGGTGTCGTTCTCTCCCTCACCTCTTTCCACAAGGACAAGCTGTGTGGACCGACCGTAAGAAGACCTTCAGCCCTTCACAGGCTGCATGCTATCGTCTTCGCCTTAGAAGAGATCAACAGGAACCCTAAAATCTTGCCTAACGTTCGTTTGGGTTTCGTCGTGATGGACGACTGTTCGCGGGACGGGGCGGCTTTGTTACGAGCCCTGCGTTTTATTCAGAACCCTGCGTGTCCTGGTGGTCTGGACGTGAGCACGTTATCTCCCATGCTGAAGACGCAGACTGAAGGGTTGATGTCCGCTAAGACCTATCAAGTGGTGGGCGTGATAGGTGCGGAGTTGAGCGAGTGTTCCATGCAGATGGCGGCATTACTGTCGGCCTTTCGCATCCCTCAGGTGAGCTACGCTTCCTCCAGCCCCTTTCTAAGCGACAAGAACAAGTACGGCTATTTCTCCCGGATCGTGCCCTCAGATCGTCAGCAGGCTGAAGTGATCGTGGACATGCTACAACATTCCAGTGGACCTACGTGGCTGTCATCTACTCATATGGCGTGTACGGCTTATCGGGGTTTCGATACATCCGTAACGCTTTGGAGCGCAAAGGGTTTTGTCTGGCCGCCGCCATCGCCACAGAATCTGAGTACAATGACGTGGACTATGACAGAATGGTGGAGAAGCTGGCCAGGATTACGCCCGCGGTGAAGGTGGTGGTGTTGTTCACCATCCACGCCAACAGCCTGTTGAGGGCAGCCCAGCGTAGAAGGATGGGTGGTCGCTTTGTGTGGTTGTCCAGTGACGCCTTGGTCCCCAACGTAAAAGACTTCAAAGGGTTCGAGGACGTCTCTGTGGGTGTCCTTGTGGTGGGTTTTAAGTCCGCGCCCGTCAAACGTTTTGAGGACCAGTTTCAGTATTCCACATTACGGAACAGCAGCCGGAATCCCTGGTTTGCCAAGTTTTATCAGAAAATGTTTCAATGCACCATGGACAGGTCTCGCTCTCATCTCCCTCTCTGCGATCCCGATCTCCCCCTTCTCCACTCTCCTCATTTTGAAAGGAACACTTCAGTGATGAGAGCTTTCAACTCCGTGTACGCTTTCGCTTACGCTTTACACAAAGTCATCAAGGGCTGCAACTATACCCCTCACAATGTAACGAACTGCTTCAGCCCAAAGGACCTGCTGCACAGTTTGAGGAGGACCAACTTCAGGGGGGAGAACAACGTTCAGGTGGGCATCGACTCTGTAGGGGATGGCATCGCTACCTACCAGGTCCGCAACCTGCGTGTGGACCAGGGTCAGTACAGCTTCACTACTGTTGGAGAGTGGGACGGTGGCTTGAAGAACTTCACCTTCCTCAACAAAAAGGGCATCATGTGGCACCCGGCTGTGATGAGAAGGATCGAGATGAAGCAGATGGAGAACGGGAAGGAAGCGTTCTTCTTGCCCGTCTCCACGTGCAGCGAGCCGTGCGGGGTGGGTCAGCAGGCCGTGTCCTCCTGGCCCCGCTGCTGCTGGGTGTGCAACAACTGCCGTGAGAACGAGATCACCGTCCTGCGTGATGACATGCCACCTGTTATACGTGTCCTTCAGGTAAGCTTCAGACCTGGACCAAGTAAAAGGGATGACGACGAACGACGACGACGACGACGACGAGATGATGATGATGATGATATGATGATGATGATGTGGAGGATCGACGACGATGACGATGAGATGATGATGATGAGATGGCGGTGGTGTGTGGTGGTGGTGATGATGATGATGATGGTTGTGATAGTAATGGTGTTGGGGGTAGTGGTAGTGGTAGTGGTAGTGGTAGTAGTGGTAGTAAGTGAAAAGCAGTGGGTAGCTATGTGAGCTGGTGTGTGGGCGGGTTACTCAAAAGAGAAGTAAAGGCTGAGAGTAGGGCAAGAAAGGGCTTTTCTATTCTCTCTTGGTCCGGTGGCTGGGCTGTGTCTAGTTGGTAAGCGTTATGTGGCTGTGTCCTGGGGTTTGTCATCTCACCACCTTGCCATTCGGCTTGTAAACAAGGTAACTGATGACTAAATTCGAAGGGGTCATTCAACGCATGGACAGCCCCACCCCCCCCACCCCCCGATTTGCTTAAAGAAATGGATATCGAGTGGCGTCGGGAGCTTGGGAGGTGATTGTCCGATAGTGGCGAGGCATTGGTGATCTGCGTCCCATCCAGCAACCTTCGGGTGTTTCTTGTTAAGATTGTGATTGTGATGATGATGATGATGATGATGATAATGATGATGAGACGACGTTGCGATGCTGATGACATGATGATGATAGACGATGATAGACGATGATAGATATGATGATGATGATGATGATAATGATGATGATGATGAGATGACGACGACGAGACGATCGACGACGAGACGACGACGTTACGATGTAATGACATGATGATGATGATGATGATGACGATGACGACGACGAGTTTCGATGCTGATGACAATGATAATGATGATGATGATGATGATTGATGTTGATGATGATGATGATGATAGATGATGATGATGATGATAGTAGTAGTGGTGGTGGTAGCGGTAGTGAAGACGATGTTGACTAGTGGTGGTCCTGGTTTCTGGTGGAGGTTGTTGTTATGATGATGTCATGATAATAGTGGTGATGGTGGTGACGGATGATAATGATGATGCTGACGGGAAAATGGTCGTTATGAGGACGGTGTTAAATCTCGTCTTGATGGAATCTGGTGATGGTGTCTATGAATGTGTGGTGATTAATACGTATGACTTTGTTGATGAGGATGATGACGAGGATGAGGATGGAAGTGATGGTCGTAGTGATGGTGGAAACCTTAATGATGGTGGTAGTTAGTAATGGCAGTGATGATGATGATGATGCGATGATGATGATGATGATGATGATGATGATGATGATATGATGTTAGTTGTGGTTGGTGTTGTGATGGCGATGGCTATGTTGATAACAATGACAATGATGATTTGGGTGGCATGGTGATGATGGTTGTAATGATACTGATGACGACGACGATAGTGACAAGGAAGAGAAGAAGGAGGGGGGAAGTGTAATGCTTGTAGTAGCGGTTGTGATATGTAATTATAACGATATTGTAGAGGAGGAGCATTGGTGGTGGTGGTAGCGATGATAATGATAATGATGATTGATATGTTGATGTTGATTATTATGATATGATGATGTGATGATGATAATATGACGACGACGTCGGTATTGAGACGACGACGATGATGATGATGATGATTCATGATGATGGGTGACGACGACGACGACGCATGATGATGATGATGATGATGATGATGATGATGATGATGATGATGATGATGATGATGATGATGATGATGATGATGATGATGAGATGATGATGACGACTGGTGGTTACGACGACGATGATGATGATGACGCACGCTGTTGTTGTTGTTGTTGTGTGCTCTGCTGCTTGCTGGCTGCTGCTGTGATGATGATGACGATGATGATGATGATGATGAACGTGGTGGTATGGTTTTGGGGGGTCAGGTGGGTAAAAATCGGATTTCTGTTCGAACGTTCCTTGGTTCGATCCGCCTAGACACCTCTGCTTGATGGGTAAAAGGTGGAGATTTTTTTTCGATCTCAAATCAATGTGTATAACCTGCCAGTGTCTTATAACTCTTTGTGTGCATGTGCATACAAAGTATCAGCTACGTGCAATGAAGGCCATGTAAGTCATATATGTGGCTGGCTTTTGGAAACAGGACAGCACCCAATATGCAAACAACGGGCAATTTCGGGGGACAAATAAGAATAAAAAAAGCTTTCAGCAACTAACTTCTACCTTTGAAAACTGAAGTATCATTATCATTGTAAGTACCATTAGTACTATCATTATCGTTACTGTTATACTTATCATTATTATTATTGTTATTATTATTATCATCATCATCATCATCATCATATTATATCATTATTCATACAAATTACAATTTCTTTTCCAGAAAACAACTTCACGTGGCCAGACCCAGAAACCAGAACCCAGTGCCAACCCATTCCCATCTCCTTCGTCTCCTTCAGCTCGCCCCTGGGCCTGGCTCTGCTGACCCTTGACCTCCTGGTCCTAGGCGTGGTGCTCACGTGCACCATACTCTACGTCAGAAGCCGCACGAGCCGCTTAATCAAGGCCACCAGCCGGGAACTGAGCGGCGTGATGATATGCGGCCATTTTCTGGCCTGTGTGGCAGTCTTGGTCTTTTTGCTGCAGCCCTCTTCCGCTTCCTGTCTGGTGGCGCATGTCTTCTTTCACGTCAGCCTCACTCTGGTGTACGCGCCCCTGTTGGTCAAGATCAATCGGATTTATAGGATATTTGTCTCCGGCAAACGTTCGGCGCGAGCGCCTCGTTTCATTGGATCCGGTTTTCAGCTGATGGTTTCGCTGATGGTGGTCCTTTTTCATGTAAGTACTGTGACCATGTAGTGATCTACATGTAGTGGTGGTAGGTGCGAGTATTGGACTTTGCGTGTAGGCGTGTGTGTGTGTGTTATGTGTATGTGTATGTATGTATGTATCATGGGTTATGTATGTATGTATGTATGTGTGTGTATGTATGTATGTATGTAGTATGTGTGTAGTTGTATGTTGTATGTGTATGTATGTATGTATGTATGTATGTATGTATGTATGTATGTGTGAGTATATATGTGTATGTGTGTAGTATGCATGCATGTATGTATGCATGTACGTATGTATGTATGTATGTGTAATGTGTATGTATGTATGTATGTATGTATGTATGTATGTGTATCATGTATGTGTGTATAATT
>CM060306.1:14485754-14498254 GCA_030674185.1 Monoplex corrugatus | reverse complement strand
TGCGCTGTGTCAGAACGAGGCTTCCTGGCATCCCTCGTCTTCAACCTCGCTCTGATGGTCGCATGCGCACTGCATTCCTTGTCGACGCGGCAGCTTCCGGCCAACTACAACGAAGCCAAATTTATCACGATTTGTATCTACACGATTGCTGTGTTGTGGTTATCGTTCTTAGCGACTTATTACGTGCTGGACACGGGCGTGGTGCACACGCTCTGCCTCGCTCTGGCGCTGCTCGTCAACGTCATTTCCTGCCAGGCGTTCTTGTTCATTCCCAAACTCTACGCAGTGTTTAAGCTGCCAACTTCCAAACTTCACGTGGCCAGCGAGACTCTGAGCTCCAAGAGAGGTGAACAAGGATCAGAAGCTCCAATGCAAGGATAATAACGCCCAGTCTGTTTGCAGTTTTTACCATCGTCTGACCTAGAACGATTATACAAGGAAAACTAATTGTAAAGCCTCCTGAGAGATTGGCTACTTCTGCTTAGATTATTTGATCAGTGGCGTTCTTCACAATTATACACATGCTGTCTTTGACTTTCTTGCCATTGTTAGCTTTACATTTTTTTACCACTACATAGAATGTACACTGAACCAGTAGTTGAAACTTGTTATTAGCCATTTGTGACATTCACTGACCAAAGGGAAAACAATTTGCCAAGAACAAAGGCTTTGTTATTTTTGTAATGGAACAAAGGCAAGAATTCCGAGATTATTTGAGGGGGTTAAATGTCGTGCAAGAGGTAAATACTGCTAGATCCATACCTACACCCTTATCCCAGTCCCTGTTCTGGTTTTCTGGCGATGTGGGTGTACTTTTGGAATCACTTAGTCGGAGTATTCACAATGTACCATACTTTATCCAGACTCATGTGTTCACGATTTGTGATCCGTAAACATGACACTAAGCCTCCGTGTACTTCTTTTACATTCTAAAATTGAGAAAGTGTTGTGACTGGTAAAACTTCATAATTTTCTACCTGTCATAGTGAAATCTCTTAGAGCATTAAACGTACATTTTTAAAAATATTTCTCACCCCCACCCCCAAAAAAGACTATAGCATTAAGCGTAACATTTTACGTATTTCTCACTAGAAAATATCGAGTGTGTGTGTTTTTCTATGTCTTGGGTCTCATTGTCTAATAGGTCTGTACGACATTATCACGCCACATGAGAGATGTCCAGGCTTCGAAATAAACACCGAGTTAGACAAACACTAATAGTATCTTTCAGGATGTGACCATTGAAACCCTGAAGGATAAGTCTGCTACTTGGAATTGATATCAGTCTGATCCAAAGAATCAATGCTCCCAGAGGGTTTGTCTGCGAAAAGAAATCGATCTCTTTGATTGTTTTTCGTGTCTCTGTGTGGTTGATATTTCTTCTTTTTTTCTTCTTCTTCTTCTTCTACTACTACTACTACTTCTTCTTCTTTTGTTTTGTTTAAGAATACTTGTCTGATCAAAGTTTTTTATAACTTTTTTTTCCATTAATATTTTTACTCAATCACCTGATTATGATATATGTACAGAAGTGTGTGTGTGTGTGTGGATGGAGAGAGAGAGAGAGAGAGAAGGAGAGAATGTGTCATCTGTGTATCTGTGTTACTATTGTTGTTGTTCTCGCTGTTGTTGTTGTCGTTCCTATTGTTGTTATTGTTGCTGTTGTTGTTATTGTTCTTGTTGTTCTCCTTTTGTTTTTCTATTTCTCTGTCTATCTCTCCGTTTGTCAGTCTGTACGTGTGTTAGCATGCACGTGCGTGTGTGTGAGCGCATGCACACGTGTGTGTATGTCTGTGAGTGGATGGATGGGTGGTTGGGAAGGTTCACTCGCGTGTGTGTGTATGCTTGCGTACGTGTGCATGTCTGTGTTTTGTGTGTGTGTGTGAGAGAGAGAGAGAGAGAGGGGGGGAGAAAGAGAGAGGGGGGAGGGAGAGAGAGATATAGAGACAGAGAGAGAGAGACGGAGAGATTTTCCATGAACGACCACGAAGGAAAGCTTGCAATAGTTATCAGTTATGACATGGCTAATTGTCACAGTTGGTTTGCTGTTATAATCTTCAAAGAGACGCAGTAGATTTATGAGACTATGAACCAGGCTCTCTCGGTGAGTTGAAAAGAATGCCTTCGTTCTTCTTTCATGATTGGTATGTCTGTTTCATGCTGCATTGCGCAATGATCAAGGCTGACGTTTACGCCCACCTATTATTTTCAGTTCTTACTAGCAGCATGCTTAATTTTATATCTTTGATTTAACGTCTCACTGTAAGTGGCTTAAGACGATTGGCGCCACAGTGAGACAGGTTGATGAGTTTAAATATCTGGGAACAGTCATCTCACCAGGGCTAAAACAGCATTGAAGAAAATGTAAAGCGATCTTACCAACAAATGCCTATCGATTTACATCAGGAAGAGTTCTTAGGAAAAGACAAGCAACATTCATATAACATTTCATGAGGCAAGAGAAATTAGAGCACCTGGTCACAATAGGAAAGCTGGAGGGAAAAAGAGCTCCAGGTAGACCCAGGGAGAAAATGTTTGACGGACTTTAGCTTTGGATGAAGACGGACAGGTTTGGAGAAGTACGTGCAGTGACAAAGAATAGATGTACATGGAAGACCATGATCGCCAACGCCATGCGGCAGGGTACATGATGATAATGATGATGATGCTGAGACGGTTTTAGACTTACTCCTCAGACAACCAGCTCTTACCAAGAGCTGAACATGCTATGGGCTCATTGAGAAGATTGGGATCACAGCGATAAATTTCACCCTCTTTACGGATGCGTCATTTAAGAAATTGTTACTCAGATTTTCTGACCAACACTGCAAGTGTCTGTGTATCTCGGGTAGAAAGGGGAGGGGCTGTCAGGATATATTCTGCAATTAAGCGTTGAGTACAGCCCTGCCACGCATTCACAGGAAGTTCACAGCATCATGATCATGATCATCATCATCATGTGCCCTGCCACATGGCGTTGGTGATCATGGTCCTCCATATGAATCTATCCTTTGTCGCCGCAAGCACATCCTCCACCGTCTCTGTCCTCAGCCACCCTGCAAGTCCGTCCAATATTTAGCATCATGATCATTAGCCCCATTATCATGAAATTAATAATCATCATAGCATTCCCAGATTCTGTGGCTCTTCATGATCTGAACTGGTGGTGATCTCAGTTTCGGTTTCCTTTTACCATTTCCACGCCTGCCGTAAAATCATGCTTGGGTACTGGATGTCTGGGTCATGGGGTTGTCTTTGAAACGCCTGTAGTGGTGGTTGCCTTATCGAGAAGCCACTCACTCGGTCTGATTATGCGGCTGAGCGATAACCATCGTTAGTAACAGGCTGGCAGGCTTGGTGAGCCGAGTCTTTAATAACTTGAATGAGAAGAGGCATTGGGTACACTTCACAGAAGTGACCCAGCAGTAGTGCAGGTCTCCTCTATTGGGTGGCCTTATGGCGTCTTGACATATCCGGTTCCTGTGGACTCTCTGGCACTGTGACTTTGGGGTTGGTAGTGTCTTGTGAAGCTAAAATTCAGAGTGGAGCGGGATCAACGGCATTAATTTTTTTTAAATGTTTAATTCTAAATTCTAATTCTAAAAACTGACTTTCCTGATTGCGGACCTTATGGTTGAAATATTTGTTTTGGCAGTCAAATATGCAGCCAAACATGCATATTTGCTGTGTGGTGGATTGTGTGTGCGTCCGGTGTGCTTACGTGCGTGTGGCGTGCTTGTGTGTGTGTGTGTGTACGTGTGTATGTGTGTGTGTATGTGTATGTGTATGTGTGTGTGTGTGTATGTATGTATGTGTGTGTCTGTGTGTGTGTGTGTGTCTGTGCGTGCGTGTGTGTGTGTGTGTGTGCGTGAACTTGTGTGAAAGTATGCATTTGATTGCGTGCTTCTGAGAACGTGTTAGTCTGTCTACCTGTTCGTCTGTATGTTTGTATGTATGTAATTACTGTGTTTTGTCTGTATGTCAGTCTCCAGTTGCACAGTGCAGATACTTAATAGCTTCATGTCAGAGTGGGGGATGGGGGGTGGTGATGGAGAGCAGAGCTCATGTCAATTAACTACAATATATTTACAACTGTTCCCCAATGTCATTCTTGGTTCTTGTAATTTGTGTATAAATGTGTATATTATTGTGAGCAAAAATTAAAATGAAAAATCCATGCAGCAGTAATGGGTGTACATTTCTAAACTGAGTAATGGCGATTATGATAATCACGGTATAACGTTTCATGAGAGCAAATGTTATTGCACATTTTCATTATTACGATGAATACATTTGATTCTATTTGCTTGTTAGTTTGTTTCCTGATGTGTTGTTTGAGTTCTGGTTGCACTCTGTGAGATACGTGAGCTCGTGCAAAATAAATGTACATGATAAATGATGTTGTCAA
The DNA here is from genome assembly GCA_030674185.1 of Monoplex corrugatus. Classification (NCBI taxonomy): domain Eukaryota; kingdom Metazoa; phylum Mollusca; class Gastropoda; order Littorinimorpha; family Ranellidae; genus Monoplex; species Monoplex corrugatus. Next base: position 14,493,846 of record CM060306.1, on the reverse strand, counting down.
GTGATTCAGTTTAATACTGGATGGATGAATGGTTGTGTGTGTATGAGTGAATGTGTGTGTCTGCGTGTGTGTATGAGTGTGTGCGTGTAGGCGTATGTGTGTGTGTGAGTGTGTGTACGTGCAAGTGTGTATTTGAGTGTGTGTGTGTGTGTGTGTGTGTGTGTGTGTGTGTGTGTGTGTGTGTGTGTGTGTGTGTGTGTGTGTGTGTGTGTGTGTGTGTGTGTGTCAGTGCGGGCAAGTGTGTATATGGATAGGAAGCCAGAGATGATAATATGTTTTGATATGTCTGTCTTCTTGTCTGTTCTTGAATAAACACACTCGCGTACTTTGTGCGTGCAACGTTTTTTCTGGTTGATTTACACAGTCACTTGTTGTTCTTTCTTTTTTTCAAACAGAGGACTTCTTAAAATTTGAAAATTGTCAAATGTTTCTGGTTTTGTGTGTCTTCTGTTCTGTTTGTTTGGTTCTAATCTGTTCTGTTCGCATACCTTTTTTCTTCAATCTATAATGTTTCGATTTTTTTTCAATTTCTTCTGCTTTGTTCTGTTCTGTTGTACGTTGTCTGTTCTGTTCTGTTTTGTTCTGCTCTGTTCTGTTCTACTTTTTCTGTTCTGCTTGACTTGTTCTCACTTGTTCTACTTTTTTCCCGCTCTGTTCTGATCTGTTTTGATTTATCTGTTCTGTTCTACTTTTTCCTGTTCTCTTATGTTCTGTTTTTTCCTGTTCTCGTCTGTTGTGCTGTGTTCTGCTTTTTCCTGTTGTAATGTTTCTTTTTGTTCTATTTTCTTTTTTCTTCAATTCTGTTCTATTCTAAGTTTTGGTTTGTTTTCTGTTATACTTGTACTGTTTTCCTCTATTCTACGGGGTTTTTTTTCCCTGTTCTATTGTTTTACTTTTTTCTGACTTGATCTGTTCTGCTCTGTTCTGTTCTGTTGATTGTTGTTACATAGATAAAAGACATTATTTTTTTTACATATTTTGCACGCAGCACGCACATACACGTAGACAACAAAGGAGAGTGAGTGAGAGAAAGAGAGAGAGAGCGAAACAGAGAGAGAGAGAGAGAGAGTGAGTGAGAGAAAGAGAGAGAGCGCGCGCGCGCGGGCGCGCGCGAGAGAGAGAGAGAGAAACATTCGCTTTCCAATGACACACTCGAAGAGGAACTCACACATGATGTGCCAGGTATCTTAAATATGCATAACAATAACACGCATGCGTACATATAGCATCACACTTTCCATTACACATATACCGTTCATTATAAGAACTCAGCACAGCATTCGTAGTGTAAAGAAGAAAGATATATTCACGAAATTGACACAGCAGAATATTATATACCCTGTCTTTGGTCTTATATAAATGATTGTGATAAATATAACGCAATTAGCCTTCTTGCCTTTATGAAATCTTAACAACAACAAAACCGGGTAGTGCTACACTGCGGCAATGCTCTTTCAAAGATGAGAGTTGCCCGACTTTTACATGATAAATCCAATGTGACGAAAGAAATGAATATGAATGAATATGAATATGAATAATATCAACACATCACAACAAACACACTATAGTTAACCCCTTAACCAACTGAACTAAGTAGGGCAACTAAAATCATACGGCTATTGGGACGGGGGCGGAGGGGGGGATGTGGAGGGTTAAACGCAGAGCTCCGTAATATTAGAACGGCGTTTTAACCCTTTGACTCTCTCACCCTATCCGCCAGCATCCCCCATTGTCAGCCATGACGGCAAAGCGAAACATTAACCCTTTCACTCTTTCACCCTTTCCTTCAGCTTCCTGCAGGAAGCTGGTATATAGGGTGAGTTAGTGTGAGAGTCAAGTTTTTCCAGCTGGTGGATAAGGTGAGGGAGTGAAAGGGTTAACCAGCCGAGCTGATGAACCTGACCAACAAAAACCAACAACAACAACAACAAAACTGGAAATGCTGTTCGCCTCAAACCCACACCACTGTGTTATCATTAGAACGTCGCTTAACCCTTTGACTCCCGCACCCTATCCACCAACTGCAAAAACTTAACTCTTTGACTCCCGCACCCTATCCACCAACTGCAAAAACTTAACTCTTTGATTCCCGCACCCTATCCACCAACTGCAAAAACTTAACCCTTTGATTTCCGCACCCTATCCACCAGCTTCCTTTGCAATGGTTGGCAATGCAGGATGCTGGTGGACAGGGTACGGGAGTCAAAGGGTTAAATTAAACCAATTGAACTAAATCGGTGAAGGAGGGGGGGGGAAACTGTGTTCGCGTTAGCTCAGCTGATCGAAGCGCTATGCTGGTAACGCAAAGATCGTGGCTTCAATCTTCAGGTAGGCTACAAGTTTTCTTTGCCCATACATAGCGTTTTGCGCAGGCTCAAGGCGTCTGCTAACATAATCATGTGCAGATCTGATGGAGGGCATGTTGAATCTCTGAACGTGATGAATCTGTCCTTATGAAACTACAGATTGTCTAAAGTCCCTACATAAAAGAAGTTTTTTGACATAACAACTAAACTGTTAACAAAACGACAATGCTTTCAGCATGACAACAAACTTGTCGATATGACAACAATAGTTCATTTCTACAGAGAAGCAAAATTGTCTGTACAACAACAATGTGTTGAATATATCAACATGGTTTTTTTTTATTGTTTGTTTGTGTGTGTTTTTTTTATATAACATTTATATCAAAGTTTCCTACACTGCCAGAAAGTTTTCACATCAAGAAATAACACAACTGTGTTCATGACAGCTAACACAACTGTGTTCATGACAGCAAAGTTTCTTTTTTTTTAAATAACACATGACCACATTTTTTAAACCACAGAAGTGAAGCAGCATTCTGCAGATCAAAGCAATTGTCTATACAACAACATTGTCTGCATACCGACAAATCTATTTACAAAACAACTTCAACACGTTTTGTATGTAACAAGATTGTATATAGACAAATTAATCTACCTGATAACTTCAATAAAATCATCTGCATAAGGAATGTGCATAACAAGAAATCTATGTACACAACAAATTCAACATATTCTTTGATATAACAAAATTATATGAATCAAATCTGTCCACATCAAAAGGTCAACAAAATAATCTACATAACAGCATTTCATAACAACAAATCTATCTATATAACAAGGTCAACAAAAACTTCAATACAACAAAACATTGTTTAATAACAATCAGTCTCCATGGCTCATTGATTAGCGCAAAGGACTATCACCAAGAAGGTTGTGGGTTCGAATCTCCAGCAGTCCTCTCAAATTCGTTGTTGAATTTTTGGCCACAACAGGCTTCTTACCAAAGTTGAGTGTACCATGGGCTTATTGGGACTCTGGGACTGTACAATCCACTCTCACCCACTTCATGGATACGTCATTGAGGGCTCGCTGTCATCTCCTGACCAACATGGCAGATTCTGTTCGATCTCTCAGCCCCGGCTAATGCCAGATTATAAATTAAAATAGTAAGCGTGAAGAAGTACCACCCTCTTACGCAATCTCAGTCCTAGCTGGAATTCTATAACATCTCTAGTTGGAATTCCATAACACCTCTAGTTGGAATTCCATAACACCTCTAGTGGGAATTCCATAACATAACATCTGTAGTTGGAATTCCATAACATAACACCTCTAGTTGGAATTTCATAACACCTCTAGTTGGAATTCCATAACACCTCTAGTTGGAATTCCATAACAACTCTACTCGGAATTCCATAACATAACATCTGTAGTTGGAATTCCATAACATAACACCTCTAGCTGGAATTCCATAACACCTCTAGTTGGAATTCCATAACATCTCTAGTTGGAATTCCATAACACCTCAAGTTGGAATTCCATAACACCTCCAGTTGGAATTCCATAACACCTCTAGTTGGAATTCCATAACAACTCTACTCGGAATTCCATAACACCTCTAGTTGGAATTCCATAACACCTCAATTATGATCCCCATCGTCATCGCCATGATCATAACATTGAGAACAATTGTCCCAGTTACTGTGGCCATTAACATTTCGTGGTAAATGGGACAGACAAAAAAGGATAAGAACGAAATAAAAATTGTGTAAATGACATGATACTTCAAAATAACATCATATGAATTACGACAAATTTATTTAAATCCAAAACAAGTGTGACTGCCCGCGTTCAAGCAAACAAGAACCAGAAAAAAAACACGAAAGAAGAATATGAACGCGTATTTAATACAACAAAACAAGACAGGCGCAGTGAAGTGTCAGTCTTTTTCTCAATTTTTGTTTGTATCTAGTGTTTGTTTGTTTGTAATCTTACGCTTGACAAAGGCCAGTTGGCCGAAAATTTGCGCCTGTCTTGTTTTGTTGTATTATACACGCGTTCATATTCTTCTTTCGTGTTTTTCTGGTTCAAATTTATCTAAAGAAAAGGAAACTTTTAAGCAAAAAGTCAAATCTTGTTAAGTTCTACATAATATCACAACATTTTTTCTCGAAAACCAACTCGATATCGTCTCCTGCGATCACTCTCCTTTTCACTTCCTCTCGGCTTTTCCCATGACCTTGCTGGTACGCCACTTCCGCTTCGAATTGCCGGATCTTCCGGTTGGAAAAATGGCCGCCATTGTTCTCGTGGACGACTCGATCAACAAGTCGTAGCAACCGCTCGCCTTGCTGCTTTCTGCTTTCCCAGTCAGCTTTATTGTTCAGACAGATCAGACGTTCAGGGGAAGGTAATTCTCGCATGATGGAAATGAAGGAAGTGCGTAACACGTCTTCTATGCCTCTTCCTGTTACGTTGTCCAGGCCACTGAATACCAGTATGATGTATCTGTGGTACGCAGTGTAATCATCATGATTAAAACAATTGACTGCAAAGAATTGTTTTCTAGAAGAGTACATTCAGGCATTTGTCCTCAGCCCCAAGGGACAGAGAGAAAACAAGATGACTGTCTCCCTTGCAATGATAAAACCAACCAACCAAAGAGGAAAACAGGACAAACACACACACACACATACACACACACACTCACACACACGCATACACACACACACACACACACACACACACACACACACACACACACACACACACATACACACACAAGCAAACAAGGAAGGCATTTTTTCCCACTGAACAGTACATTTTGGCAGTACATTCTGTCGAGCAAAATGTCTGTTTTAGTTTGCATCTTCTTTTTCTGTGTTCCTGTTTTGTTTGTTCATATTATTACAAGGGAGAAAACCTTGTTTTGTCCTCTCTTGTGTCTCAAGACAAGTATCTGCATTTTCTCTCCATACTATTAAAACTTTGTCACATTCTTTTACTGTGTATCAATATTCAGCATACATACAGCCATTTCTTTTCAATTATGATATACAATAAACAAACAAATTAATAAATGAATAAATAAATGAATAAATAAAGAAAGAAATGCTTAAATAAATAAATAATTAGATAATAAATAGATAAGTAAATAAATAAGAAATAAAGAAATAAATGAATATATAGATAAATAAATGAAATCGATAAAGAAACAAAACAACGATAACAGAAAAGCAAAGAAAGCGTGTCTTTTCTTCACTGTTCCACTCAATTGTAAGCGATTAGTTGGAATCTTATCGCAACACTTTCTGTCAAATTTTGAAGAAATGTATAAGTTTAATTTCGTTGACGTAAGACAAAGCTGACTATTTAACCCTTTCACTCCCGCACCCCGTCCAGCAGCATCATGCATTGTCAACCATAGTAGCAAAGGAAAAACATGACCATTTGATTCCCTCACCTGCAGCAAGCTGGTGTTTTGGGTGAGGGAGTCAGAGAGTTAATTTTTTTTGCAATTGGTGGATAGGATGCGGGAGTCAAAGGGTTACATTGCAAATTTTTTTTTTCTCGCTCTCTTTCCTAAAACCAAAGATTCCAGTGATGCTATGTTTTACTAGTTCTGAAACTGGTAACCTGAAAATGAAAAATGTGAAGCGAAAACATTAACAAAAAAGCGAATGTTTGATTTTGTGTCAAGTTCTACATAGATTCGATGAGCCTTCTATATCATAGCTGGTCAAGCTGTTGAAAGTATGTCTGGATCTGCACCGTCCTTCTTGAACAATTTTGCACTGCAGATTGTTATCATAAAGAGAAAGGGGGTGCAAACCGTTGTTAATATACCGTTTTCAAAGACCACCAATTTAGCAAGACAATAGATTTAGAAAATCCACTTTAGAACAATGAAGTCAACCGCCTCTCCTTTTGAAGGTGTATTACAAGGAATCTGGGTTTCATAGACTAACATTATTTTGCTTAACCTCTTTCGTTTTTATTGATTCACTCCTTATTCTGTTCTTATATTATATCTATTAACATGCTTTCAATGAAAAAATGTACTTTAACGAAAGACTCTCTCTCTCTCTCTTTCTTTCTTTCTCTTTCTCTCTCTCTTTCTTTTCTCTCTCTCTCTCTCTCTCTATCTCTCTCTCTCTGTTCTCTCTGCCTCTCTCTCTATCTCTCTCTGTCTCTCTCTCTCTCTCTCTCTCTCTCTCTCTCTCTCTCTCTCTCTCTCTCTCTCTGCCTGTTTCTCTTTCTCCGCCCCTCTCTCAAGAACATATGAGTACGTAACATGCAGTTTTACAGGTATTGTTTGTTTGTTTGTTTGTTTTTTGTTTGTTTGTATGTTTGTTTGTTTTGTTTATCTATTCGTTCGTTGGTTTGCTGGTTTGTTTGGTTGGTTGGTTTTGTTATCAGTGTTCCCATTGTGTTCGCTGCGTTCAACAAAGCTTTTCTTCGTTTCGTTCGTTATTTCTTTTAACGTCTATTCACATATGTGCTTTTAGACGGTAGGCTTTTCTTCTCAGCCAAAACGTGATCAGTTTCCAGTAGTATTCTTCATTCGCCAGCCTGCAATCAGCCCTAATCCAAGTACAGTATTGCCAAGGGGAGATCGAGAGGAAAGTACAAACTTAACTGCATTGATAAATCTTCTAATTTTCTACCAGTAAAAGAAAACAAAGACATAACGACATGCAGACTAAAAGTCTCCTCACTGCCACATAGATAATGAAACGCCAACGCAAACCATGACGCGGATTGATGCGGCACACTGGGGGTAAAAGTTGAAGCAAGATTGCCAGGAGATTGAGCCCAGATGTTTGTGGAAATGGATGGTGTTTGTTGCTGGAAAAAAAAAACGCATGGCAAGATTCAGTTCGTGTCGTTCGTTTGTAGCTCATCAGCAGACAACGAGGGCCATCTCGGGACTTGGTTAGGCCACGGTCTGATGGTGAGAATCCTGGATGGATGAAGGTCGTGGATTTTTGTTCGTTTCGTGTTTGTGTGTGTGTGGTGTGTTTTGTGGTGTGTGTGTGTGTGTGTGTGTGTGTGTGTGTGTTGTCTGTGTCTGTGTGTCTGTGTGTCTGTGTGTCTGTGTGTCTATGTGTCTGTGTGTGTTTCTTTGTTTCTTTGTTTGTGTTCATCATCTGCATCGCTACTCCGAAGCTGTCGGTTTCGACTCCCCAGTACCGATTCACCCCATCCAAATCCATCTAAATTGATGGCAGCAGGGCATGAAGGGCCACAGAATGTAGAAAACGATTTTGACAATATTATGAATGGGTATACTAGTGATGGTGATACGGAGTTCCATTTTGGAACTGAGACTACTTTAGAGAGTCGTATTCTGCGCTTACTTTCATAATATATCTTGCCATCAACCGGGCCCGAGAGATAAAAACACCTGTAGTGTTGGTCGGTAAATGTGAACAACACCTTCAATGAAGCATCCGTAAAATGGATGAGACTCGCCTGTTGGACCCCAGTCTTCCCAACGAGCCCACACACAGCACGCTCAACTCTGGGAAGGAACCTGCCGGAGCTGAAAAAATCCTGCATTACTGCTTTGGACTTATGGAAACTTTGAACCTAAGACTTCCAAGCCAATTGTCTGGTAAACAAATTTTGTACGGAATTAAGAGCAGTTTGTCTCTGCGTTTTATTAAAAAGTCATTGATTGTGTTTGTTTGCGCTGAAGAAGTCGGCCGGATTGCCGATGAAAGCTACGCAGTAAGTAGCTTTTTTTTTGTCACTGAGAGACAGGTTCAGCTAGGTAATCATTA
>CM060306.1:14475754-14480754 GCA_030674185.1 Monoplex corrugatus | reverse complement strand
TCATCTTCGTGCTCGAAGTGAGTTCCAAAGGCACTGACGTAAATTATGCCATGTAATGGAGAGGATCCAAAACGATCATGGCACAAACTTTAAGCCTGCAGTTAAGCCCTATGAGCTGGCCAGGAATTGAGGTCCTATCTAGAATATGGGTTAAAAAAAAGTTGGCACAAAGCCTCCAGGTCCGATCTAGCGTATGGATAGGAAAAGATGGCACCAAGTCTTGAAGTCCTATCTAGCATCTGGATAAAAAAAAGGTTGGCAATATATCTTCAGGTCCTGTCTAGCATAAGGGTAAAAAAGATGGCATCAAGTCTTGAGGTCCTATCTAACATATCGAGCGTATGGGTAAAAAAAAGTTGGCACCAAGTCTTGAGGTCATATCTAGCATATATGTAAAACAAAAGTTGGCACAAAGTCTTGCGGTCCTACCTATCATATGGGTAAAAAAGATGGCACCAAGTCTTCAGGTCCTTCTTAGCATATGGGTAAAAAAAAGTCAGCATCAAGTCTTGGAGTCCTACCTAGCATAAGGGTCAAAACGTTGTCACCAATCTCGAGATCAACCAGTATACAGGTTAAATACATGTCGGCACCATGTCTTGAAGTCCTGTCTAGCATACGGGTAAAAGAAAGTTGACATTAAGTCTTGAAGTCCTATCTAGTATAGGGTTAAAAAGTTGGCACCAATGGGTTAAATAAATGTCGGCACCAAGTCTCAAAGTCCTGTCTAGTATACATGTAAAAACGTTGGCACCAAGTCTTGATGTCCTACCTAGCATATGGGTAAAAAAAAGTCGTCACCACGTCTAGATGTCCTATCTAACGTATTAGTAAAACAGATTGGCACCAAGTCTTGAGGTTCTATCTAGCATATGGGTAAAGAAAAGTTGGCACCAAGTCTTGAGGTCCCATCTAACGTATGAAAAAAAACGTTGGCACCAACTCTTGAAGTCATATCTAGGATATGGGTAAAATATTGGTACCAAGTCTTGAAGTAATATTTAGGATATGGGGAAGAAAAGTTGGCACCAAGTCTTGAAATCATTTCTAGGATATGGGGGAAAAAGTTGGCACCAAGTCTTGAAGTCATATCTAGGATATGGGGAAAAATTTGGCACCAAGTCTTGAAGTCATTACCAGGATAAGGGGAAAAATTGGCACCAAGTCTTCAAGTCATATCTAGAATATGGGAAAAAAGTTGGCACCAAGCTTGAAGTCATTACCAGGATAAGGGAAAAAATTGGCACCAAGTCTTCAAGTCATATCTAGGATATGGGAAAAATGTTGGCACCAAGTCCTGATTTCATATCTAGGATATGGGAAAAAAGTTAGCACCAAGTCCTGAAGTCATATCTAGGATATGGGGAAACTGGCACCAAGTCTTAAAGTCATATCTAGCCTTATCATTGAAAAATATTGGCACCATGTCTTGGCGTCCAACCTAGCATAGGGTAAAAAAAATGTGGTGGCACCAAGAACAAGATTGTTCCTGCTTATACATCTGAATTGCCCCATGCCTATTCTGGTTACCGTACTCTGCGCCATTTTCCTGACACTTGGCTACCAGGAGCCCTCGATACAGACGTAAGATTTATGCTTTCCAATCTACTGCCCATTTTGGACCTTTTTCTGTGGAATAATCTGCCCTTTGATCTGCGAAATTTGCCTGCCTAATGTTTCCTCTTTTAAGACCCAGCTTAAAGCCCATCTTTTCCATGAATTCTTGTGCTCAAATTAGTATTGTTATACTGACCTTATCCCAGTTTAGTGCGTTCTTGTAGTGTCTTGTATATGGATGTTATTGATAGATTGTGCATAATGTTAACCCTTTGACTCCCGTACCCTGTCTACAAACACCCTGCATTGTCAACCATGCTAGCAAAGCAAAAACTTAACCCTTTGATTCCCTCATCCCATCTACCAGCTTCCTGCAGGAATCTAATAGATAGGATGATGGAGTCAAAGGATTAAGTTTTTGCGGTTGGTGGATGGGATGCAGGAGTCAAAGGGTTAATGAGTAAAATTAGTAACTGTGTATTGCATGTATGTTTCATTTTATTTTTGTATTGTAGAATTGTTAGCGCCTACAGTACAGCACTGTTAGTCGCACCATAAACGTACATGAATACTAACAAGAAGCGTGACCTACTTGCTGAAGTGACTGCCCAGCCACTTTTTCAGAGTGGAGTAAGCGAAGTAGTCCTCAGGGGAGAAGAACTGCTCACAGCGAAAACACAAGAGGATAACGTGGGGACCCGGTGTGATGGTGATCAAGGGTCTGGCTGCCTCGTCCGCCTCCAGCTCTGTCGGCATCTCCGTGATCTGATCAGACAAAGAAATTATCTCTTGTTATCATCGTCGTCAACGTGGTCGTCGTCATCATTCTTGAGTGGTCTGGTCTGTCGGTGTTTGTTTGGCATCGTGAGACTTTAAAGAACTTAGTCATGATTTTGATCAAAAAGATTAAAACTGCCATCGTCGTGATTGTCAATATCCAATAGCCTAGTCTGCAATTGGTTCTTGAAATTATAAGAAGACGGTCAAGCCATTCTAATAGTCTCCCCTTGTCGAGAAAAAATTGTTAACAAAATATCTGGACTGGGTACTTTTTAACTTCACTACCCTTGTAGAGAAAAAATCATTACCAAAATATCCGGATTTGGTACTTCATAACGTCACTACCCTTGTGGCGAAAAATAATATTATCAAAATATCTGGATTGGGTACTTCTTAATGTCACTACCCTTGTGGGGAAAACATTATTACCAAAATATCTATTTTGAGTACTTCTTAACGTCACTATAATATTGAAGAAGAAAAGATGAAGGATAACGTAGAGCCAAGGAAAGACGATGGTAGACTGTCATAACATTGAAAACTGTCCATATTGTCCGAAGTTCTTTAGAAAATGCTGTTCGCATCTCTTTCTTAAAAAAGACAGTTTTGGGTTTGTTTGTTTGTTTGTTTGTTTTTTATCTGTGTGGCCTTGACTTAGCGCTATGAATTCCAAACATGAAATCTCGACTCCTCCTCAACGGTCCACAGTTTTTACTCAAATTTAGTAAATTCCATTCAAAAACAGCTAAGAAAATCTTGCCAACATATAGTTGACATAGACACGCGGAAGAACACACAGACACGCAGGCAGACACACAGATAAAGACACAGACTCACACCTCTCTCTATATATATATGAATTAATCCCCATTAAAGAAAAGAAATAGGGGCGACTGAAAAAAGGGTCAGGATTTTAGTTTCAGAAGAACGTACAGAAAGTATGATGATCTAATTATCGTGCATTCTTGTGTGGGCTAAAAATGTCGAAATAACCATACACACCGTATTGATCTTCCTCTGCTCTCCACACTCACTAACACATCCACAAGAAAACATCCCATCTCAACAGCTTTGCACAACAAATAGACCTAATGATCAGCCAGAAGAAAAAAGAGGTAATCACACTGCACATCTCCATTAAGTTCCAGTCTCAGTTTTTCAGGATGGCGTGTCTGTGCTTGGAATGAATTTCATACGCATTGCATGCCACAGACACCATGTGATGGATAAGATTCAATATGACAACCAGTCGCCGTGGTGTAGTGGTTAGTGCAACGGACTACAGACTGGAAGGTTGTGGGTTCGAATCCCCATCAGTCCCTTCAAAAATCAGTGTGGAATTGTTTGGCTCTAACAGGCTTCTACCCAGAGTTAGGCATACTATGGGCTCATTGGGAAGACCGGTACCACACAGTCGAGTCTCATCAACTTCACGTATGCATCATTGAGGGTGTTGTTCAGATCTTCTGACCAGCACCGCAGGTGTCTGTGTCTCTCAGGCCTGGTTGACACCAGGATATATCATGATAGCAAACGTAGAGAACACCTGTCACGCAGCCTCAATCCTAGATTGAACTCCATAGCATTATGATTATCATCCTCATGGACATCAATATCATCACATTGTAAAAACTGTGCCAGCTTCTGTGCCCATCAAGGTGGCGTAGAAAAAGGGAAAAAATGTGAGCACAAAGGTAACCTCCCTGAGTACGATGATCCTAAAATAATAAAAGATTCAATATGATCGTAATAAATGCCGTATATCTGTGCATGAAGCCTACGCCCTGGTAAGGTCTCACGGTTCAAGTTGGCGCATGGGTTATATGTCTATCCGTGTATCAATCTCTCACTGAAACAGGTTACATTACATTGAACTGAAATGTGTCTCTTCAATTGCTACGTCTTAAACATGATAATAACAATAATAAAAATAATAATAATACTAACAATGATAATAATAGCAAAGTAAGAATATTAATAGTAAGAATAAGAATAAGAATAATAATATAATAGTAATATAATAGTAATATAATAACGATAACGATAAAAGTAATAATAATATAATAATAATATGATAATAATAACAATAACAATACAATTACAATAATAATGATGACAATAAAATAACAATGATAATAACAATAATAATAATAATAATGATGATGATACTAAAACTACTACTACTACCAACAACAACAATAATAATAATAGTAATAATAATAATAACAATCATCATCATCAGGTGCCCTGCCGCATGGCGTTGGTGACCATGGACTTCCAACCATCTCTATCTCTCGTTGCCCCCAGCATCTCCCCCACCCTCCTCATCCCCAGCCACTCTGCAAGTCCGTCCAGCATTCTCTCCCTGGGTCTACCTGGTGCTCTCTTTCCTTCCAGCTTTCCCGTTGTGACCAGGTGCTCCAAATCCCCCTTCCTCATAAAATGGCCTATAAATGTTGCTTGTCTTTTCCTAATCTTCCTTATGAGTGATCTACTTGTGTCTGCCTCCATCAAGACTGTCTCATTTGTTTTCTTTGCTGTCCATGGAACTCTCAACATTCTTCTGAGAAACCACATCTCGGCTGCCTCGATCCTGCTCTGGCTTTGCTTGCTGACTGTCCACGCCTCGCATCCGTACAACAGTATTGGTTCTATATATTTTT
>CM060306.1:14465754-14473254 GCA_030674185.1 Monoplex corrugatus | reverse complement strand
ACCTTCTCCTGATTCTGAAGATCGTGTGAGTCTGGTCTTGCAGGTCCGAAGGGCTAGCTGATTGACTGTCATCCTCATGATCTTCTGTTGTGTAATGTAACTATGGTTGACTGGTGATATTCCAACCGTCTCTGTGATGTCTTGGCATCTAATCATTCTCTTTAGTCTTGCTAGCTGCTCTTCTGAGGCGTATCATTTCACAGATTGTCATCTTTCTATCCAAGGGTTTGTTTAAAGTTCAGGTCTGGCATTGGTAAATCACTGTGGGTTAAAACATTGTAAAAAATATGTCTTCTTTTGCGCTTTTGTTTCCACAGGTAACTTACAATGGATGAAAGTCGGTAGCTCACAGCATTTGCCTTACGGACTCTGGTCTCAATTTCGCGGTCTGTTGTTCTATATATGCAGTAAGCAAGTTTCCCAGTTACCTAAATTCTGTACTCTGATGAAGTTGTTGCCCTTTGACTCTGATGTCTTGTTTTCTATATGAGGAAGCAAAGTTTCCCAATTACCTAAATTCTGTATTAGGTGAAGTTTTTGCTCATGATTCTGATGTCCTGTTTGTGACTATTTGATCTAAGGACATAACCTTCGTCTTGTTGGTGCTGATGTTCGTGTCATAGTTATCAGAGTTGTCTGACTTGTTTGAATGTTGTTTGTTTGGTTTTTGTTTTGTTTTTTGGTGTTTTGTTTGTTTGTTTGTTTGTTTTCTTGCAGCTGTGTTTTGTCATAGTTGACAGTTTCTTGCTCATCAACACATAATTCTTCACTGAGAATTTCTGGATCAGGATTTGTATCTTCAGTAATTTTATCCATGATGTAAAGGAAGGGTGATAGAACACATCCTTGCCGGGTTCTACAACTCATTAGAACCAGCTGAAAAGTTAACGTGTATTTTAGAAATTGTTCTTATGTTGTCCCTTAATTCCATATGACTCTAAGACAACCCAAAGTGTTTTTATTCTTTCAACATAATCGAAAGACAGACACAGAGACGGAGACAGACAGAGTAAGAGAGACCAAAAGAGACAGAGAGAAACAGAGAAAGACACAGAAAGAGACAGACAGACAGACAGAGACAGACAGAAACAAAAGAGAGAGAGAGAAACAGAGAGAGACACAGAGAGGTGAGGAACAGACTAACAGATAGAGACAGACACAAACAAGAGAGAGAGAAACAGAGAGAGACAGAGAAAGAGATAGACAGACAGACAGACAGATAGAGACAGAGAGAAACAGAGACAGATATAGAGACAAAGAGCATCAACCCCTAGTGTATACATCCTGAAGCAAAACTTGTCCTACTTCCACCAGTCTAATCTTTTGATGGATTTGATTATGGGTGAGAGAGAGAGAGAGGGGAGAGAGAGAGAGGACAGAGAGAAGAGAGAGAGAGAGGACAGAGAGAAGAGAGAGAGAGAGTGGGAGAGGAGAGAAAGCGAAAAAGGGAGGGAGAGAGAGAGTGTGTGTGCGTGTTTTTGCATGCGCTTGAGAGAGACAGACAGACACAGAGAGAGACAGACAAACAGAGAGAGAGAGAGTATGTGTGTGTGTTTGTGCGCGCGCGTGCGCGCATGCGCGTGCATGCGTATTAACTATCAACATCATCACTATTATACTGATGGGTTGGAGGTAACAATGCAACCATATGTTAAGCTGTCTGGTCCTATTAACCGCAAGGGCCAGGCTTGTGAATGCATCAGTTTGAACTTGCGCCTCATGCGTCTGTTGTGCAGTTTGTGGCCAGTCCACACCAGGACCACCTGCTGCTTTCTAGACAGGAGGTAAGATGTCCCTCTGTGTCCGTGGTTAAGCTATTATTGACTTCAATAGGGGGGACTCAGTAGGAAGTGTCAGTCGGACATTGGAAATGAAAAGACATGACGGTACATGTATTACACAAAATTAACCTTGCAACAGTGCAGTCTTCTCTGATAGCTTCAAAATGTCATTAAAAATAATGGCCGCTGAACACTTTTACTTCTTAAAACTGAAAAACCTCAACTGCAGGAAGCAAAATCCGTTGGTATGAGAATAATGCCATTAAATAGAAATACTAAAATGTTTTTAAGGACAGACAAGGCAGCAAACAAACAAGCAAATAGGATAGGGTCATCATCATCATCAGGTGCCCTGCCACATGGCGTTGGCGATCATGGACTTCCATCTGTCTCTGTCTCTAGTATAGGATAGGGTAGCAAAGAAATAAACAAACAAATTTGTTTTTCTTGCTCCATCATTTTCGACGCTTTTGTATTACCCCCACCCTCTCCCTGCCCCTTTCCCGCGCAAATATCGGCTCTCTGACACACGTCCAAAACATGTCAAAACTGAGGCCAACCTTTGAGAGCATGGCATGAAAAGCTGCAACCTGTGGAAAGTTTTTCCCTCAATCCTATGATGGTGGGAATGGTAATTATAGTGATGATGCTATGGAGTTTATCTAGAATCGAAACTGCATGAAAGGGCTGTACACTACAGTTATTTTCATGACATATCCTGGCGTCAACCAGACCTGAGATATACAGACACCTGCGGTGTTGGACGAGAAATGTGATCAAATCCGTCAATAACAGCATCTGTAAAGTGGATGAGGCTCGACTATAGGGTTTTTCCCTGTGTGGATGCCGGGGGCTCTTTCAGTATGAATAGTATCTCCATAGTATCTCCACCTTCTGGAGGCTCTGTGCGAGAAATGTCCTCTTTTCTGTCATTCTCTTTGTTTTTGCCTTGTTCCTTTGCTTTCTGTCATTTCTTCCTATCATTTTCTGCCTTGCTGGTCCATTCACCTGTTTGTGTGCGATAAAGTCTTATATACTTTCTCTTATGATTGACAATTGGATACATGTCTTAAACGCATTTTCTGCTCTAGGGAAGTGACGATACGCGGAAGCAATTTTAGGTAACTTAGGCCCGTGTTTATATATGTTTTAATATCCTTAGTTATGATTAAATCTGTATTCATGTATGTCTTTTTAAAATTCAGGGCGTGAAAATTAAACGGAACGGTAAACACCAGGGGCATCTCCTTAGACGATGTGCGCGAACGCATTGATGTGTGTACTTAATTTCCATTTCCATTTTTTTCCTGTTCAAGTATTGCGTGTGTTTTGAAACGCTTATATCCCCGATATGGCTCTAGGCAGTCGGCTGGGCTTTAAACAAAAATAACAATAACAGTGACCATAGGGTCTCAGTCGCCCCAACGATTCCATAGCACGCATTACTCTTGATACAATATGTCGCAGCAGGAAAAAATAACAAAAGCAACTCAATAGCAGTTCTGACCTCAATAGTGCGGCCGTCCCTTGTGGCGGTCTTCCAGCTGGTGAAGAGGTTCTGACTGAAGGTGTTGTTGACAGCGAACAGCTCCTCCCCCATGATGGTGTTGGCCGTGGAGCTCTTGCCGCGCTTGGATTTGCCCACAATCATCAGACGTACATCTCTGAAAGGGTAAGATATCCGTTGTCCGTGGTTACTCCTCATCCTAATACCATCCTCATCCTAATACCATCCTCATCCTAATACCATCCTCATCCTAATACCATCCTCATCCTAATACCATCCTCATCCTAATACCATCCTCATCCTAATACCATCATCCTAATGCCATCATCATCCTAATACCATCATCATCCTAATACCATCATCCTAATGCCATCATCATCCTAATACCAACCTCATCCTAATACCATCATCATCCTAATGCCATCATCATCCTAATACCATCATCATCCTAATACCATCATCCTAATACCATCATCCTAATACCATCATCATCCTAATACCATCATCATCCTAATACCATCATCCTAATACCATCATCATCATAATACCATCATCCTAATACCATCATCCTAATGCCATCATCATCCTAATGCTATCATCATCCTAATACCATCATCACTCTAATACCACCATCATCATTCTAATACCATCATCATTCTAATACCATCATCATCCTAATGCCATCATCATCCTAATACCAACCTCATCCTAATACCATCATCATCATAATACCATCATCATCCTAATACCATCATCATCCTAATACCATCATCATCCTAATACCATCATCATCCTAATACCATCATCATCCTAATACCATCATCATCCTAATACCATCATCATCCTAATACCATCATCATCCTAATACCATCATCATCCTAATACCATCATCATCCTAATACCATCATCCTAATACCATCATCATCCTAATACCACCATCATCCTAATACCATCATCATCCTAATACCATCATCATCCTAATACCATCATCATCCTAATACCATCATCATCTTAATACCATCATCATCTTAATACCATCATCCTAATGCCATCATCATCCTAATGCCATCCTCATCCTAATACCATCCTCATCCTAATGCCATCCTCATCCTAATACCATCCTCATCCTAATACCAACCTCATCCTAATACCATCCTCATCCTAATCCATCCTCATCCTAATCCATCTCATCCTAATCCACCTCATCCTAATACCATCCTCATCCTAATAGCCATCCTCATCCTAATACCATCCTCATCTAATCCACCTCATCCTAATACCATCCTCATCCTAATACCATCCTCATCCTAATCCCACCTAACATCACTAATACCATCCATCCTAATACCATCATCAATACCATCCTCATCCAATACCATCCTCATCCTAATCCATCCTCATCCTAATACCATCCTCATCCTAATAACCTCATCCTAATACACCTCATCCTAATACCATCCTCATCATCTCTAATACCATCCTCATCCTAATCCATCCTCATCCTAATACCATCCTCATCCTAATACAACTCATCCTAATACCATCCTCATCCTAATACCATCATCATCCTAATCCATCCTCATCCTAATGCCATCCTATCCTAATCCATCTCATCCTAATACCATCCTCATCCTAATACCATCTCATCCTAATACCATCATCATCTAATACCATCATCATCCTAATACCATCATCCTAATACCATCCATCATCCTAATCCATCATCATCCTAATACCTCATCATCCTAATACCATCATCATCCTAATACCATCCTCATCCTAATACCATCATCTAATCCACTCATCATACCATCATCCTAATCCCATCATCATCCTAATAACCATCCATCATCCTAATACATCTCATCCTAATACCATCCTACATCCTAATACCATCCTCATCCTAATACCATCATCATCCTAATACCATCTCATCCTAATACCAATCATCATTCCTAATACCATCTCATCCTAATACCATCATCATCCTAATACCATCATCATCCTAATACACATCATCCTAATACCATCATCATCCTAATACCATCATCATCCTAATACCATCTCATCCTAATACCATCTCATCCTAATACCATCATCATCCTATACATCATCCATCCTCATCTAATACCATCTCATCCTAATACCACTCATCAATCCACTCACTAATACCATCATCACATCTAATACCAATCTCATCCTAATACCATCTCATCCTAATACCATCATCATCCTAATACCATCTCATCCTAATACCATCATCATCCTAATACCATCATCATCCTAATACCTCATCCCAATACCATCATCACCTAATACCATCATCATCCTAATACCATTAATACCATCATCCTAATACCATCCCTCATCCTAATACCATCATCATCCTAATACCATCATCATCCTAATACCACTCATCCTAATACCATCATCATCCTAATACCAACCTCATCCTAATACCATCTCATCCTAATACCATCTCATCCTAATCCATCTCATCCTATACCATCATCCTAATACCACCTCATCCTAATCCATCCTCATCCTAATACCATCACCTTAATACCATCCTCTCCTAACATCATCTAATCCATCCATCAAACCCATCCTAATCCATCTCATCCTAATGCCATCCTCATCCAATCCATCCTCATCCTAACCACCTCACCTAATCCACCTCTCATATAATCCATCCTCATCCTAATCCATCCTATCCAATCCATCCTCATCCTAAACCACCTCATCCTAAACCACCTCATCCTATCCACCTCATCCAATACATCCTCATCAATACCACCTCATCCTAATACCATCCCATCTAATACCATCCTCATCCTAATACCATCATCCTAATACCATCATCCAATACCATCTATCCTAATACCATCATCCTAATACCATCCTCATCCTAATCCATCCTCACTAAACCATCATCCTATACCATCCTCATCCTAATACCAACTCATCCTATACCATCCTCATCCTAACCACCTCATCCAATCCATCCTCATCCAATGCCATCCTCATCTAATCCATCATCCTATCCAACCTCTCTAATCCATTCATCCTAATCCATCCTCATCCTAATCCTCCTCATCCTAATCCAACCTCATCCTAATCCATCTCATCCTAACCATCTCATCCTAAACCACTCATCTAATCCAATCATCATCCATCCTCATCCTAATCCATCTCATCCTAATCTCTCATCTAAAACCTCATCCTAATACCATCTCATCCTATCATCTCATCCTAATCCATCCTATCCTATACCACCCATCCTAAACCACTCATCCTAATACCATCCTCATCCTAATACATCACTTAAACCACTCATCCTAATCCACCTCATCCTATACCATCATCCTAATCCACCTATCTAATACCATCCTCATCCTAATCCACTCATCCTAATCCATCTCATCCTATACCACTCTCCTAAACCAATCATCCTAAACACCATCATCATCCTAATAACCATCATCATCCTAATACCATCATCATCTAATCATCATCATCCTAATCCTCATCATCCTAATACATCATCATCTAACCATCATCATCCTAATACCATCATCATCCTAATACCATCATCATCCTAATACCATCATCATCCTAATACCATCATCATCTAATACACATCATCCCTAATACCATCATCATCCTAATCACCATCATCATCCTAAAATCCATCAATCATATCCTAATACATCATCATCCTAATACCATCATCATCCTAAACATCATCCCTAACACATCATCCTAATACCATCATCATCCTAATACCATCATCATCCTAATACCATCATCATCTAATACCATCATCATCTAATACATCATCATCCTAATACCATCATCATCCTAATACCATCATCATCCTAATACCATCATCATCCTAATACCCTCATCATCTAACTCATCATCCATACCATCATCATCCTAATACCATCATCATCCTAACACCATCATCATCCTAAACCATCATCACCTAAACCATCATCATCCTAATACCATCATCATCTCTAATACACATCATCATCATCATATCCTAATACCATCATCATGCTAATACCATCATCATCCTAATACCATCATCATCATAATATCCATCATCATCCTAACACCATCATCATCCTAATACCATCATCATCTAATACCATCATCATAATACCATCATCATACCTAATACCATCATCATCCTAATACCATCAT
>CM060306.1:14448254-14450754 GCA_030674185.1 Monoplex corrugatus | reverse complement strand
ATTCTCAGAGAAAATAATGTTAGTATGTCCAACTGACCAAAAACAAAAACAAATCAGAGGGTGAAATTCATTAAAAATTGATAACCGAAGTAGAATAACGTCACGTTTGCAATGACTTGTTAACTAGCTGTAAGATGGATAGGTCAATGAAGATCAATGTGTGAAGACAATAATCCACACATTCTATCAAGTAGTCTTACTCTAAGCCATCTTCGTTGTTCTCCAGGATCTGGAAATGTCAAGCTCCCCCACGTGACAAGGCCTACAGGTAAGCCAGAATTATATCATTGGAGCGGTGCTTCAGAGGATCCTCTTCCGCTGTGGAATACCAAGAAACGAGACGGTAGATAAGCTGGCAAAAAAAGTTAAGAAAAAGACCAGCCAGACAACATCATCTGCTACAGGGAGAAAAGGAGCCTCATCAGATCACTCCATAAACTTTCGAACAGAAAAAGGCGATAATTACCTACCACCCAGAGAGCAGCAAGCGGTCTGATGAGGTTCCCCATTGACCACAGCCGTCTCAATACACACATGAATCGCAAATTCATAACGACACTTTCACCAAGCAGCCCAGAGGTCAAAAAGGCCAGACCGCTGAACGGATGTTGCACCAGTGTCACCTCTATTAAGTCAAACAACCACAGACATCTCCATCGTATAAGGCTGATCAGGAAGTATCTCTCTGTCGAAACAACTGCAAAACTCGTTCTCTCCTTCATAATGTCTCGCATTGACTATTGCAATTCACTCCTGTCTGGTCTTCCTGCCTCCACTATTCACATCCTACAGCGCATTCAAAACAATGCTGCACGCCTTGTACTCAAAAAGAAAAAAGCTGACCACATATCTCCTCTCCTGGCACAACTTCACTGGCTCCCTGTATCAAAGCGCATACAGTACAAACTAGACACCATGTGCTACAAAAGCCTCAATAACGCAGCCCCGATTACCTGTCAAGCCTACTTGAGATCTATGTTCCCTCACGTACCCTCCGCTCTGCCTCTGATCCTCTGACTTTTCGCTTTCCACGCACTAAGCTCAATACCTATGGTCCACGAGCCTTCTCTGTTTCTGGTCCACTCTCCTGGAACAAACTTCCTCTCTCAGTCCGTCAGCAACCTACTTTTGTCTCCTTCAAGTCCGCTCTCAAAACTCACCTTTTCTCCTCCGCATAAAATCCTAACCTCACTCAACCCCCCCCCCCCCCCCCCTCTGCAGCCTGTCTCCGCTCGGAGGGAATCACATGGTTATAATATATAATTGTATATGCTATGCTCTCTATAATTTTCCATTGCTTTTATTCTTGCTTTTATTGCTTTTATTCTTTCTCCCATTTATAGCCATGCGTGTGTGTGTGTGTGTGTGTGTGTGTGTGTGTGTGTGTGTGTGTGTGTGTGTGCGTGCGTGTGTGTGCGTGCGTGCGTGCGTGCGTGCGTGCGTGCTTGCGTGTGTGTCTGCTTCAGCGCTTAGATTTGATTTTATCAAGATTTTGCGCTATATAAATATTGTAATTATTATTATTAGACATGGCCAACTACAACTCCTCAGACAACCGAGCTCCGTGGCAGTGGACAAAAACTGAAAGAAACGGTCGCAGTCATCACCAGATGTGGCCTGACCATCTTAACGGCAAATACAAGAAGAAGGGAAAAAAGAAGTGAGCTACAAAAATGACTTCAATTGATAATTAATATAAGACGAGTTGACCCTTGCAGAGAAATGGACTGGGCAAACACCATTAAAGGAACACATCACAGGCCATATATATTGATGGATCAATCGATAGATGTTATTGCCTGTAAAAGAATCAAAGGTCGGCCTGCTCAAAGAGCTCTAATTCCATTAAAAGCAGTGTGTACAGATTCATCCTACTGGGGCAGACAGGATTCAGTCAAAAGAAATTAAATTGCTATAGAACACGTCTGGCTGTTGAAAGGAAACTTACTGCAAATTCTCACCCTTAAAATCCGATTAAACGAATGGAAACTAATAATGTATGAAAGGAAAGTATAGACGAGTTCTTAATGCATCTGTTAAAAAAAAACAAAAAAATAACACAGAACGTCAAATTGATTTTTATTTTAGGCAGACGTTCACGCTTAGCACCACTGTATCTCTAAAATCATTAGTAATACATATTTTCTAAAGTCACCATTACCTACACCATAAACGATACATACATCACCAACACGAACACAAAATACCATTCCCGAATCTACCACTAATCTCGCCGCCACCACAAGCACTTCCGCCACCACCTATTTTCCACCACCACAACCATTAAACCACTTCCACGTTATCATCAATCAATGTCAAGAGTAAGTCTATAAGTTGGTATCATCCATTAGCTAAAGAAAGACAGAGGAATGGACAGACAGAGATGGAAAAGAAGTTCAGGCTTCAGGCGATTTATTCCTAAAGGTTATGGCTCTTCAGAAGTAGAAAACAAAACAATGACATAATTATATAGACAGCGATGATGTAATAACGCAACTTC